>JAOTRH010000001.1:14994985-15047722 GCA_034768845.1 Heliamphora exappendiculata | reverse complement strand
TCCCAAAAAAAACAAAGATTCCCCTTAGATTTTTTATGTTCAGCCCTAAAAAAAAAACCCCCCCTTTAATTTTTATGTTTTTTCTAAAAATAAAAAAAAATCATCATGCCCTTTTTTGAGATTTTTGCTAAAATAATTACCCTTTTATTGCTTGTTCAAACCCTAGTATCCCTACTATTTTAATATTCTTTGCACAGGTACCTAAACTAATATTTTTAGTGCAAATCTCACAGCAATCATCAATATCATCATCATCATCATCATCATCATCATCATCATCAATATCATCATTCATCATCATCATATCAAATCACATCATCATGTCATATGGGGGATCCTAAGCATGCGTCTACGTTTGATATACCATATAACATGCTTTGGTTTTGAAACTGTAAGTTTGGGAACTTACCGATGGGTGCTGGTGAGAAATATGATGGTCGGGCTCCCGTAGAAGAACATCGGCAGCAACTGCGTCAGTAGAAGGGTCATAACGCCTCATCCCGTGTGGAACTAGGCGATAGGGTACCGAAGCATATGTGTGCGGGTCAAAGGGAACCGGATGGCCTTCCCTGGCATGAGGGTCGAGGAAGTCAGCCACCTTAGCCTCAGCAACAGCATCTACAGCTTCTTATGCCTCGGCAGCTACCCGTGCCTCCTCCTCAGCAACCCAGCGAGAGGCAAGCTCCACCTCGAGAGCCAAGGTATCCATAGCCCCCGTAGAAGAATGAGAGACAGTGGTCCCCTTAGCAGGAAGGGCCCCCATGGAGGAGCTCTCAGTGGCGGAGGGGCCTTGTCGTGCCCCCAGGTCATCATCTCCATGGCCCTAGCCCGCCATGAAGAAGAAGGGGATCACAAACAGTAAGGTGAACATCGTGTGAGAAGGCTTGTAAGAAAAGGAAGCAAGAGTGAAGTTTGAGAGAGAGTTTGAGAAAGCTTGGGAGAGCAAGAGAGGTTAGAGAGAGAGAGAGGTTTTGAAAATCGGCGCGACTCAAGGAACATATGTGCGCTTGGAGTTAGCGGTCGCCACTTCCAAAGTGAGCGACCGCCATGTTTTTGAAACGTCACGTGGTGATTGCCATGTTGTAGGGGTTTTAAGCCTGCGAGCGCCATGTCAGAGGGGTTTGGGCTTGGCGACCAGCAAGTTCTCAACAGTCACACCACCTGTCAACGGTTATATCACCGGTTTTAGGGGTTTTGAAGCTGTTTTAGGGTTTTTATTGATTATTTTATATGTTTTTGTTTATTATTATTGTTTGTGCTATTCAGTGCATTATTTTATGCGCATTTATAAAATATCTTCTTAGCAAAAATGGTTTCAAAAACTAATTTTTTTTATTTTATGTATGAGTTTTTCTAAAAAGTTTTTGTGTTTAGAAATAATTTTCTTTAACCTACGTATTTTTATTCCAAAAATGATTTTGTGTTGTAATTTGTCTTATTCCTTATCCTTTTGAGATTTTCCTCCCGATAAATCAAATTTCAAGTTGTAATTTAGCTTTTAATTATTTTTATCTTGCTTCCGATAAATTTAGTTAAAAGTCATAATTTGGCTTTTAATTGTTTTATTTTTTTTATCTCGCTTCCGATAAATTTAGTTAAAAGTCGTAATTTGACTTTTAATTGTTCTTTTATCTTGCTTCCGATAAATTTAGTTAAAAATCGTAATTTGACTTTTAATTATTTTTATCTCGCTTCCAATAAATCTAATTTTAAGTCGTAATTTGACTTTTAATTATTTTTATCTCGCTTTCGATAAATTTAGTCAAAAGTCGTAATTTGGTTTCTAATTATTTTTATCTCGCTTTCAATAAATTTAGTTAAAATTCGTAATTTGGCATTTAATAATTTTATCTCGCTTCCGATAAATGTAATTCTAAGTCGTAACTTGATTTTTAACTATTTTTTATCTTGCGCCTCGTCCTGAATTTTTAGGTCTTAACTCGACCTATTAATTCGTGGTCTCTCTTTTCGATAAAATTAATTTTAAGCCGTAACTTGGCTTTTAATTATTTTTATCCCCCTCTCATCACGAAATTGTGAGATCTTGACTCGACAGATCAATTGCTATCCCGGTTAAGATAATTTCTTGGATCTTAATTATCTTATCTCCAGCGAGTTCTTAAATCTTGACTCGATCTTTGACTTGCTTATTTGTTCTATTGAGATCTTGACTCGGTCTTTTAGAGTTACTTGATCATACCAGTGCCTACATCATACCAACATTTGCATCATGTTAGCATCTGGATCATGTTTCTTATCTTGTGTCCTTGTATTTTGCCCAGTGAACTACGTTTTGGTCTGATCCCTAACAAAGGGGTACGTAGGCAGCTCGATGGAAATTCGAGTACGACCAACATCATATGCATCCTTGTGTGTTTGTGACCTAAGATTGACGGCTCGGTCAAATGGCTATTGTCTCTGGATCTTTGATATAATATGTATCACGCATAGCTATGCAAGTTATATCAAAGAGAGGCAACTGTAGACACCCCAATTTGACCCCGCCTAAGCCTAAGTGAATCCGATGATGAAAACAGTTGGAGTGGTACCTCAATACAATTCTCGGGAAGTGATTCAAGGTCGGTAATTGAACCCAATCATCAAAACCTTCAAAACTAATGAAATTATGTTAAACCACCAATAACTTGCTATGCAAGTCATACCCAATGTGGCGACCGCTATGTTCATTGAGGCGACCGCCAATAGAACCTATTGAAAACCCTAACCAAAAGTGGCGACTGCCACCTCCAATATTGCGACCGCCAACTTGTATTGTGGCGACCGCCAATAGAACCATGTGGAACCTTCTTTGAACATGGCGACCTCCACCCCCAACCTGGAAACCGCCAACTCCAAATGGCCTGACATGTCCCAGAACGTGGCAGCATCTCATTGGTTGAAGAATTCTATAAATACCGTACCCCCTGGTACATTTTCAAGATAGGATTTTAGTGAGAGGTTTAGTGAGAGAAGCTCTGCCGAGTCGCCGAGCGATCTAAGCCCCAACGCCAAAACCCTACTGAAACACCGAGAACCGAACCTCCGATACCAAAATCCTTGCTTAGATCATCACTCGAGGATTGGATCATTGAAGCGCATTCCCCAACTTGAGGATTCCTTAGCCATCCAGGTACCTCGCTTGGATCCCTGATCATTCTAACTCCATTGTCTCTCTCTTTTGGAGTAATCGAGTTAAATTCAATTTTAATTCACATATTCCTTTCATTTGCATAGTTAATCTTATTTGCTTACTTTCCTTTAATTTCTTAATTATTAATTTCCTCACATTTCACACTTTACACATTGTTACTTTTTTTTAATTAATTAAATGCTAATATATTTTGACAATTACAACTTATAATGTTGTTAGTTGTTGTTATCAATGCACTAACATTCATGTGAATATAGTTGTTAATACTATATTCACATTTCCTAATAATTGTCTAGTTATTTATTCTTTATTTTCTTTATTTTCTTTTTATTTTATTTTATTTTCTTTTAATATTAGTGTAATATTTTTTTCTAGCACTTTATTTTTTTATTACTAACTTTTGCAATATATCATTTTATTTACTAGCTTTAATTTTCTTGTAATTTTTCATTCTCTTTTCGTTCTTTCTCTTTCATTTATTAGCCTTATTTTCCTTTTGTCCTTTTATTTTTCTCTTTAATATAAACATTATTTACTTTTATTTTATTAAACCCAAAAAACACAAAAAGCCTTTTAAGTTAATGTTAGTGTACATTTTCTCTGATTATAGTAACTTTCTTTTCTTTTGTCTTCCTTTTCTTTTATTTTTTTTTTGTCTCTTTTAAAATATATAATGTAAATAGTTAGGTTTTTTTTTCATTAATTTAATAACTTCTTCTAACCTTTTCATTTTAGCATGATTTGTTTTATAAATTTTCTCTTTATTTTCTCTTTCTTTAAACCTTTAAATTCTCTTTGTCGTGAAACCTTTATTTTTAATTTTTGTTAATAAGCTTTTTTTTAATGTGGGATTTTCTCTTTTATGCATTTCTTATTCTACATTTAGTATTTCTTTTATGAAAAGTTCATCATGTTAATACTAACTTAGTTTATTTTGATAACTTACATGTTTTAGTTATTTTCTTTGAAACCATCCTTAGAATAGATTAGCTGCTTTTGTAGCAAATTATGTTTAGATAATTTTAGCATTTTTTAACATATTTTTGTTCTTTTATGTGAATCATGCTAGTTTAGGTTACTTTAATAATATTGCATATGCGAGTGCTCCATTTATCATTTAGTTAGAAATTGTACACCGTAGGACTTAGAATTTTTCTTTTGATACTTATTTTATTTGGCATTCTATATACATATGTTATATATTTTTCATGTTTGATTTTAAATGTTCTCTCTTTGCCTCTATTTTTTTTATTTGCATGCATTTGAAAAAATCATATTAAAAAGAACTAATGATAATTAGTAGAGGCCAACCTTACGGTTAGACGAACGGTACCTAACACCTTTCTTGATTCGTACCTTAACCCCCGAACTCTCTTTCTCTGATTAAATGTTTTAAAGATCAGTAGCCATTTTTATGTTTCTTAATTTTTCTCAAAAATTAAGTGATGACTCAATTTTTAACAAAAATGGAGTTTTCAAATTTTAGCTTTCAAGGTGTTAAAATATTTTTTTAAACATCTTTGAATTCTCATATTTTTTAACATTTTTAAAAAACACCAAAATCCCAGCGCCACAACGCTGGGTTCAGCGGTTGATTTTTTGCATTTAATGCTTCTACCTACCTCTAACGGTCATGGATCCTCAAGAGGCTATATAAGGAGTTACTTCTCAGACATTTAAAGTACAAGAGCTTCAAATCTACTATTCTATTACTTGAATCAAATATCAAACCCTCAAACTTTCATTTATTGCTCATTAACTCCAGCTCTTAATCTCTTATATCTTTGCTCCTCATTTATTACTAATCATTTGTAAAGAGAGTGAGTGAGAATCTTATTGAATACTTTATCTATTATATTTAAGGGTGAGTCACCCTTGATCGTTTGAGTGAGTGAGTGATACTCTTCAAAGAAGAGCTCAAGAGTGATTAAAAGAAAACAGGGATTGTTTTTGTAGAATCATCTTGAGGCTGTTGTAAGGTTTTTGAACATGCCCGTAAACATTCATATCATAGTAGATATTCTCAAAGGGAGTCTTGAGGAGTGGACGTAGGTTTGGAAGAAATCGAACCACTATAATTCTTGGTGTCGTGCTCTATTTCTCTCCTTTATCTCTTTAATATTCCCATTGCTTTATTTCTTGTTATATTTGCTATATTTATTTGAGATATTTAAAGGTTTTTGAATTTTTTTTTAAAATCGTTATTATTCTTTTTAAACCCATTCACCTCTTCTTGGGTTGCCTAAACTAACAATTAGTATCAGAGCTTGGGCTCTTGTTTTTTACTTAACCGTTTAAGAGTTTTTATGGCAATCACTAGTATTGGACCTATTCAATCTGAGGGTCAATTTGCTAATAGACCTCTTTTGTTCAATGAAACAAACTATAATTATTGGAAGGCAAGGATAAAATTCTACATTCAATCCGTAGATTACGACCTATGGAGAGTAATCATAAACGGACCATAATTACCTACTAAGACCGTAGAAGGGGTAATCGTCCCTAAACCTAAACGTGAATGGGCCGAAGGTGACACAAGAGAGATTCAAAAGAATGCTAAGGCTATGAATTTCTTGTATTGCTCTCTTAACCTTAGCGAGTTCAATAGAATCTTAACTTATGATGCTACCAAAAAAATTTGGAATAGACTTGAGGTTACTCATGAATGAACCAACCAAGTCAAAGAATCCAAGATAAGTATGCTAGTTCATAACTATAAATTGTTTAAAATGAAGCATGATGAAATTATTTCTGAAATATTTACTCTATTTACTGACATTATAAATGGATTAAAATCTCTTGAAAAGATCTACTTTAATGTAAAGATGGTGAGAAAGATCCTTAGGTGCATGCCTAAGAGTTGGGAAGTAAAAAGTCACCGCCATTCAAGAAACCAAAGATCTCAACACTCTTAGCTTGAAAGAGCTCCATGATTCTCTTATGACTCATGAGATGAACATTCAGATAAATGATGAAGATGACAACCATAAGTAAAAAGAAATTGCATTCAAATCAACCACCCTTGATGAAAAATCTGACGAAGACTCTTCCAGTGATGAAAATAAAGACATAGCGCTCATCACAAGAAAGGTTAAAAGGTTTCTTAGAAATAAGAAATAAGGAGGGAGAAAATTTTTCAAGAAAGATGGACACAAAAAAGAATTCAGCAAGTTCAAGGGTGAGTCTAGCAAGTTCAAAAATGATCACAAGAAAGAAGAAATCATATGCTACGAATGCAAGAAGCCTGGACATGTGAAAGTCGAATGTTCTCAACTCAAGAAACACTTCAAGAAAGGTTCCAAGAAGGCAATGCTACTAGCTTGGGATGAAAGTGATGACAGCAGCTCCGAGGATGAAAGAGAAGAAGTTGAAGTTGTAAATCTTTACCTCATGGCCAAAGAAGATGATGAGGTAACAAATGACCATTTCTCTTTAGAAGAATTACAAAGTGCATTTGAAAATTTGCATGATGAATTGAGAAAATGGGTACAAAGAACTCTATTATTAAAAAGTTGGTTCTTTCCTCTTCATATGAAATTGAAACCTTGAAAGAAAAAAAACTTGTATTATCAAAACAGATTTCTACTTTGAAAGACAAAAATAAGGTTTTAAATGAAAATGTTGAACATCTTACAAAACTATTTATAAATTTACTCTTGGAAAGAATAACTTAGATAAACTTCTTGGTATGCAAAAATGTATTTTTGACAAAGTCAGGATTGGATATCAACCAAAGAAGATGCAAAAGTTCTTAAGCAACATTTTTGTCAAAGAAACCTCTAATCGCTTCAATGCTACTCGCTTTTATTGCTATGATTATAGACACATTATCACACATTGTCCACATAAAAATCTTTTGATTTACCTATTAAAAGGGTTTGGGTTCCAAAGGGAACACACCCACATGGAACTAATATTAAAGGACCCATGAAAGTTTGGGTACCAAAATTCAAACTTTGATACTCTCTGCAGGTATGTCTCAAGACCTTATTCAAGGAGGGGATGTGGTATCTTGATAGTGCTTGCTCAAGACACATGACATGTGATAAGTCAATATTTGCATTCCTCAAACCTAAAGAAGGTGGATTTGTGACATTCGGAGACAATAGCAAAGTGAAAATCATAGGAATCGATTGTATCTGTAAAATTCTTTTTCCTTCTATTGAAAATATTTTACTTGTTGATGGTTTAAAACATAATATTTTTAGCATAAGCCAACTTTGTGACAAATGCCATAAGGTTGTCTTTGATCATGCTAAGTGTGCTATTGAAAATTCAATTGACAACAAAGTTATTTTTGAAAATCATAGGTATGAAAATGTTTACACTTTCAATCTAAATGACCTTTCCAAAAATGACACAAGTGCTTAGCCGCCTAGAATGATAATAGTTGGTTGTGGCATAGAAGACTTGGACATGCACACATGAACTTGATTTTCAAACTTTTGAAAAAGGAATTGGTGATTGATTTATCCCAAATCAAATTTAAAAAAGACAAAATTTGTGATATATGTCAACAAGGCAAACAAGTCAGAAGTTCTTGTCAATTCAAAAGTGAGATTTTAACTTCTAGGCCCTTACAACTATTGCACGTGGACTTATTTGGTCTAACAAGGACTCTTAGCGTTAGAGGCAAAAAATATACCTTTGTTATTGTTGATGACTTCTCTAGATACACTTGGGTGCTTTTCTTAGTTCATAAGGATGAAAGCCTTTGCACCTTTTGTAAAACTGTCTTGGAGAATTCAAAACAAAAAAGGTTTTCAAATCACAAGTATCCAAAGTGATCATGGTAGAGAATTTAAAAATAAAAATTTTAAAAAGTTTTGTGATGAAAATGGTATTAACCTTAACTTCTCTGCTCCTAGAACTCTTCAACAAAATGGTGTTATTGGGAGAAAGAATAAGACTTTGGAAGAAATAGCTAGAACCATACTCTGTGAAAATAATCTACCAAGATACTTTTGGACCGAGGCTATAAACACAGCTTGTTTTATCGTGAACAGAGTTATGATTTGAGCTTCTCTCAAGAAAATCTCATATGAGCTATGGAATTGAAAAAAACCTAACATCAATTATTTTCGTGCATTTGGATGCAAGTGTTTTGTTTTAAATAACAATAAATAACTTTTAGATAAGTTCGATACAAAATTTAGGTGCAAGTGTTTTCTTAGGATATTCCTTATCTAGTAAAGCCTATAGATTTTTCAACAAGAGCACCCTAGTTGTTGAAGAATCTATACATGTATTTAATGAAGCTAACCTTGGTTCTTCCAAAAAATTTATGAAGATAACTTGATTGACATAGAAAAAGTATTGAAAACATCTTCATCAAAGACGAAGAAGAGAAAATCATGAGAAAGCTTCCAATACTCAACAAGATGAAGTCCAATAGGCTACTGGACCTTCAAATCATAAAAATTCAAATTTACCTAAAAAATGGAGGTATGCTCATGGTCATCCAAAAGACTTGACCATTGGTGACCCATCTCAAGGTATTAAAACTCGATCATGTTGACATAATATTTGTGGTAATTTAGCATTCCTTTTCCAAACGGAACTAAAATATTTTGAGAAAGCTATCTTGGATATGCAAGAGGAGCTAAATCAATTTGAAAAAAATAAAATTTAAACTTTAATTTCAAGACCTAAGGAACACACCATCATCGGTACAAAATAAGTTTTTAGAAACAAGATGGATAAGAATGGAGTAGTTCTTAGGAACAAAACTCGATTGGTAACCCAAGATTACAATCAAGAAGAAGGCATCGATTTTGATGAAACTTTTGCTCCTCTAACTAGGATTAAAGCCATTAGGATGTTGCTTGCTTTTGCATGCTTTAAAAATTTTAAACTTTATCAAATGGATGTCAAAAGTGTCTTTTTAAATGGTTTTATCTCAGAGAAAGTTTTTGTGAAATAATCTCCTGGCTTTAAAAATCCTAATTTTCCAAATCATGTTTGCAAACTTACCAAAACTCTCTATGATCTGAAGCAAGTATCAAGAGTTTGGTACGAAAGACTTAGTAAATTCTTGATTGAAAATGAGTTTTCAAGAAAAAAAAATGATACAACTCTTTTTATCAAGTCTCAGGGAGAAGATATGCTTGTTGTCCAAATATATGTAGATGGCATTATCTTTAGCTCAACTAATGAATCTCTTTATAAAAACTTTGCTAAATGCATGCAGAGAGAATTTGAGATGAGCATAATGAGTGAGCTCAATTACTTCCTTGGACTTAAAATCAAACAAACACATGATGAAATTTTTATCAACTAATCCAAGTACACAAGAGAATTGTTAAAGAGGTTTGATATACAAAAAGCAAAACCTGTGGGAATCCCAACGTGCCATTCAACAAAACTTGAAAAAGATGAAAATTGTAAGGCAGTAGAGGAAAAATGATATAGAGATATGATTGCATCCCTACTTTACCTTACTGCTAGTAGACCAAATATCATGTTTAGCATATGTATGTGTGCTAGATTTCAAGCTAATCCTAAAGAATCGCATGTGGCTGCTGTTAAGTGCATCTTTAGATACCTTTTAGGTACACAAAATCTATGATTATTCTATCCTAAAGTAATAGCCTTTGAGTTATTTGGCTATTCTGATGCAGACTTTTTCAGTTATGAAATTGATAGATAGAGTATAAGTGGAACATGTCAATTCATAGGACACTTATTAATATCATGATTTAGCAAGAAATAGAACTTAGTAGCCTTATCTACAGCTGATGCTAAGTACATTCCAGCTGGTAGTTATTGTGCACAAATTTTTTGAATGAAACAACAACTAGAAGATTATGGTATTTATTGAGACCATATTCCCATTAAGTGTGATAACACTAGTTCTATTAACATATTCAGCAACCCTATACAACACTCTAGAATAAAGCATATCAGATTAGATATCATTTCATTAGAGATCATGTACAAAAGGGTAATATTGAACTTGAATTTGTAGGCATGGACAGCCAACTTGCTAATATATTCATTAAACCTTTAAATGAAGAAAGATTGCATTATATCATAAAAGAACTTGGTATACTATGTGCTCCTATTTGATGATTATATGCCATACTAATTATGGATGTTTAATATATTTGAAATGCTTTTCATGCTTTAAATTGATGTGTGAAAAGTGCCGACTCATTGTTGAAAAAGGTCGACACATGTGTGAACGAGTTGACTCAATCTATACAGTATTGATACTGTTGGCAAAAAATGTCGACTCAACCTATATAGTGTCGACTCATATTCGTTCTCGAGGTCGCGGTATATTTGGGTCGACCCAATTCTCAAAATGTGTTGACTCAATTGGCTGAAAGTGTCGACACCATGGAAAAAGTGTCGACACAATTTCTACCCTTGGACACCCTTTTTTTGCAAAGAAAAGTGTCGACTCAAATAAATTGTGTCGACACAAATCTTTTGCCTATATAAAAGCACCGGTCCCACACCCAACGCGTCGTTACGTCTCTCTCTCTTTCTCTACAAAAATTGTTCGTCTCCCGCGTCTTTTCATCCTCCCTCTCTTTTGAAAAATCGAGTCGACCCCTTCTCCCCATCTCCATCGATCTTCATCCTCTCACCAATGACACCAAAAACCTTGAAAAAGGGGAGTAAGCGAACCTCCAGCGAAGGGTAATAAAACCCTAGGGTCACGAAAAAGTAGAAGAACATCTACAGTAGATCAAGGAGGCATGGGCTAAGCAATTCAAGCCCAAGAAGAGTAAAGAAGATGTTAGTCCAAGGGCTTTTTTATTTAGATTTTGATGATTTTAATAAATTATTTTCCAAGTAAAATTCATTTAAAAAGATATTATTCATTATTTTTAAAAAGGTAGTGTTGACACTAATTGACAAGTGAGTTGACACCTTTAGTCATATGAGACGACTCATCTCTCAAATGGATTGACACTTAAGTATTCTTGTCAAAGAATATTTTGTGTTAACCCAAATTGATATTTGAGTCAACACCTTAAGACAAAGAATAGTGGGATCTTTCAAGTGTGTTCACACTTTTGAATAATTGAGTCAACATCTTAACATGTTTATCTGAGATGTTTCAGGTATTCCAATTTGAGTCGACACAAATTGATTCTTGAGTTGACACAAAAGAACTGAGACTCTCTACACTAAAATGAGTCGACACAAGCTCAATTTGAGTCGACACCAAGTGATCCTTTACTTCGGTCATTCGGCAATTTTGAGTCGGCACTAATTAAAGATGAGTCGACACGAATCTACCGAGACTGCCTATAAAATCTTGAGTCGATACCAAAGCCAAAATGAGTCGACACAAAATTACTAAGAGTTCCTGTATTTTTTAGGGTCGACACCAAAGGCAATTTGAGTCGACACAAAAAGACCCTTCTAGAAATTTGTAGTACAAAAAGGGCAGACACCAAATGTTTTTGTGTCGACACCGTTGTATTGGAGAGAATGATGCAGAAATTTGTGTCGACACTAACGAAGAATTGAGTTGACCCAATCATTTAAAGAACCAAGCCCTAGAAGATTTGTGTTAACCCAAAACCATCTGTGTTGACACCTGCGATGAAAATTCAAATTACGCGGCTAAGTTCAATGGTTGAATTTTTGGCATTTATTGCTCCCACCTATCTCCAACGGTCATGAATCTTCAAGAGCATATATAAGGAGTTACTCTTCAGACATTTGAAAACTGGAGACTTACATTTACTGTTGTATTGCTTGAATCAAAGACAAAATCTCTCAAGCTCTCATTTATTACTCATAACTCCAACTCTTGTTTCTCATCTCTTTACTCCTCATTTATTACCAATCATTTTGTAAAGAGAGTGAGTGATATTCATTGTAATACCTCATTTATTGTATCTAAATGTGAGTCACCATTCATCCTTTGAGTGAGTGAGTAATTCTCATCAAAGAAGAACTCAAGAGATTAGAAGAAAAATAGGGGCGTATTTTTCATAGAATCGTCTTGATGCCGTAGAGGTTTTGAATGCACCCGTAAGTATTCTACATTAGTAAAAATTCTCAAGGAGAATCTTGGGGAGTGGACATAGGCTTAGAAGAAGCTGAACCACTATAAATCTTGGTGTCCGGTTTAATTTTTCTCTCCCTAACCTCTTTAATATTCGCATTACCTTATTCCTTGATTATACTTACTATAATTGTTTGTGATATTAAAAAGTTTTCGAAAAAGTTTTTAAAGTCGTTATTATCGTTTTAAAACCCAATTCACCCCCCCTCTTGGGTTGCCTAGAACTAACAGAAGAGAAGTAAGCTCATTTGCGACGAGAAGCAGACTTAGCTCTGGCATCCTCCTTTGCAGCTCTTGAAGAACAAGAAAAGGCAGCTGAGAGAGAATGAGCCTCCAAACAACATGCATATGAACGTAGGAAAGTGACCGAGGACAAGAAGTTGAAGAAGAAGCAATTTGATGATCTCTGGGTTTTTTTTTGCTGATTACAAAATGGGAGAAGGTAAAGGTTGAAGTAAAGGGGAGAAGAAAGAAAGAAGTTTAAAGTTTTTGAAATGTTTTGTATGAAGTTTTTACTGTGTTTTGTTGAATGAGAAAATGTAATCCTAAATTTATTTTTTTTTTTTGGTATGTGAATGTGAATGGTTTAGCTAGCAAACATACATTTCTTTGTTTATAATATTTATAAGCAAATGAATATTGACTTTTGAAACTGTATGAAATTATTGATTCTTATGAATGCATGTTCCTTATTTCATATCAACAGTTGTAATTTCATGTGTTAAATGTTTTATGGAGATTAGGATTAGATTAAGATTGAACTCTATTTTATTTTTTGCAGATATGTATTAATCCCTTCGCTATATTAAACTTGTTATGTGTTAAGCTTATTTGATTTGTTGCACACATATTAATGAATTCAAAATGCTTCTAAATTATATTGCAAACCATCTTGAATATATGGATTCTATTACTCTTGTATGCCTAGTCTTTGTGTTTGCTTATCTTGCTTAGGGCATAGAGACAAGGGGAGAACCCTTGTTCAAAATTTTTTTAAATATTTTCTAGAAAATATTGCAATCATAAAAAAATGGGAGATTGTTAGCCCAATGACTTTTTTTAATTAGATTTTGATGATTTTTGTAAATTATTTTTTAAGAAAAATTGATTTAAAAATATATTGTTTATTATGTTCAAAAAGGTAGTGTTGACGCAAAATGATAAATGAGTTGACACCTTTAGCCAGATTGAGCTGACTCTTTTCTCAAGTAAGTTGACACCTCAGTATTCTTGAAAAAGAATATTGTGTCAAATAAAATTGATATTGGAGTCGACACCTTAAGGCAAAGAATTCTTGAAACCTTCAAGTGTGTCAACACCTTTGAGCAAATGAGTCGACACCTAAACATGCTTGTCTAAGATATTTTCAGGTACTCCAAGATGAGTCGACACAAAAAGACTTTTAAGTCGACACAAAAAGACTTTTAAGTCGACACAAAAGAACTGAGACTTTCTACAACAAAATGAGTCGACACAAACAAAAATTTAAGTCGACACCAAATGACTCTTCGGGACTCACTAAAGTCATTCAAAAATTTTGAGTCAACACCAAAGCGAAATTGAGTCGACACAAAACAACCGTGACTTCCTGTGGATTTTTGAGTCGACACAAAATGCCGAGTCGACACAAAAGAACCGAGTCTTCTTGCAGATTTATGAGTCGACACAAAATACAATATGTGTTAACACCAAAAGGTTCTCTTGGAAAGCTGAAGTATTAAACGAGTCGACACCAAATGATTTTGAGTCGATACCATTGTGTGGGTGAGAAGGATGCAAAAATTAGTGTAGACACCAACGAAGAAATAAGTCGACCCATTCACTTGAAGAACCAAGCCCTAAAAGATTTGTGTCGACCCAAAGTAGATTTGAGTCAACACCTACGACGGAATTTCAAATTTGGCGCCGGGTTCAACAGTTGGATTTTTGCATTTAATGCTTCTACCTACCTCCAACGGTTATGGATCCTCAAGGGCTATATAAGGAGTTACTTCTCAGACATTTAAAATACAAGAGCTTCAAATCTACTGTTCTATTGCTTGAATCAAAGATCAAACCCTCAAGCTTTCATTTATTGCTCATTAACTCCAGCTGTTGATCTCTTATCTCTTTACTTTTTATTTATTACTAATCATTTGTAAAGAGAGTGAGTGAGAATCTCATTGAATTCTTTATCTATTGTATTTAAAGGTGAGTCACCATTGATCCTTTGAGTGTGTGAGTGAGTGATACTCTTCAAAGAAGAGCTCAAGAGTGATTAGAAGAAAACATGGATTGTTTTCGTAGGATCATCTTGAAGCTATTGTAAGGCTTTTGAACGTACCTATAAACATTCATATCATAGTAGATATTCTCAAGGGGAGTCTTGAGGAGTGAACGTAGGGTTGAAAAAAACCGAACCACTATAATTCTTGGTGTCGTGTTCTATTTCTCTCCTTTATCTCTTTAATATTCACATTGCTTTATTTCTTGTTATATTAGCTATATTTCTTTGAGACATTAAAAGATTTTTGAATTTTTTTTTAAATCGTTATTATTCTTTTTAAACCCAATTCACCCCCTCTTGAGTTGCCTAGACTAACATATTTGTTTAACATTATTTTTTATAAAATTATATTTATCATTCATTTATTTTTCAACAAATGTAATCTATTCATCGAACTATCAATCTTCGATTAATATAATTTTTTCACATGAATGATCTACTTAATGAACACTACAAAATATATAGTTTCGATCAATATATATATATATATATATATATATATATAAGTTAAAACTATTAAAAAGTATAATGAGTGTCAATAAAAGGCATGTCACTATCCCAATCAGTTTAGTTGTTCTTTATATATTTGTATGTTTATTTTTTTTAAAATTCAATATTAAATATGAAAATTGTTAGCTCAAGAACTTTTTAATTAGATTTTGATAATTTTCATAATTTATTTTTTTAATTAAATTAATTTTAAATAATTATATTTAGATGTTTTCAAAAAAATGTAAGTGGTGACATTACATGACTAATGAATCGACACCTTATGCCATTTGTGATATCTCTTTGCAACAAATAGGTTGTCACTTAGTGTTCTGTCAAAGAACATTTTGAGTCGACACAAATTGATATTTTAGTCGACACCTAAAGGCTAAGTACGCTTGAAACTCTCAAGTGTGTCGACACCATTAAGAATTTGAGTCAACGCCTTAACATGTTTGTCTAAGACGTTTTAGGTATTCGTTTGAGTCAACAGCAAACTAGTTTGGGTTGACACATTTAGTATTGGACCGAAATCTAGGCAGTTGAGCAAAATGAGTAGACACAAAAAGAATTTGAGTCGACACCTACACAAGTCTTGCGGAATTCACTTTGGGTCGACACCAACGCCATTTGAGCCGATACCAAATAATCCATATGATTCCTGACTTCAGGTAAAGTGAGTCGACACCAAAACTAAATGGGTCGACACTAGAGTTTCAACACAATTCTCGAGTCTAACTCTAATGGGTCGACACCAAAGGTTCATGAGTAGACACAAAGACTCCCTACGGGAACAAGCTATTTGAGTCTACACTAAATGACTTCGAGTCGACCCAAAACAACTGAGACCGTCTACAATTTTTTGAGTCGACACCAGATCAAAATGAGTCAACTCTAAAACTACCGAGGCTGACTGCAATTTTATGAGTCGACACCAAAATGAAAATGAGTCGACAAAGAAATTCCAATAGCTTTCCAAATAAAAAGAATCGACACAACAAACGATATGAGTCGACACCAAAGGCCTCTCCTGGAAAACTAAACTAATACTTGGGTCAACACCAAAAGCTCAATGAGTCGACACCACCGTGTGGGTTAGGAAGATGCAGAATTTGTGTCGACACCATTGAAGAAATGAGTCAACACAATCACTTGTGGAACCAACCCTATATATTTTGAGTAAACACAAAATGGTTTTGAGTTAACCCCTACGACATATTTTAAATATCGCGCTTGTTCCAACGGTTGGATTTCAGAGTATTAATTGCTTCCACCAACCTACCAACGATCATTTACTTCAGATGGTTATATAAGGAGTTAATTTTTGAAGTTTAGAAAATCTTGATACTATTCTATTGCGTGAATCAAAAGCTCAAACCTTCAAGAAAGTATTTATTGCTCATTAACTTCTCCAGTCGATTCTAACCTCTTTGTATTCATTTATTTTCAATCATTTGTAAAGAGAGTGAGTGAGTGAATCTTTGATTCCTACACATTTATTGTAATAGAGGGTGAGTCACCCTTGATCCTTTAAGAAAGTGTGTGATACTCTTTAAAGAAGAGCCCAATAGATATTAGAAAAAACAATGACTGTTTTGTAAGATCTTCTTGAGACTATAAAAGGTTTTGAATGCGTCTGTGAATTATTCTATCTTAGTAAAAATTCTCAATGGGTGTCTTGAGCAGTGGACGTAGGTTTGAAAAAAATTAAACCACTATAAATCTTGGTGTCCGGTTCATTCTCTCTCTCCCTAACTTATTTAATTTTTTTATTGCTTTAATTCTTGATATACTTGCTATATTTGTTTGAAAAATTAAAAGATTTTTAAATTTTTTTTTAAAATCGTTATTATTATTTTTAAAACCTAATTCACCCCTCTTAGTTTGCTTAAGACTAACAAAAATGTCATTGCTTTTAATTTTTAATTAATAAACTATAAAATGTTATAACTTTTAATATGCATATTTAATTTTTTTTAAAAGAATATACATTTAGAATTCTCTAATGAATATTTATCAAGTAAGACACATGCTGAATATAAAATTTTTAAAAATAAATTGACAAGATTTTATTTTGTTCAACTAGTGTAGTTATACTATTTGCTTCAAAATTTAAAAATCAAACTAGAATTATAAAAATAAAATATTGCTTTTTAATTGAAATCTAAAATAATTTAAATCAAATGGTAAACTTAAAAGAATAAAGTAAAAAATATCTATTTAGTGAAGTTATACCGTTGATAAAGTTATCATAATTTTTTCGATACGAGCACTTGCGCATTGAAATTTTTTTATTATTATTTAAAAAATAAAATGTCTTAAATTTTATATGAGACCCTGATCCGTTTTTTTTTTCGGCATTTTTTGACGCCGCGTTTCGTGTTTTCGTTATAACATAGTTTTATATGCTTTTGATACATGATCGGGGTTAGATATGCATGCGGGGTTTGTTTCCGGGGCCGTGGAATATTGCGGTGCGAATTTTGAAAAAATTTTATAAAAAAAAGATATTTTGGAAACCTATAAATATCTAGAGTTAGATATTTTTAAAAGATATTTTCAAAACTTCTCCAATAAGTTTGCTTTTTCTCTTTGCCTTCTCTCTAACTTCTCGGGAGCCCGAGGCTCGATTTTCAATGATCCAACAGCGGATCCTTGCTTTTGGCACGGTGGGCTACGCGTTCATTCGGATGAAATTCCATTCTGGCGAAACTCAATTTTGTACGTGGTTCGAGGCATTGAGTTTTAAACTCACCGAGGTAAGATCCTAGACTCACATGTCTTATAAGGGTGCTACGTGTAATCGTGTGTATTTTTAACGGTTTGATTGCTGTAGATCTGAATTTGTTTCAAGTTGGGTTTTTGGGGTTAAAAACTGGTTTTTCGTCGATTTCGGTGGATGGAATCGGGTGTCAGGTGTTTCTTTCGTGGTTTTGAGGTTAAGCTTGGGCGTGTGTATGTCCGAAGGTGTTGGATGGAAGTTTGAAGGCTTCGAATCAGGGTTTGGAGGTTGAAACTCGTAGCTCGAAACTAGTTTTCGCTTGAGTTCAGTCGACTAGACTGTGGGGTCATTCGACTAGATTATGGGTTCTTGAGTTCAGTCGACTAAACCCATGGGGTCAGTCGATTGGACCGTGTGTTGGGCGTTTTGGTCCTTTTCTAGTGTGTTTTTCAGTCGACTGAATCCTTGGGCTGTGCGTTGGTGGTTTTGTGGTTGGGTTTTGGTTTTCAATCGGTATTTTATGGTATTCAATTAATTAATTTATGGGATTAGTCGATTCAAATACCTGTGGATTCCTTTTGGGGTTCGATTGGTTGTGTGGTGGCTTCGATTGATCGTGTCGTGATCCTGGGTGTTTATTTAGATACCGTCCTCGGGGTGACGTGCATGGTTAGACGTGGGTGTAGTACACGGCTAGGTGCTTGGTGTTGTTTTTCATCGGGTATGGGGCGTGTTTTGGCCTGTGGCTCTTTAGAAAGATGTGCTGGTTTTGGTGGGAACCATTTTGTGAGAGGTTCAGGTGTTGACCTCCGGGTTAGGTGTTAGTTGTCCCGGTGTGTGGACGGGTCCCGATTTGTGGATGGGTTATTCGGGTGTTCGGATGACGGGTGTGTGGCACGTGATGTCGTGTTGGGTTATGTGACGGATGGCGTCACGATGTGAAATTATCTGGCTCTATACATATATAACTAGTTATGTGCATTTATAACTTTGTTTATTTATGTACGAATTACGTAAGTGGATTACATAATTTTGGTATCATTACGTGTATCGTGGTTGCATGCTTTAGAACTCATGAATTTTATAAGCATGGTTAGGTGGAATATGAGGAACATATGCATGTGATGTGGTTTGTGTAATGTAGTGATAGTACGTGGCTTTATGCACTTAAACCCTGGTTTATGATACATGTTTTCATTCGGTGTTATCCCGTAATGTTTAGTTTTATCCTATAATATGTGGTTTTATTCCGTGGTATAATCCGTGGTCAGCGGTTTCATCCCATGCCTTACGGTAAAGTTTATGGTTTTATCCCGTGGTTTAGTTTGTAGTTTTACCCCGTGATCTATGGTTTTACCACGTAGTATATGATTTTATCCCGGGAATATGTGTGTTTGTGTATGGATCTTTATCTCAGTGTTAGGACTGTGGTTGCGGCGTGTGAGGGCCAGTTGTATGTATCATAGATTGCATGTACTGCATTGTGGGACGGATAGACCAGTTTTCAAATTGTTTTAAGAGTCGTGTGACTCGCGATCTAAAAATCCTTTTCAACTGTTTTCAAGGCTCCTGTGAATGATTCAAAAGATGATTTATATCCTCGCTTTCCTGTTTGCATGTGAAAATTATTTTAAAGGTTTGAAAGAGAGTCTAAAACTGTACCACATTTTCCTAGCATATTTACCTTATACTGCATGCTTGTCTAGTTTCTGCTAAGTTTTGGCTCACGGTGTGAGATTTGATTTTCTTCAGGTACCGGTCACGCAGGTTGATCTGGAGGTGCTGGATAGGTGGAAGAGTTGTAATCTTCCTTTTGTTCTTTCTGTTACATGTATGTTGTAACATATTTTTCCGGTGTTGAAACCGTGTAATGTAAGCCGTTTGGCGATTATATACATTGCATGAATGGTTTATTTTGAGAGTGTATTCTCGAGCTGGGCATTGTGGTTGATTGTTTGTGGGTGTTTCACGTGGCCCGAAATTTGGGACGTGACAATTTAGTTATGTAAAAATCTTGAAAAAAATGATAAGCCGAAAAAAATATAATAAAGTGGTTTAAATATATTCAACGTAAACTAGTAGATGAAATAGTAAAGAAAAACAATAAAATTACTTTTAATAGAAATATTATGTCACGCTCCAAAACCCAGGTCACGTGAAAATTCACCAAACACCAGTTTTTAAAGAAAATAGATTTTCATACATTCAAATTCAGCTGTTGAAATCAGAATAATACCCAACATGCATATCTCATAAGCAGTAAATATTCAGTTCCAATATACATAAATATATCGCCCTAAGGCGTACAAAACATGCCTTCAGAAACAGGCATACAAAAAGAAAAATTAGTAAAATCTTCTACCACCATGGGCACCACTAGATAAACTCCTTGTGATCATCAATCTCCAAACCTGAAAATAGTTTTACAACAAAATTTCACGCCGTGAGTCGATACCCAATAGGAACAGACTATAAAGCTTAAAAGCAGGATATGCAAATATATGGTAGGAGCCAACTCAACCACAAACAAAACTAAGCATTTAACGAATGCAAGTAACGTGTTACAGTTAACAAAATAGTAACCAAAACATTGTTCCCTCGCGGATCATACAACCATGGAAAAAGAAGAATGAATTCTATGTACCGACTCTGTCAATGGGACATAGGTAACAACCATAAACTCCTGCTCATTATCTAATCCCTAATCATTTTAGGACCGGTTAGGTAACGACAAGTTCTATATGGAGCCACCACAACGTAACTGCTTAATTTACGAGCCCGGAACCTGAGGTACAAAGCACCTAACTGCTTAATTTACGGAGATTAACCCGAAGGTACAAAGCACCTGCTCTGCGCACGTTTTCGAACTTCCACGGAGGGAAACTCGTGCCAAATACCCATCATCCCGGCACATCTAGAGAAACATTTCCAAACCAACCCGTAGCTCGACTACAAAAATATTTTCACAAAACATACATTACACATGTATAAAGATCCATCCTTCAACATGGAGATCAACCAAAAACATTTTCAAATTGTTTTTTTCATTTTCAACAAAACGTTTCAAAACTGAGACTCAGCCCCAAGGGTTAGTTTCAAACCTCCAAAACACCATGTGTTGAGATTTTTTTTTATCAAAAACCACTATTTTCAAAACCACCTTTGAAAATCATACATCCGCAAGTCATATAATGTAATAAACTAAGAAAAGCAGTTAAAACATGCTTTTTATTCAAAAAATAAGGCTTAAACATAAATATGACATTTAATGTATTTTTTATCCTGTGAAAACACATATAATTACATGAAACACCCTTTAACAACAGTAGGGTCTAGAATCCTACCTCGATGAGTCAAAACTCGAAGTTTCAAAATTTGAATCTCGTCAAAACAAGAATCTGACCGGATGAATACGAAGCTAGCAGCGTGAATAGCAAGGATCTATAAGATGATCGTTAAAAACTAGGCTTGGACAACCCAAATATGTAGAGAGAAGGCAGAGAGAAGGGAAGAAAATGAATTTTCCCAAACAAAATAGCCCCTGGAATATATATAGGCTCGAAAAAATAGGGGGTTCAGTAGACTGAAGGGTTCAACCCAATCGACTAAAGGTGTTTCAAAACACTGAAACTCTTCCACCGCCACGGTCCAGTCGACTAAAGGACTCGCTCCAGTCGACTGAACCCAAGAACAGACGACCAAGTTGACTGGGGAAAGCAGTCCAGTCGACTGGACTACTGGGCAACAACCTACTATTTTGGTCTCGATTTAACAGTCCAAAAACCAACCAAACAAGCCTAAACGAAGCCCGAAAAAGCGTAAAACACATCTACACATGCTATTCTACAACGCCAAAGCTTAAATCATTCATCGATGATATACATATAATGAAAAAAACACATCAAACACGGATATGTATAAAAAAAATAGAACGGTACAGGGTCTCATAACTCTCTCCCCTTAAGAAATTTTGCCCCCAAAATTCACTATAAGGTCACGAGGTGAACAACTCTGGGTATCTGGCACGAACCCCAAACTTAAGCTCCCAAGTCGCTTCCTCAACCCCGTGATGATGCCAAAGGACCTTGACATAAGCAATCGTTCTCCTCCTCAACACTTTCTCCTTCATGTCTAGAATCTTCACAAGACGTTCCTCATACGTGACATCCTCATCAACCCACAACTCGGCCCAATCCAGAACATGTGACGAATCTGGCTCATATTTTCGAAGCATAAAAACGTGAAACACGTTGTGCACAGGCTCTAACAGAGGTGGCAAGGCCAGACGGTATGCTACCACCCCAATCCTTTTCAGAATCTCAAATGGTCCTATAAAATGTGGTGATAGCTTCCCGCTACGACCAAATCTCATCAAATTTCTACGTGACGAGACCTTCAGAAACACATGATCCCCCACTGCAAACTCTAACGGTCTCCTCCTCTGATTTGCATAACTTTTCTGGCAGCTCTGAGCTGTCACTAGACGCTGACAAATCACAGCAATCTTCTCTGTCGTCTCCCATACTAAATCAGGTCCCAAAACAGTAGTTTTTCCCACATCCGTCCAACACACAAGCGATCTACACGGCCTACCATACAAAGCCTCATACGAATCCGTCCCAATATTGGACTGGTAACTGTTATTGTATGCAAACTCTGCCAATGATAGATAATCCTCCCAAGAACCCTAAAAATCAAGCACACCAACTCTCAACATGTCCTCTAAAATCTAGATGGTCCTCTCAGACTGACCATCTGTCAGTGGGTGAAAAGTTGTACTAAAATTCAAACTCGTTCCCAAGGCCACCTAAAGACTCCGCCAAAAGCAAGATATAAAGCGCGAGTCTCGATCAGAAACAATCGTCACAGGTACTCCGTGTAGTCGGACTATCTCCCGGATGTACAATCGACTTAGTCTGTCCACTGAATCCCTCACACGAATGGGGAGAAAGTGTGCAGATTTTGTCAACCTATCAACCACAAACCAAACAGCATCATGTCCCTTCGGTGATCGAGTAAGTCCTTATACAAAATCTATCGCGATATTCTCCCACTTCCACTCAAATATAGGCAATGGCTGAACAATCCTGCCGGTCTCTGGTGTTCCACCTTCACCTGCTGACAAGTAAGGCACCGAGACACAAACCGGATCACGTCCATCTTCATTCCCGTCCACCAGAACTGACGGCGCTAATCGTAGTACATCTTCGTGCCTCCTAGATGCACTGCAAGACGTGAATGATGAAAATCATGTAGCACTTTAGCACGGCACGATTCTGGCACAAATAATCTCCCCATCAACCTCAAACTCTGATATAGGCCTACAACCCATCCCGTAGCATCCTTCCCACTGGCAATACGGTCCCGTATCATCTAAGCCTCCTGATCGGTTTGCTGAGCCTCTAACACGCGTGCAACCAATGCAGATCGTGATGCTACTAAAAATAAAGTCGCGCCTCACCTAGTCTCCCCGAGACACAGATCAAACTCCCCAACATCTCTAAGCATATTCCATTCTCGCATAACCACAGAAGCTAACGAACCATGGGATTTCCTACTGAGTGCGTCGACTACGACATTTGCCTTTCCCAGGTGGTATTGAAAATCAAAATCATAGTCTTCCAACAACTCCATCCATCGTCGTTGACGAATATTCATGTCTTTCTGTGAAAACAAGTATTTTAAGCTCTTGTGATCATAAAAAACCTCGAAGTGCTCACCATATAGATAATGTCGCCATGTTTTCAAGGCAAAGACCACGGCTGCTAGCTCCAGATCCTGTGTCGGGTAGTTCTTCTCATGTGTCTTCAGCTGTCGCGAGTTGTAGACCACAACCTTACCTCTCTGCATCAATACATAGCCCAAACCATCATGTGACGCATCGTAATACGCTGCATACCCCAGACCTCGCTCTGGAATAATCAACACCAACACACTAGTCAATCTCCCCTTTAATTCCAGGAAAGCCGACTCACAGGACTCGCTCCACACAAACATAGCTCCCTTCCGCGTCAGACGCGTCATCGGTGCTGCCAATCTAGAAAAGTCCTTCACGAACTGCCGATAATAGCCTGCCAGACCTAGAAAACTACGGATCTCAAAGACATTCTTCGGTCGCTCTCAGCCCCTCACGACATCAGTCTTCGACGAGTCCACCGATACCCCATCTTTCGACACCACGTGTCCAAGAAACCTCACCTCTGACATCCAAAACTTGCACTTCTCGAACTTCGCATACAAGCGATGCTCTCTCAAATGCTGTAAGAGAACATGCAGATGCTCCTCATGCATCTCTCTCGTGGGCGAATAGACCAGAATGTTATCCATGAACACAACCACAAAGCTGTCCAGATAAGGTTGGAAGATACGGTTCATCAAACTCATAAATGTCGCAAGAGCGTTCATCAGACCGAACGGCATAACCAAAAACTCATAGTGACCATAACGAGTCCGAAAGGCGGTCTTCGCTATGTCCTCGTCCCCAATCCTCAACTGGTGGTACCTTAATCTCAACTTGATTTTTGAGAAGCAGCGTGAACCCTTTAACTGATCAAACAAGTCGTCAATCCTCGGCATAGGATATTTGTTCTCCACCGTTATCTAATTCAGCTTTATGTAATCTATACACAGTCTCAAAGACCCATCCTTCTTCTTCGCAACCACGGTGACGTACTCGGACGCACAAACCCCTTGTCAAGCAACTCCTGTTGCTGCACATTGAGTTCCCGCAACTCAGCCAGTGCAAAACGGTAAGACGGCATAGAGATGGGAGCAGCTCTTGGGATAAGATTAATGGAGAACTCCACATCACGGCTCGGTGGCAACTCGAACAGATCGTCAGGAAAGACGTTTGGATAGTCACACACCACAAGGGGTAGCTCCCCTCGAACCCCAACCGACTTATCCAATCTGAGAGCAGCAAAGAGGAAACCCAAGTTCCCTCGCTTCCAAGTAACGCCGGGCACAGACACCAAGCCCTCATCCCGATCACCCACAAAGTAAAAGCAGTCACCCTCGGGTGTACAAATCGACACTTTCTATCGCTCACAATCTATAAAGAAACGGTAGGTAGTCAGCCAGTCCATTCCTAGGATGACATCAAACGTGGCCATGTCTAGAATGATAAAATCAATATCTGAACAACGACCAACGACTCCTAACTCACAAGATCTGCAAACTCTACTCAACACCATATTCCCACTGACTGGGGTCTTTACACTCAATGCACTACCCAACGAGTCTACCTTCAACCCCAATGCAGATGCAAAAGCAGAAGAGATAAAAGAATGTGATGCTCCTGTGTCGATGAGAACACTGGCCCATGATCTATAGACTAGAAGAGTACCTCTGATCATTGCTGGAGTAGCTGTAGCATCAGGTGCAACCGGTGCTTTGGAAGAACTGGAACCAGCAAGAACATAAGCTCTGGCCTAAGGTGTTCTAGTCTGCCCACCATAACCCTGAGTCGATGGCTGCCTCACAGACTATACTGAAGCACCTCCTTCCGCAAACCTGGACGTCTGAGCCCTAGGTTGCTGAGAAGCCTGTCATCTCTGTGCCGATGGAACAGCTGGCATTCTTGTCTCACCCTGGACACTCCCTCCTTGGGGGCAGAATCTACGAATGTGCCCGGGCTGACCACACTCAAAATAGACTGGTGGGTCTCTCGCCTGTAACTGGGCAGGCGCTGAACTCTAGACTTGGCCCTTCTGCGGGCACTCTGGCGAACGATGCCCCGGCTGTCCACATCGATAACAGATAGGCTCTCTCTGCTCTGGCCTTCCTTTTGAGGTCACTAAAAGTGCAGTCGCGGATAACTGCAGCTGATATGATCCGACAAAATGAGAACTCGGACCTGACGACCTTCGGCGCTTGTTCCTGCGCCCTTGAAGCTGTGTGCCTCCATCACTCTACTGGCTCTTGCTCTCCCTAACTCTGCAGCTCTCTGCCAGCGAGTTCTCAACTCGAATAGCGGCTTCCACCATCTGGATGTACACCTCCAAATCCAAAGCTTCAATTCTATCCTTGATAACCAGTCGAAGGCCCCTCTCAAACCTCCTAGTACGTAATTCCTCTGTAGATACCATCTCAGCTACGAACCGCGACAGATTCGCGAACTTGGCCTCATACTGGACCACAGTAAGGTTCCCCTGAACAAGGAAGAGGAACTCCTCTCGGTATGTATCCCTCAAAGATCTCGAGAAATACTTCTCCAAGAACACTCTCGTGAAAGTGGCCCACGTGTCATCCACCGTGGTCTTGGCGAACTTCCACCATTCCCTCGCATCCTCTCGCAGTTGGAATGCTGCCAACTTTACACGCAAAGCATCCTCCTCAATATCTAGAGTATCAAAGATCGTCGTGATCACTTCCAACCACATAGTAGCAACTTTGGGATCTGGTTCCCCAGAAAAAGTCAGAGGATCCAACTGCCAAAATTCTCTCATAGCCACAGAGGCTCTTGACTCAGGAGCCCTCACTGCAGCCCTGGTCGCCTCTGCCATAGCACTCATAGTAGTAAGAATCTCCTGTATGATGTCAACACCACCCACCTATTCCTGTGGGGCATGAACGTCCCCTTCTTCCGGAACATGAGCATACACACGACCTCGGCCACGGCCTCGACCACGACCCCATCCCCATCCCCATCCTCCCCACGTGTATATAATTCTATATGAGGGCAATTTAATAGGATAAGCTTTCCTACAACATGTTACTACGTAACATAAACACATAACGCATATAAGCATGCTAACACGTAGCCACTTAAAGTTATGTAAACACGTCTCACATACTGAGGAGAACCAACAAGACAGACGGGTCAATTTGGATAACCTATTTAGATTCCTTGCTAGATAACACGTCAGCCAAGTGCATTTCTAACTTGGCTTCCAAATCTGTTATTTCAAAAGCCCTATGGCAAGACTCATCAATCCTGAGATTCAACCTCTATACCCATATATACACAAACGATCATGCTCAAGAAGCTAACAGCATGTTATAAAAACGTTTAACCACATGCAAGCAAGCATACGTAATCAACCTCACCAGGTGATAAACTCTCTTTCCATGGCTCTTAGGTATTCAAACCTAGAGCTCTGATACAAAGTTGCCACGCCCCAAAACCTAGGGTCACGTGAAAATTCACCAAATACCAATTTTTAAAGAAAATACATTTTCATACATTCAAATCCACCTTTTGAAATTAGAATAATACCCAATATGCATCTCTCATAAGCAGTAAATATTCAGTTTCAACACATAAATATATCGCTCTAAGGCGTACAAAACATGCCTTCAAAAACAAGCATACAAAAAAAAACTAGTAAAGTCTTCCGCCACCACGGGCACCATTAGATCAACTCCTCGTGATCATCAACCTCCAAGTCTAAAAATAGTTTTACAACAAAATCTCACACCGTGAGCTGAAGCCCAATATAAACATACTATAAAGCTGTAAAGCATGATATGCAAACATATTGTGAGAGCCAACTCAACCACAAACCAAACAAAGCATTTAACGAATGCAAGTAACGTGTTACAGTTAACAAAACAGTAAAATGCTATTCCCTCACGAATCATACAACTGTGGAAAAAGAAGAATGAATCCTATGTACCGAATCTGTCAACGGGACAGAAGTAACAACCATAAACTCCTGCCCATTACCTAATCCCTAATCATTTTAGGACCAGTTAGGTAACGACAAGTTCTATACGGAGCCACCACAATGTAACTGCTTAATTTACAGGGCCAAAACCCGAGGGTACAAAGCACCCAACTGCTTAATTTATGGAGACTAACCCGAAGGTACAAAGCACCGACTTTGCGCACGTTTTCGGACTTCTACCGAGGAAAACTCATGTCAAATACCCATCATCCCGGCACATCTAGAGAAACATTTCAAAACCAACCCGTAGCTCGACTACGAAAATATTTCTGCAACATATACATTAAACATGTATAAAGATCCATCCTTCAACATGGAGATCAACCAAAAATATTTTCAAATTATTTTTTCCCATTTTCAACAAAACGTTTCAAAATTAAGACTCAGCTCCAAGGGTTAGTTCCAAACCTCCAAAACACCATGTGTTGAGATTTTTTTTTTATCAAAAACCACTGTTTTCAAAATCACCTTTGAAAATCATACATCCATAAGTCATATAATGTAATTAACCAAGAAAAGCAATTAAAACATGCTTTTTATTCGAAAAATAAGGTTTAAACATAAATATGACATTTAATGTATTTTTTATCCAGTAAAAACACATATAATTGCATGAAACACCATTTAACAATAATAGGGTTTAGAATCCTTCCTCAATGAGTCAAAACTCGAAACCTCAAATTTTGAATCTCGTCAAAATGAGAATCTGATCGGATGAATACGAAGCTAGCAGCGTGAATAGCAAGGATCCACAAGCTGATCGTCAAAAACTAGGCTCGGGCAACCCAAATATGTAGAGAGAAGGCAGAAAGAAGGGAAGAAAATGAATTTTCCCAAACAAAACAGCCCCTGAAATATATATAGGCTCGGCAAAACAGGGGGGTTCAGTCGACTGAAGGGTCCAACCCAGTCGACTGAAGGTGTTTCAAAACACTGGAACTCTTCCACCGCCACGGTTCAATCGACTGGAGGGCTCGGTCCAGTCGACTGAACCCAAGAACAGACGACCCAGTCGACTGGGGAAAGCAATCCAGTCCACTGGACTGTTGGGCAACAGCCTACTATTTTGGTCTCAGTTTAACAATCTAAAAACCAACCAAACAAGCTTAAACAAAGCCTGAAAAAACGTCAAACACATCTATACATGCTGTTCTACAACTCCAAAGCTTAAACCATTCATCGATGATATACATAAAATGAAGGAAACACGTCAAACATTGATATATATCAAAAATGAAATGATATAGGGTCTCACACATTAGATGGGTAGACCTAAAGTGATATGACATACGGTATGTGAAAATTTTGTATGAAAACTTTGGATATCATTGCATGTATATACGAGAAATTTTTCATACCACATATGTATATGATAATATTCTTATATAGTGATATATGATAAACTTCTCATACATTTTGATATCTAAATATGCGAAATTTCTCATAACACGTATGTATATGAGAATATTCTTAAAATCTAGTATGAGAAATTTCTCATACTTATTTTTTTTTTTAAATTTTATTATTAGTTTTAAATAAATTGAGCAATTTGTAAAAAAATAAGAACTATTTTAAGTATGAGAAACTTTTCATACTTATTTTTTTTAATTTTTTTATTATTAGTTTTAAATGAAATGAGTAACTTATAAAAAAATAAAAACTATTTCAATTAACGAGAAATTTCTCGTACTTATTTTTTAAAAAAATTTCATTATTAGTTTTAAATGAAATGAGCAACTTGTAAAAAATATGAACTATTTCAAGTATGAGAAACTTTTTATACATATTTTTCTTAATTTTTTTATTCTTAATTTTAATTGAAATGAGCAACTTTAAAAAAAAAAGAACTATTTGAAGTATGAAAAAGTTCTTATACATATTTTTTTTATTTTTTTCATTCTTAGTTTAATTGAACTAAGCAATTTAAAAAAAAATTTATTTCAAGTATAAGAAACTTCTCATACATAATATGAGAAACTTCTCATACAAATTTTTTTTAATTTTTTTATTCTTAATTTTAATTAAAATGAACAACTTAAAAAAATTTATTTCAAGTATAAGAAACTTCTCATGCATAGTATGAGAAATTTCTCATACATATTTTTCTTAATTTTGTTATTCTTAATTTTAAATGAAATGAACAACTTTAAAAAAAGAACTATTTCAAGTATTAGAAATTTTTCATATATTTTTTTTAATTTTGTCATTCTTAGTTGTAAATTAAATGAGCAATTTATGAATGAGAAATTTCTTAGTATAATTCTTTTTCTAACATAATGAAAAATTTCTCATACATTGATGCAAAATATGAGAAAATTTTTGTGTAATTTTTTTTTTTTTTTAAAGTTGTATTTTCATTTTGATAAATTACATCAATAGTTTTTTTATTTTTTAAAAAAAATAAAAACTATTTCAAAATATTGTATAAGAAATTTCTCATATATAAGAAATTTTTCATACATATTTTTTAAATTTTTTAATTTTTAATTTAAATAAAATAAACAAATTATGAATGAAAAATTTTTCAAAATTTTCATATGTAATGTAAAAAACTTTTCATAAAATACTGAGAAGTTGCTAACTTTTAATAAGTAAATAATAAAATTTATCAAAATGCACAGCAAAACGCAAGAATCTAAAACAAACGTTCACATTAATCAATTTTTACACTTATCTTCACCAAATTATGCTTCCAAATCGAACACCAAAATCACCAAGGAAAAAATTGTCCACACCCTTCTCTTTCCCTTATCCTTTCTTCTGATCAACCATTTCAATTATTTCTCCATTTGAATTTATATTTTTATGATCGATGATATGCTTGGAATATTTAACATTACCATTTTTTGTATATTTTTATGATTGAAATTATTTATTATATAATATTTATTAAGTAAATTATTTGTGCAAAAAAACTAAATTAATCAGGCATTCATACCTTTGTGAGTAAATCACATCTTTTATAATATAAATGAATTGTAATATAATTTTACAAAAAATAATAATAAATAAATATAATCACATCATATAGTTATAAATATTTAATTAACTTAATTCTTTATGTGAGTAATAAAATTAATAAATAATAATAAATAAATAATTTTTATTATAAAAATATATTAAAAAGAATACATTATATAGAATTTTTTTGGCCATAATCCAAGCATAAGAACATTTACACTGAATCACATATGAACATATGAACATCGAAAATGCTAAATCACGTGGTCCTTTGGTCATTTTTTTTGGTAATCCCTTTCAAGATGTCTAGCATGCCTCTTCTATTAAAGGACATCACCTATTTAGTGTAACTTTTTTGTGAAGTTATGTGAATTTTTATATTGAACAAAAATGCCATTTAAGTTTTTTTCTTATTATCTTAATGTTATTATTATTTTATTATTTTATTTTTTAACTATTTTAATATTTACATAATTAACTTATACACGCATTGTGTATGACCAATCCCTAGTATCTAATAAAGAAAAAATACTCATTTGGTATTTTATTTTTTAACTATTTTAATATTTACATAATTAATAAGTCTGTAACTAGTACTCTTTCAGATTTGATCATTATTCATTCAATTACTTGAAAATTAAATATTTGTATATATAGATTATTCAAAAAATATATTAATTATTTATATTTACAAATAATTCAAGTTACACACGGATCGCGTGTGTTCGAAACACTAGTATATATAAAAAGGCAGTTACTCGAAGACATGGGTACCATTTCGTCCTTTAGGAAATGATGCAATTACTCTCCAAATTAACTTTTCATTCCTTTAGTCGAATCAAATATAAGCAGCAAAAATCTTCTTAATTGTAGTTTTTTTATTTTTTTATTAATATGTCTAATATGTTCTTATTTTTTGGGATATATGTGGCTTTCATCACTTGCAAGCTCTTTTTGTAAATTCAATCGAGTCCTTTTTGAGTCAGATTTTAAAAGTGCAAAGATAAATCTTTCTAAAGAGATTTGATTTCTTTGCTCTCGGGCATTATATTTGGGTTAGAGTTTTTATTAGAAGGACTATATGATGAGCGATACAGAGAGAGAAGAAGAAGACGCAGTCATCAATTGATAAAGGCAGAATCCTAACTAATTGAATTCTACCATGTATGCTATGACTTACTTTTCAATTTTTTTTATTTTAAAATCATCTTTTAAATCCTAAATTGGTTATTAAATATAGATGTATGTTCTCCTTGAAATTGAAATAATTATATAAATACATACCTAACAAAAAAAAATTAAAAATATTCAAAATCCTCATTCCATTAAAGGGTTTTGCTATAAGTACATATTCTATCACATATTGGAACACACCCAATGTGAGAGGGATATATCCATATCTGTAATTTGCATCTCTACACTTACTATTTTTGTCAATTAAATGCTAATCGATAAAAATTTTCTATGTTTTCAGTGAACCAATTTTTGTTTTTCGTCCAATTTATTATCTTTAATATTTAATAATATTTTTTTTCCCATTTTGTCCTCCAAAATTTTAAATTTAATATCAAATTTTCAATCTCCTACAACAAAATTAGAATAGTATACATTTTTTTTCTATACCACTTTTAGTTTTAAACGACAAATTTTATTTTGATGTAACAACCTCGATACACAACTATCACTTCTTAATTACCTTTGCAATTATGGTAAATTTTTAAAGTTTTGTTGCGACATCTTATTACATTTGAACTAAACTTAAATATATGTTTAATTACTTCTTAAATATATACATGCATAACATGTATAACACCTATACAAAACATGTCGTTCTACGATTGAAAACATAAATCATATACCAAAAGATACATATACGAAAAAAAACACATCAACATATATAAATATCTCAAAACAAGACGGGTCCAAGTCTCACATATATAATATATTAATATTTTGCATTGTGTATGGTCCAATTTTTTTTTCGCGTGCTGTGCACCCAACAATAGCACTAGTATATATTAAAAATTTCAAACCCCATTTGGAAGTTTCAGACCCCATATCCTAATTTTTTAAAAATTCGGAGTTAAGAAATATTTTTAGAATATATTATATTTTCTAAAATAAAAATAAATCTTGATATTTAAAATTTAAAAAGAGGTTTAGTAGAAGAAGATTTTTTTTAAAAAAAAGAAATTTATACTTACCAAAATGAGTTAACAAATTTTGATATTCAATATTTTTAAAAATTATAAAAGGATATTTTAAAAGAAATTTATACATATCAAAAGAAGCTTCTTTGTTCATTGAGATTCAAAAATCTCCTAAAAATAGAAAAAAAATATAATTTTACAGGCTTTTTTCTAAAACTTATATATATATATATATATATATATATGTGTGTGTGTGTGTGTGCGCGTGTGTGTGTTGAAAGAATAATTATTTATATTTAGATGAAATAAATTTATTTTTCTAGTTTTTAACAAATAGACGAATTTGGAAAATATAGATTTTTTATCAAAATTTTTAGATAAGGGACTACACTTGAAAAAAAGTTAACTATAAATGAAAAAATTCCCATACATTTTCAAACATAATAAAATTTTAATACTTAACTAAAATTAATGATATATATAAAAATAGGAAAACAATGTTTCACCAATCTATTTAGTTTTTTTTATATCCTTATTGTCCAAATATTAAAAAAAATAGACACAATTTAATTTAATTCTATTCTTTACTCAAAGAAAAAAATAATGGATAAAATTTACTTGACCCGTAGGGAAAGGGGTATGATCTAATATGTTCTGATCTGATCTAATATGTTCTGTTTAGAGTGAGTTTATCTGATCTGATGAAACTTATGAACGGGGTGAAGGTTGGACAACGAGATCTGACACATTTAAAAACAAAAAAATATATAATATAAATTGCATATATCATAAAATGAAACTATATAAATTACAATATATTGACTCTAACGTTTTTAAACTTTAAACTAAAAAGGAGATAGTTACTCCTTTTAAAGAAGGAAATTCTAATTAAATAAAGTCAAACTGAAAAAAAAAATTACTTTTTTTAAAGAAGGAAATTCTAATTAAATAAAGTCAAAATGAAAAAAAAAAAAACTCATAGTGTTGCCAATTGTCATCCCTGCAGCTATAGAAGAGATGGATATAAAGTTGAGAAAAATTATAATAATTTAAAGATTGCAACGAGTTTTTTTTTTTTTTTTTGGTAGTTAAGTGAAAAAAAGAATACTAGAGTTTGAACCCTGAGTGGAAGTGAGGTATTAGCAGCTCTTGGCCACTGGAGCTGACCACTTCTATTGCAACAAGTTCAAAAATGTGTAAATGATAAGAAGATTTTAAAAAAATTTTAATATACAATTTATAATATTATTAAAAATATTTAATTATAAAACATGAAATAATATACAATTTTTAAAAAACTACATATATTTATTTAGTCGATTGAAAAAAATATTATATTTAAAGATTTTTTTGCCCACCTATACTTTAATTTGATTTTAAAATCTTAAAATATTTTTTTAGTCGGTGGATGACAGAGTGCTTAGAAGAATTATATATGGTAACATTTTCAGCTAGGCTGTTGAATCTACAAAAATACATCTAATGGCATTTCTCGAGTCGTTTTATAATTACTTATATATTTTATTAAAATAATTATTTTTAAAAACATTATCTTACATGAAGCATTTAAATTAATTGAAATACTTTGTAAAATAATTCTTAGTTTTATATTCTAGAAATTATTAAAATAATATATTTAATATTAATTATTTATATGCTGTACATAGCATAGGTTGATTACTAGTTAAAGAATATTAATAGAGTTAATAAGATTTTGTTTATATCAATTAAAAATATTTCAAAATATCAATATTACCAATTTTGTGGTTATAGAATTAATTTATTGGAATTAATTTTATTTCTTATTTAATATAAAAAACAGTTAACGATTGGTACAATCTGTTTTAACAATTTAACAGAAAGTACAGAAAAAATTAATAAACAGAAATTGAAAAATCAGTGACAGGAAAACTGTTTTAGAACGAACAGAATGCAGGAAAACAAAATCTAAAGAACTTGATACAGTAATGGTGGATCGAGGTTCGTGTTTGACACGATTTTCTTAAGACAAAAACGCCCTCGCTTCGGTGCTTCGAGTTGGCAGCGTATGTCTCCCAGGATACAACGATCTGCAATCTTTTGAAGTAGCACAGCAATCAAAAGGCTCGCCGAACCAGAAAGCTATGTTTGAAACTCTCTCTCAGGAATGTAGCAGTATGTAGAATGTAGAAACAACGAAGGAGGGAATGAGGGGATTTTAGGTATGGAAAATCTGTAAAAAAAAACGGGGCAAAAAATGGCAGAACAGCAGCCTTTTAAAAAGGCTAAACTGGTGCCTGCTCGGACTGACGCCGGTTCGGTCCGGCGGTTAAACCGCCCAACAGACACGAACCCATTCTGAACAGACTGAACGGTTCAGACTCCAACGGCTCCGAACCGAACCATCTAACGGTTCGATAATGGCAACTAAATAACGGTAGCCAAATTTAAATAATTAATATTTAAATTCAAAATTTTAAATAAATAAATTTTCAATAAAAAGATAAGGGTTGATTCGACCCGGCCCGCAACCCGCGACCCGCGACCCAGACCCACGGACCCGGACCCGAACCCGGACCTGAGCTCGGCCTGGCTCGGCACGGCACGGCCGGCCAGTCGGATGGGCAAGCAGCGGCAGCAGCGCACACGCATGTGGTTCAATGGACCAAGTTGAACTTTGTCCATAACTCCTCCCCTAACAAAAATTGGGATGGCCCAAAGGGCCAACTTTTTATCTCCAACCTAGGCTTTATAAGCCACTCAATAAAGTTTTACCCCACTAATGTGGGATTGAAACCATTTTTATAGTTGCTTGAAAACCCAACCTTTTCATTCCCAAGCAATGTGGGATAAGCTTTTGTTACCATTATTTCGCCAACTTCCATGGCACACTTTTGGAGTAAATTTTTCATTCACCCATTAACGGTTTTGAACGCCACAAATTTCATGATTAAACTACTCAAGGAGATGAGCATATTAGGACTTGGAATCATCAAAAAATATTAACCCAATTCAAAATTATTTAACTTCAAAATTAGCTAAAATCATATTAAAAAATTGTTCAAACCCACTTATTTTCCAACATTCCCCCACATGAATGGAATTTGACGAAAAAAGAAATGCAACAAGATGCTGACACAGAGAGAGTTCAATAAAAGAAAAATTCTGCATAGAATAGGTAGCTTTTGGCTTTGAACCTTCCCTCGTAAAAAATTATCGGACTTACTAGCTAATCGTGAACATGATGTCTTGAACTGTTCAGCTGTTTGTGTAAGCTAAGACAATAGAGTTCACATAGAATATCTCTAACACAGCTTGGTTCTCACGGTTGTGTTCATTTCAGCCCTGAACATGCCTGGTCATTTATGAGTGCTCTAGAGAATTTAGCCTTAACAATTATCATAGAACCGGTCCAGTTCACACTCATATAGGTGATTCTTATTAAGAGTATCATGTCATACCCCACTTGGATATCCAATGTATAAGAATCATTAAAGGCATAGCTTATCCTTAAACACGCCGCAGACATCACTATTTCATCATAGAAATGGGTAAGAGTTAATCTCCCTAGTGATTCCCCTAGAGTCACACATAATTCGGTTGTTCCATTGAACCTAGATCTTGGGATCTCCAGTCAGCTTGGTTGGGTTGCCATTAAGGTGTCTCTTTAGTAATAGGCTTTAATCTCATTCCTCTCGATGAGTAATTCACTTGTTCTCTGGTCAAACCTTTGGTTAACGGATCCGAGATATTATCTTTTGACCTTATGTACTCAATGGATATAATTCCACTTGAGAGCAGTCGTTTAATGGTATTGTGTTTACGACGTATATATCATGACTTACCATTGTACAAATTACTCTGTGCCATTCCAATTCCAAATTGCTGGCACAGGTTTAGGCCACACTGGAATATCTTCTAAGAAATAGCGTAGCCATTCTGCTTCTTCTCCAGCTTTATCTAAAGCTATGAACTCAGCTTCTATTGTTGACCTAGCAATGCACGTCTGTTTGGAAGATTTCCCAGACACAACTGCACCTCCGAGAGTGAAAATATATCCACTTATGGATTTTGAGTTTTTTGTGTCAGATATCCAGTTGGCATCACAATAGCCTTCCAGAACAGCTGGATATCTGGTATAACACAATCCGTAGTTACGGGTGTATCTTAGATATCTAAGAACCCGAACTATCGCCTTCCAGTGGTCTGCCCCTGGGTTATTTGTGTATCTACTTAATTTACTCACTGCATACGCTATATCTGGTCGTGTGCAATTCATTAAGTACATCAGACTCCCAATAATCCTAAAATATTCCAACTGAGATATGCTTTCGCCCGTATTTTTGGATAGATGTAGATTTACATCTACCGGCGTTCTCGTAGGACGGTCATCATCCTTGGAGAATTTACCAAGTATTTTCTCAATATAATGTGATTGAGACAAAGCATATCCTTTAGATGTTTTAGAAATTGTCATTCCTAAAATAACATCTGCCACTCCCAAATATTTTATGTCAAACTGTTTGTTCAATATTTTCTTAGTAGATTTGATCATTTGATCATCACTACCTATGATGAGCATGTCTTCAACATAAAAACAAACGATGACATGTCCTTTGTCTGTGCTTTTAACATAGACACACTTGTCACATTCATTTGTCTTAAACCCATTTGACATCATAGTATTGTCAAGTTTCTCATGCCATTGCTTTGGCGCTTGTTTTAAACCATAAAGAGATTTGACGAGCGTACAAACTTTGTTTTCTTGTCCAGGAACAACAAATCCTTCTGGTTGTTTCATGTAAATCTCTTCATTCAATTTACCATTCAAGAATGCCGTCTTCACATCCATTTGATGCATATCTAGATTAAATTACGCAGCTATAGAAATTAGCACGTGTATAGACATTATTTTTGTAACTGGTGAATATGTGTCAAAATAATCAAGACATTCCTTTAGTTTGTATCCTTTAACCACAAGTCTTGCTTTGTACTTATCAATTGATCCATTCGCTTTCATCTTTCTTTTGAATATCTATTTATATCCAAGCGGTTTACAACCGGGTGGAAGATCTTCCAGTTCCCATGTATGATTATGAATGATGGATTCAATCTCACTGTTTACAACCTCTTTCCAAAAAGAGGCTTCAGCACTAGACAACGCCGCCTTATAAGTTCGAGGCTCATTTTCTAACAAGTAGGTTAGAAATTTTGGACCAAAAGATTTGGATATTCTAGCCCGTTTGCTACGTCTAGGTTCTGCATCCTCTTCTTCCTGGTCTTCATCATGATCACTACTTTGAGCAATGTCATAAGTTCTGTTCATAGAACTTGTCTCCTGTCCAGATTTACAAGGAAATACATGTTCAAAGAACACTGCATTCCTTGACTCAATAATAGTATTAATATGCATATCTAAAATTTTAGATTTGTGAATCAGAAATCGATAAGCACTACTATTATTAGTATAACCGATGAATACACAATCAACGGTTTTAGGTCCCAATTTTAACCTCTTTGGTGTAGGCACTGTTACCTTTGCCAAACACCCCCACACTCTTAAGAAATTGTAGGTACACATTCGACCTTTTCACAATTCATATAATTAGCTGAAAGAACAGCTTCCCCCCACAAATTCTGAGGTAGTCCGAAACTAATCAACATAGCATTTATCATATCCTTTAATGTTCTATTCTTCCGTTCAGCAATACCATTTTGCTGTGGAGAATAGGGTGCAGTGATTTGATGAATTATGCCATGCTATAAACAGAATTCACCAAAAGGCGATTCATATTCACCACCTCTATCGCTCCTTAGAGCTTTGATCTTTTTTTCAAGTTGATTCTCAACTTCATTCTTGTAATGTATAAACATTTTCAAGATTTCGTCCTTACTTCTAGCAAATAGATGTAGCAATATCTAGTGTTATCGTCAATAAAAGTAATAAAATATTTTTTACCAACTCTTATTTGAATTGATTTAAAATCACAAATATCACTGTGAATTAAATCCAAATGTTCTGTATTCTTTTCAACATAATGGAAAGTAGCCTTAGCTAATTTCGCCTCTACACAAATCTCACATTTTTTATTCGGATCAATATCAAATTTAGACAGGCAATTATTGTTAATAATCTACGCAGAGAGTTATAATTAACATGTCTTAATCTACCATGCCATAAAGAAGACTCAACAATATAAGCAGAAGATGCGTTATTATTATTCATAGCAATAGTAAATTTTGGTACAACAACCATTACATTCAATTTAAATAGACAATTTGTCTGAAACCCCTTTCCCATAAATACCCCATTTGTTGTGAGTACAAATGTATCAGACTCAAATACTAGCTTAAACCCATTCTTGCTCAACAAAGTCCCAGAAACTAAATTCTTGCGAATGTCTGGCACATGCAGCACGTTGTTGAGCGTGAGTTCCTTTCCCGAAGTCATCTTTAAAAACACATTTCCCTGACCTTCCACCTTGGAGGTAGAAGAATTCCCCATATACAGCTGTTCTCCATCTATCGTCTTATAAGTGGCGAGCATCCGTCTACCTGAACAAATGTGGCGAGTAGCTCTAGTATCCACCCACTATTCTCTGGGATTTCCAACAAGGGTTGTTTCAGACACAATGGCGGAAAGACTGATGTCATCCACCCCAGTAGAAAGGTTATCCACTTCGGTCATGTTGGCTTGGGCATTCTTCTTGCGCTTGCTGCGATAGTCTTTTGCTCAATGCCCGGGCTTGTCACAGATGTAACACTTGCTCTTGAATTTGAGTCTCTTGGAGTCCCCGCCTTTGTCACCAACATGCTTTCTCTTCCTGTTGTTGACTTTAGGCGCCTGTTCCACAACATTTGCCATAGACTCCATCTCGGTCTTCCTTTTAGACTTGCGATTGTCTTCCTCTATCCTCAATCGGACAATCAGTTCCTCCAATTTCATCTCTTTGCACTTATGCTTCAAGAAATTCTTAAAATCTTTCCAGCCCTGCGGTAATTTCTCAATGATAGCAGCAACTTGAAAAAATTCACTCAGAAACATACCTTCTGCATGAATGTCAAGCAGGATAAGTTGGAGATCTTGAACTTACCCAACAACAGGCTTTGAATCCACCATCTTATAATTTAGAAATTTACCGACGACGAATTTCTTTGCACCGGCATCCTCTGTCTTATATTTGCGATCTAAGGATTTCCACAGTTCCTTTGCCGTCTTGACTGGACTATACACGTTGTACAGCGTGTTGTCCAATCCATTGAGGATATAATTCTGACACAAGAGGTCAGCATGTTTCCATGCATCCACAGCAGCAACTGCTTGTTGATCAGTTTCACCATCAGTTAACGCCGGAGCATCTTTACGTAGGAATCTAGCCAGATTGAGTGTTGTCAGATAGAATAATATTTTCTGTTGCCATCTTTTAAAATCAATTCCATTGAACGTCTCTGGCTTTTTTCCGTGATTCACCGAAACTGTCATAGTGACAGTCGGTATTACTGAAGGTAGAACCGGGACAGGGGTAGGGGTAACAGCAATAACTTCAATATTTTCGGATGCCATATTTTAATTGTCTGATCTAACAGAAAAAAATAATAGTTTTAGCAACCTAAAAAACTTTATTTTTTTTTCTTTAAAAACTGCAGTTATATAAAATAAAAACTGTAGATAAACTGTTTTAGTTCTTGTACTATCTGTACATAACAGATATTTAAAATAAATAATTCTAAAACAATTACATAATTAAAGTACTGTAATTAAAATCAAATCAGAATGTTATCTGACAACGCAGATTTATATTTATGAAACTGTTTTATACTATACACTAGCAAATATTCAACACAAATAAATACTAAAATTAAATAACAGTATTTAAAGTAATACAGAAAACTAAATTAATAAACTGTACTTAAAAAGTAAAATAGAATATAATCTGTGTAACAGTTTTAGAAAATATTAAAACAATTTGTACTACCGATTATATATAGAAACATATTAAAAAAATGTAGAAGTATAGAATTTTTTGTCTTAAGATTGTTAGAAAAATAATTAACGACTGATACAATCTGTTTAATAATTTAATAGCAAGTATAGAAAAAATTAATAAACAGAAATTGGGAAACCAGTGACAGGAAAACTGTTTTAGAACGAACAGAATGCAGGAAAACAAAATCTAAAGAACCTGATACAGTAATAGTGGATCGAGGCTCGTGTTTGACACGATTTTCGTAAGACAAAAATTCCATCGCTTCGGTGCTTCGAGTTTGCTGCGTATGTCTCCTAGGATACAACGATCTGCAACCTTTTAAAGCAGCACAACAATCAAAAGGCTTGGCGAACCAGAAAGCTATGTTTGAAACTCTCTCTCGGGATGTAGCAGTATGCAGAATGTAGAAGCAACGAAGGAGGGAAGGAGGAGAATTTAGGTAAGAAAAATCTGTAAAAAAAAATGGGGCAAAAAATGGCAGAACAACGGCCTTTCAAAAAGGCTAAACCGGCGCCTGTTCGGACTGACCAATAGTCACGAACCCAGTTCGGTAACGGCAACTAAATAACGGTAACAAAATTTAAATAATTAATATTTAAATTCAAAAATTTAAATAAATAAATTTTCAGTAAAAAAATAAGGGTTAACCCGACTCGACCCGGACCCGAGCCCGGCCCGGCCGGACGGGCGAGAGACAGCGGCGGCGGCGCGCGCATGTGGTTCAATGGACCAAGTTGAACTTTGTCCATAACTCCTCCCCAACAAAAGTTGGGATAACCCAAATGGCTAATCTTTTATCTCCAACCTAGGTTTTATAAGCCACTCAACAAAATTTTTCCCCACCAATGTGGGATTAAAACCCTTTTTGTAGTTGCTTGGAAACCCAACTTTTTCATTCCCAAGCAATGTGGGATAAGCTTTTGTTACCATTATTTCCCAAGCAATGTGGGATAAGCTTTTGGAGTCAATTTCTCATTCACCCGTTAATGGTTTTAAACGCCACAAAATCCATGATTAAACTACTCATATGGATGAACATATTACGACTTGAAATAATCAAAAAAGATTAATCCAATCCAAAGTTATTTAGATCCAAAATTAGCTAAAATCATGTTTAAAAATTGTTCAAACCCACTTATTTTCCAACAATAATAAATGCAATTAAAGTAAGATTTCATTTCAGTCACTTTAGTTTGTTAAGTATAAAATGGGTAATATTGACATTTTAAAATATTTTAAGCTGATATAAAAGGTTTATGGACTCGTTTGTCTTCAATTAATCGTCAATTAATTTTAAGCCTTGAGGGTGGAATAATAATTTTTAGAAGGTCAAAAATACTAATATCATTCAACCAAACATCAAGGATGGTCAATGTGTGTTACCCAAAAGTACTTTGGTTCAAATTATTGGTTTTGATTTGGTTTTTATTAGCATGATCTAGTTTAATTGCTTCTGTAAAGAAATTAATTTAATTTAATTTATGTTGTTTTTGTTTATGGCAAAATCCTAAGTTTATAAAGAAGTGTTTTGGTTTTAGAATTTTGTGTATATTTAGGAAACTAGATTAGATAGCCTTCGCGTTTTGATAGGATCTAATTCTGAATGGATTTAGGTTTCCTGTTGTGTCTTATCTAGTTTGGAAACATACCAAGAGACCAAGTCTGTGATACACATAGACAAGCATAATGTACAAGCAGGTAAAGCAAGTGTGGTTGGGGAGTCTCGGCCACATGACCGCTCGAGCGGTCAATCGTCCGCTCGAGCGGTGACCAGGCAGCTTTTAGGTTTTCTAATCCTGACTGCTTTGGTCTTTGGTGATCTATAAATAGATCATAAAAGATGCATGAAAGTTATCTCTTGAGACACCATTCTACTAAGTATCAAGATCATTCAAGAGTCAGGATGTGCATCAAAAATCAAAGATTATTCGACAGCAAATCTTAGACGGCGTTCTAAGTTCCGACAGAGGATTCTATCGGAGAAGGCTGCGACGAATAATCGTTGCAGTAGGAATCAAGAAGAGAGCAGTTAATGAGAATTCGGCATACAAGCTTAGAACTAGAAGATTGAGGAGCCGGTCAAAAAGTCTGTAAGTTGTAATTGTTTCTATTCGTGATTAGTGCTTGATTATTGACTTGGTAGTCTCGTGATTTTTTACCCTTTGGATTTTTCACGTTAAAAATTTATTTGTTGTGATTTTTTCTTCTTGGACGATTTGTGTAGATGTGATTGATAATTAAATTAAAAATTTTATTTCTTTATTTCATAAGAAAAATCATATTTTTTCAATTAGTATCAGAGCAAGTTTTTGTGGTTCTAAAAGGTTCTTCGATCCTTATCAATCACATACATGAAATTTTTTAGAGAAAAAAACTCAGCTGTTCAACCCCCATTACTAGATAGAGGAAACTATCCCTATTAGAAAGCTCGTATGAGGGCGTTTCTCAAATCTATTGACGAGAGGGTGTGGATGTCTGTTGTTATTAGTTATACCACACCTACTGTTAAATCTGGTACTGAAACTATTTTAAAATCCACTAAAAAATAGGAGAAAAAAGATTTTGAAGAAGCAGGCTGGAATAGAAAGGCTATCAATGCTATTTTTAGTGGTGTTACACCTAAAGAATTTAAACGTATCTGTACGTGTGAAATTGCTAAAGAAGCATAGAATATTCTTAAAATCACACACGAAGGCACATCAATTATCAAAATTTCTAAACTTCAAAGGCTCACCACAAATTTTGAAACTCTTTGTATGGAAGATCATGAGACCTTTGATGAATTTTATGCTAAGTTGAGTGACATCGTAAATTCTAATTTTATTCTTGGTGAAAAAATTCTTGAATCTCGTATTGTTAGGAAGATCTGACGATCACTACCTGAATGTTTTCAACCAAAAATTACTGCTATTGAAGAAAGTAAAGATATTGATTCTCTTAGAGTAGAAAAATTGGTTAGAAATCTTCATACTTTTGAATCTACTCTACGTTAATCTAAAAAATTAAAAGGCGTTGCTTTAAAAACTTCAAAGGTAGAGTTAGATTCTTCTGACGATAAAACTGATATTGATCCAGAGGTTATGACTTTTATTGTTAAAAAATTGAAAAAGTATGTTTTAAACAAAAAACTTAACCTCAAGTCAAGATCTGGTCAGTTTGGTGACAAAAGTAAGAATGTGATGAAATTTGAAAAGAAAAAAGCTAAAATTCATAACCAGGATATGCAGTGATTTGAATGTTAAAGGTATGGACATATTGCATAGAATTTTCCAAATAAATAAAAAAATAAAAAAAAGTGTTTACTGTGACATGAGATGATGCGATTGAATCATCCGACGGTGGAAACGAGACAAAATTAGAGAATGATGAGGGCAAGTTTATTGCCTTTGCTGCTTTCACAGGGTCATGTAAGTCAGAATTATCTGATCATGATTCTCATGCTTCTCACAGTGATTCAGGTTCAGGTTCTGAATCGGATGAGGAGAATAAAAAAGATCTTCAATGGGCGTATGAGAAGCTTCATAGAGAAAGCTACAAAATGAAAAAAGTTATCACTAAGCTGATATTGAAGGTTAAAACAATGGAAAAGGAAAATACTAGCCTAAAGTCAGAACTAACTGAGTCTCAGAGTTTGATTTCGCAGTTAAAACTCTTTAAAACCAAAATGACTGAGAAACTGGTTAGTTTTGACAAACAGAAAAATTAACTCATTGAATCCTGTGATGCTCTCAAATTAAATGTGTCTAAACTCGAGTTAGAATTACAAGATGCTGTGAAGTTCAAATCTTTGTTTGAGGCTAGTCACAATAGAATTCAATTATTGGAAACTGAATTGACAACTACTAATACCACTTTAAAGAAGTTGAATGCAGGGTCTCGGAGCTTGGATGAAATCTTGAGTGTGCAAAAAATGGCAACAGATCGAACTGGTCTAGGATATGTAGCAAGTACGTCTAAAACCAAGACCACAGGTAAAATTAACTTTGTAAAAGCTGTTAGTATGGCTACAGGTAAGGATAAGATTTTTGAAAAACCAAAACTAATCAAAACTGAATTATCGGGAAAAACTGGTCAAAAACGTTTATCAAAATCAACTGCTTTTCAAAAATTTGTTCCAACGTGTCACTTTTGTGTTATTCTTAGACATATTAAACCTTTTTACAAAAAAATATAATCTCTGTCTACATATCAGCATGAAAGAAAATCTAAAAAATTGCATGAGCAAATCAGACAGCTACGGAACAAAACCCTCTGCCAAGGGAGCGCTCGAGCGGGATCTATGAGCGCACAAGCGGCCAACTAGAAAAGAGATAAAAAAGTTTACTGGCAGTCATGCGCTCAAGCGGCCAACATGACCGCTCGAGCGGACAATTGGTAGAGACTTTCTTTTAATTTGAAACCCAGCACTCAAATTAAATCTTTTCCAAAAACTCGTGCTTTCTAGCTTCGAAAATCTGACTTTAATATGCAATGTGGTTCACACAGCTCTAAAAGCTCAAAACTCTTTCATGTGGTATTTGGACAGTGGGTGTTCCCGACATATGTCAGAAGATAAGTCCTTGTTTTCAAATATTGATCCATACGATGGTGGTCTTGTCACATTTGGGGATGGAAACTCATCTAGAATCATTGGAAGAGGATCAATTGCTTCTTCGGGTCTTCCTAAATTAGATAATGTTCTCCTTGTTGATGGGTTGAAATCAAACTTACTTAGCATTAGTCAGATGTGCGACACACACCATGAAGTCCATTTTACTAAAACTAAATGTCTTATTTTGGATAAAAAGGAAAAAATAGTTATCCATGGTGTTCGAACTTCTGATAATTGCTATGGAGTTTTGCCTAAAATCAATCAAACATGCCATTCTGCTAAAATTGATGAAACTGATTTGTGGCATCATCGTTCGGGTCATATCAATTATAAGCAACTTACCAGGCTGGAAAATTCTGAATTAGTAAAAGGTATTCCAAAACTAAACAGTAAAACCAAAGTTGTGTGTGGATCTTGTCAACTAGGTAAACAAATTAAAGTCCCTCACAAGAAAATATACCAACTTGCTACCCAATATCCTCTGCAACTTCTCCATATGGATCTTATGGGTCCCACTAGAATAGAGAGTATAGGTGGCAAGAAATACATCTTTCTAGTTGTTGATGACTTTTCTAGGTTTACCTGGGTAAGTTTTTTGCGAGACAAAACTGATGCTTTTGCTGTTTTCAAGTCTCTATATCTTAGATTGAACAATGAACAGGAAGAGAACAATCAGCATATCTCTAAAATAAGATCAGATCATGGTAAAGAATTTGAGAATTTAGAATTCTCGAACTTTTGTGACGAACAAGGAATTCAACACGAGTTTTTCGCACCTAAAACACCACAACAGAACGGTGTAGTAGAACGAAAAAATAGAACAGTACAAGAGATGGCTCGAGTGATGCTTCATGGTAAAAATATTCTTGTCAAATTTTGGGCCGAGGCTATAAATACGTCATGCTATGTCATCAAGCGCGTGTATTTACGACCTGGTACCAAACAGACTGCTTATGAGTTGTGGAAAGGTAGGAAGCCTAATATTAAATATTTCAGAACTTTTGGAAGAAAATGTTACATTCTAAACAATCAAGAACAATTGGGTAAATTTGACTCCATAAGTGATGATGGAATATTTCTTGGGTATTCCTTAAATAGTAGAGCCTTTAGAGTTTATAATTTACGCACTTCTACTGTTATAAAATCTGCTAATGTAGTGGTTGATGATACAGAAACAACTGAAGAGACAGTGACACAAGAAGCAGATAAGTTGACTTCTCAAGTTCTTGAAGATCCAGTACAACCTATCTCTCCAAAACAATTTGTGGATGTAAGTTCTAAAAGGAAAACAACTCTTGAAGAGCATGCAATTCTAGAACCATCCTCGCGTGTTAAGCTAAGCCACCCACTGGATCTGGTAATTGGAGAGGTAAGTAAACCAATGATGACTCGTCGACAAATGCGTGATCAGGTAAATCAAGTAAGTCATTTGTGCTATGTTTCCGTGATTGAACAAAAAAATGTCAAAGAAGCCCTGACTGATGATTGTTAGATGAATGCTATACATGAGGAACTCGAACAATTTGTCAGAAATGATATGTGGGAACTTGTACATATACCAGAAAATGTTAATGTTATTGGGACTAAGTGAATTTTCAAAAACGAGTCTGATGAATAAGGGACTGTTGTCAGAAATAAGGCCAGATTAGTGGCACAAGGATACACACAAGTAGAAGGAATTGATTTTGATGAAACATTTGCTCCTGTGGCTAGATTGGAATCAATTCGTATTCTGCTTGCTGTTTCTTGCTTTCTAAACTTCAAATTGTACCAAATGGATGTGAAAAGTGCCTTTCTAAATGGCCAGCTAAAAGAAGTTGCCTATGTTGAACAGTTTAAAGGTTTTCAGGATCCACTTTATCCCAATCATGTCTACAAGCTAAAAAGAGCTTTGTATGGTTTGAAACAAGCCCCTCGTGCTTGGTATGAACGTCTAACCACCTTCCTGGTTAATCATGATTTCATCAGAGAAAGTGTGGATAAGACTCTTTTCATTAAAAGGGATAAGACTGATATTCTAGTTGTACAAATTTATGTTGATGATATTGTGTTTGGATCCACATGTGAAACTCTTGCTTTGTCATTTTTTGAATGGATGCAAAAGAAATTTGAAATGAGTATGGTAGGTGAACTCAATTACTTTCTAGCTTTACAGATTAAACAGTCTAACGAAGGAATTTTCATCTCTCAGTCAAAATATGCTAAAAACCTAGTTAAGAGGTTTAAACTGGAATCTACCAAACCCATTCGAACTCCTATGAGTACATCTGTGAAATTGTCTAAAGATGAAAAAGGCAAAAATATTGATCAAACCATGTTCAGAAGCATGATAGGGAGTCTTTTGTATCTCACGGCTAGTAAACCTGATATTGCTTTTAGTGTTGGTATTTGTGCTCGTTATTAGGCTAATCTTAAGGAATCACATTTAACTGTTGTTAAAAGAATTATCCCATATGTGAATTTCACTGTTGGGTTTGGTATTTTGTTTTCAAAAGATACTAACTCAAGCATTGCAGGGTTTTCTAATGCTGACTGGGCTGGTTGTGTAGATGATAAAAAAAGTACCTCAGGCGGTTGTTTCTATATTGGTAACAATTTAGTGTCATGGCATAGTAAGAAACAAAATGCAATCTCTTTGTCTACTGCTGAAGCTAAGTACATAGCAGCTGGTAGTTATTGTACTCAGTTATTATGGATGAAACAAATGTTGTCTAATTATGGTCTTGTCCAAGAGTCTGTGGTTCTTTACTGTGATAATACGAGTGCAATTAATATCTCCAAAAATCCAGTTCAATACTCTAGAACTAAGCACATAGATATAATGCATCATTTCAGTCGTCAGTTAGTTGAGGATAACATCATTACTATTGAACACATTGATACTAAATGACAACTAGTTGATTTGTTCACAAAACCTCTTGAAGCAGTTCGCTTTGAATTTCTTAGGAAATCAATTGGGATTGGCATTCTAAATTTAAAAAAAAGGCTAATACATCCTTGCAAAATAATCTTGTCTGAAATAATGTAAAATACTATCTAAAGAATCTTTGTTTGAAAGTTAGCCAAGTTCACGTTCAAAACTTGAAAATATGATTTCTGTGTTATGATTATAATATGTGTGATTAAATATGTATGTGACATGAACTAGATACTGGTCGAAAAATACTTCTTGATTGACCTTAACAGGAAAAAATCCTTTGTTGATGTTGATATCTACAACCACCCCCATCTGATTATCTCTCCACTGCTCTTCTCTCACTCTGAACTGTGTTTCTTATGTTTGCTTCAGAAATGGCTACCTAGACAAGCCTTACTTTTTCATTTGTTTTAGTGTGAAAGCCTTACAAAAATCCTTTGTTGATGTTGATATCCTTCGTTTGTTTTACTGGTTAAAGCTATATTTTTACTGTGTTAATGGAAATGGCTACCTATCTGAACCATGCGTTTTCGTTCATGTTAGTGTGTTAGCCGTCATATATGCAACTGTGCGTCAATGCTATCGAATATGGCTACCTATGCGAACCTTACTTTTTCGTTCGTAATAGTATGAAAGCCATATTAAAATAGCTTAAAAAGTTTCAAAAATAACCAGTTATTTGTGAGGGGAAGCATCTGTACTTCTTCAACAGACATACATTGGGAATTTTCTTAGTTTGACTTTAAATTATGTAACTTGTCTATAATTCAGATATGTCTACTATATATTGATTATTCATATTTTTCATCATTTACCATGTGAAATAGTATTTCTAAGCTTTGAAGTTCATCTTATTTTAAGCTCTCATTGACATGATTCGGCGATTTTATTTTTCCATGTTTCGACGTTGGATTATTTTTGTTGGTTTGAGTTAGTGTTTGTTTTTTATTTTTTTTATTTTTGTTTTTTTAAAGATGCCATTGTTCATTGTTCCTCTCAAATTCTCTGTCGAGATTCATTTGGCTTTTGTGTCACCGCTCGAGCAAACATTATTGCGCTCGAGCGAGATATAGCCAATGTCTTCTTGGTCCTCTTAACCGCTCAAGCGGTTCGTATTAGCTTGAGCGGTCTGTCGCGGATCAAAAAAATAAAAAACCAAAGGTCAGGGTGTCTTTTCACCTTCTTTCAAACTTGTTCCTCTCGTTACTGCCTCATCATCTAGAAGGGTTTAGGGTTCAATTTACCCTCATCAAGCTTCAATCACACACTTTCTCGCTTCGATTCATCCTTCACATCTTCGATAAGTGTTTCGTTCTGGATGTTTTCGAGTTAGGGTTTCAATTCAACCATAGTTCTTGCGGTTGTCGTTTTAGATCTTACTTAATCTGGTTTAGTTAGGGTGTGTTCAATTTCTTACTAGGTATGCGCTTGTTGTCTTCTCTATGTTAAGGTCTAGTAAGTTGGTTGTCACAGTGAATGTTAATGGGGTTGAATCGCCAAGAGATTTTATCTTTAAGAAATAAGCTCAGATTGCTTGCTTAGGGCTTGCATATTTGTTTGAGTTTCGACTAAACACTGTGTGTTGGATTATATTAAATAAGCTCTACCCTGTTTTGCCATGATTTGCTATATGTGATATCCTAGTTACTTGTTTTTGGTCATTCTCTTGAGTCTTGAACTTGTCCTCTCTTGTGGATACTTGGATTGATTTCTAGCCTAGAGGATTTATAGCCGTGATCTTTTCTCATTGCACACAGATGATTTCATAAATGTGGCTTGATATCTGTCTTCACTCTCTTGGGTTGTGATTTATCAATTTGCATGTGGTTATACTCTTGTATCCTGTTACTTTGACACTAATCCAGCTAATGTTTACTATTGTGTGATGTGTACCAGGATCATGCCTACCCAGATTAAAAAGACAGCTAGGCGATCCTCCGCTCCGTTTGATAGCTCACAATTTCATTCCCTTGAAGGGGAGGAGAGGTATCTCAATCTATTTTCCTCCCGCCCCCTTAGGATTGAAAAACATGTTGTCCTGTCGAATTTTGTAAATCTTGGTATACCCCAAATGTTTGAGAACCTAGGGTAGACTTCTTTCCTCCAAATGGAGGGAGTCGTTTATGTTGACCTGATACGAGAATTTTATTCCAACATGTATGATGTTCAAACCAAGCTTTTTCACTTCAAAACTTTTGTCCGTGGTTTGACTATTGTCATGGACCCGTACACTCTCTCTGACTATATGGGATATGACATCTCATGTGATGTTGACTATCCTCCCATCCCTTCTCACCCTCTTTGGTCACCTTCTGAAATTGCGTTTACCTTATGTGGGAGGCGACGGGAATTGGCTGGTGGTCTTATCTACCAACATGAGCTTACCCCTACTTTTAGGTTGTTGAACATCATAGTAAGTGCTAATACAAGTTCTAGGGGTTATTTGTCCGACATAAATAAAGAGCATGGGTTCGAGTTGTTTATGATCAGTAGAGGTGAAAAAATAAACATTGCTAAGGTCTTCCTGTCCTCCATGCTAAAAGTTGCTCATGGTAACAAAAATGCCACTCTTTCTTATAGTCATTTCTTAACAAAATTAATCAGTTCTCTTCCTAATTTTTGCCTCCCCTCTACTCTCTCTACTGTTCACATCACCAAGTTTATTAGCAAACGTACCTTTTCACAAAGTGCTGCCCACATCTCTACCCATGGTGTCTCTTCTGATTCTGATGATAGTGAGGCTGATCCCATTCCCAGTGCATCTACTCCACCTATCCCTGTGGGGGAGTCTTCACAGCCCTCTGTTGCTGCTCACCTAGATTCTCTCGAGGCTCAACTGGATCATCTGCAGCAGCATTTGGATGCTCGTTTTGATCAGCTGCTATTTCTGCTTTAGGGTCCCCCTCCAGGTGCTGGTTCTTTCTAGATTCATCCAAGTGACACAAAAGGGGAGTATATTGTGAATTTTTTGATATACAGAACAGTGGGTTGACAGGTATAGTTGTTTCTTGGTGGTCTATTATAGTTGTGGTCTGGTATAGTTACAGTTTTTTTTTGATACATTCTGGTTGGTACTTGGTTGGTTTTGATTCAATTGTTGATACAGATACTGTTGTTTTTTATGAATAGTCATGGGTGGTGGTTTTGTTATGGATTATGCTTGTCTACTTAATGATCTTAATCCTTTTATGCTCATATTTCTCTTATTTTATTTTTTTTGGTTGATTATTTTTGAAGGGTTGGAAACACTATGAAGTTCTTGGGCTTGTGTTAGTATTAGGTTGTATTCACCTGAATTTACCAAGGGAGGAATTGTAAAGAAATTAATTTAATTTAATTTTTGTTGTTTTTTTTTATGGCAAAATCCAGGCTTATAAATAAGTGTTTTGGTTTTAGAATTTTGTGTATGTTTAGGAAACTAGATTAGATAGTCTTTGTGTTTTGATAGGATAGAATCCTAAATGGATTTAGGTTTCCTGTTGTGGCTTATCTAGTTTGGAAACATACCAGGAGACCAAGTCTGTGAAACACATAGACAAGTATAATGTACAAGCAGGTAAAACAAGTGTGGTTGGGGAGTCTCGGCCACATGACTGCTTGAGCGGTTAATCGTCCACTCGAGCGGTGACCAGGCAATTTTTAGGTTTCCTAATCCTGACTACTTTGATTTTTTGTGATCTATAAATAGATCATAAGAGGTGCACGAAAGTTATCTCTTGAGACACTATTCTACTGAGTATCGAGATTATTTAAGAGTTAGGATGTGAATCAAAAATCAAAGATCATTCGACAGCAAATCTTAGACGGTGTTCTAAATTTCGACGAAAGATTCTGCCAGAGAAGGCTGCGACGAGGAGTCGTTGCAGTAGGAATCAAGAAAAGAGCAGTTAATGAGGATTCGGCATACAAGCTTAAGACTAAAAGATTGAGGAGTCGGTCAAAAAGTCTGTACGTTGTAATTGTTTCTATTCGTGGTTAGTACTTGATTCCTAGATTTGGTAGTCCCGTGGTTTTTTACGTCTTGGATTTTTCACGTTAAAAATTTGTTTATTGTGGTTTCTTCTTCTTGGATGATTTGTGTGGATGTGATTGATAATTAAACTAAAAATTTTATTTTTCTCTATCATAAGAAAAATCATATTTTTTCTGCTTCTAACAATTATTTTGGTTCATATTATTGGTTTTGGTTTGGATTTAAAAATTGTTTAATTATTTTGGATCAAATTATTGGTTTTGATTTGGTTTTTATTAGCATGATTCTAGTTTAATTGTGTTTTAAATTATATGTATCAGTACGATATACAGTTCTCAAATTTAAGTTACCAGCAATTGTGTTTATAAAAACTTTAAACAAAATTTAATCATAAATTTAATTTTAAATAGTGAATAACATTTTTTATTATTAAAGCGTTTTAAAGAATTTTCAATAGTACAACAAACTCTTCACATCATCAATAATTTTTAATAGACTCACTCTTAGTTCCAATCAAAAGTAAAACAAAATATATTTGTAAACTAAAATAGTATATAAAATCAACTATAATTTTTGAACAATATTGATGCGTTCATATTAAAAAATATAGGGTAAATTACACCGACCTCCCTTGAGGTTTAACAAAATATCATCTACCTCTCCTGTGGTTTCTTAAATGTTACTAACCTCCCTTTAGGTTTAATTTTTGTATCAAATTAGTCCAACCGGTAAATTTTTCGTTAATTACTTAACGAAACCATCCATCCACCTCCAAAACCACCACAACAAAACCAAAACCACCACCCTGCAAAACCACCCCCCAAAACCCACCCCATCCACCCCATCTATGT
>JAOTRH010000001.1:14969109-14994885 GCA_034768845.1 Heliamphora exappendiculata | reverse complement strand
CTAATATGCACCCATGTAATGGGAATACCACTCAAGCAAGCTAACAGTCAGTGGTGGTGTTTGGCCAAAGCTTATGGGGTCAGCTTTTAGCTACTAATTTTAACAATAAGTTACATTTTTCTTTAAATATTCACAACTTCTGCTACAAACTATAACTATTTTTTCTTCTATTTCAATTATAACCTAACATAATTACCAAACACTAAAAATTTCTGTTACAAGTTACAATCTATAAACTATTAATTTCAGCATGTCAAGCACCCACAAAGTAATTTATTTTTTAGCTTTTAGATTATAGTTCAGCAAAAATCTTTTTAAAAAATCCAAAAAGATGCACTTATAACTTTTTCCTCGTAACTTCTGATTTTAAATCAACAAACACATATTCCACCACGAAAACTATAAGTACACAATTTTAACAAACATTTATATCTTCTGCTTTAAGTCATAGTCACATTTTTTCAGCCACAATGTATAAGTTCATAATTTAAGTTACACCAAACACCACCTTAGACTATTTAACAACAGTAGCATCTTTACTACATGACAGTTTGCCCCGTGGAATTTCTTACAGCGCTTGGGGAAAGCAATTCTAACCACTCCTGGTTGGTTCATACAAAAACATGTCCTGTTCTCTTAATACCCTCCTTCCTTTTTCTTTTCTTGCTTTGTGATTTTTTTCTTTTCTTTTGGGTGGAGAAGGGGGTTACAATACAGCCCTCATTATCTAACACGAAGCAAAAAGGATACTTTTTTTTTTTCTGTTCTTTTCTATTAAGAAGTTGCCTTCACGAAGCACCCATGACATTTTACCAAGAAGAAACAAATGCAAATAAAGAAAACCACATTTTTTTATCTACTTTTCAGAAGTACAAAATACAGCCTAAGGGCCATGTTTGATTGAAGAACAAAATTCATAGAATTAGTAGTGTATTCGGATTATTAGTACTAGGACCATTCTGAATGGAATTAATAATGCAGTTTGTTATGTAATCATATTTGATTGGAAGAAGCATAACCTATGGTTAAATAATCCATTGTTTAAATGTGAAATTAAATATGGTGATGTACACAAATGCCCTTGAACAAAAGAGTACAGTGGGGGGTTGTGTGCAAGTAAAGAGGGGAAAAATAGTCATTCAACACTGTATCCCATTCTCCTATAATCCTGGGACTGAGCAACTCGCTAGAGGGGTAGGAAACCTTTACTCCCATATTCAAGGGATTAAAGTAGTTAAGTGGGGTTAATCCCCTCTCCAAATATTTGAACCAAACACCAAACTATATGGGACTATTTCTATGTAGTCTGAAACTTCACAATGCCCCAATCAAACATATTTAGTCTACAAATGTATAATTGCTATAACTAATTCCGTTTATAGACATTCACCATCTGGATTTTGAGGAAAATCAGAAGGTCAAATGAAAATTTCAGAGAAGGCACTCACTACTTAAATTGTTTGAGCATATCCTTGTGAATTCGAGTGCAGAAGTCCTCAACTGTCCTCTTCTTCGAAGACAGGATTACAGGATCCTCATAATCTGGATTCATTCCCTTGGGTTTCGTGTATATGCGAGTTAAATCAAGATATTCCCATATCTTCTCCAGAAGACCATCAAGGTTCCATTCTAGGTGAGCACTGCAGCAAATCATTTCAAATCAGAAATAAAAATATTTATTCGTATCCATATAATTAGCTAAAATAAGTGAATATTAAGCCAACAAGATGTTATGCTCAGAAACAGCACCAGAAACTGTGACATGGAACTACCATGCCATCAACTGATATTGTGAAAGATATTCCTACTGTTTAATGACAATGAGTCAAAAGGATGCAGAAACTACTGAACTAGCTTTCAGCTATGGAGCAATTATACAAACAAAAGACAACCACTGTCATACAATTATTAATTGCAGAGTAATGTCAGAAGAAAATGAAGTGCAGCACGAATTTGGCACCTATGTATTATTTTTCGGGATGTTGATTGCACTTTACCCTTTTTCTCACAATCTAGCATAACACGACATATTTTATTGCGAGTCTAGGAAGTTTCTCTAAAAAAATAAATGTAGCAAGTTTGGGGAACATAATATACAGACTTATCATTTGGCCTGAGTATTTCTTCTTCTCTGAGTTACTGAAACAGATACAAAACAAAATCTTCACAGATTACTCTGAGAGAGAGAGAGAGAGAGAGAGAGAGAGGTGCACATCTTCTTCAACAAAGAATTCAACATATCACCATTACCAGTGTGAGTATGGCCGTTCGCCTCCAAGGGAAGTTGAACGGCCTCCGAGCGAAGTTGGCTTCGACCCAACTCTGCTCCGCTTGCTTAAGGAGGGTCGACTCCAACAACCAAACCCATTATGCTCACCCAAGAGGGGTTGGAACCAAACCAACCCCACTCCGCTTTCCCAAGGAGGATTGGCTCCAAAATAATCCTGCTCCGTTAGCCCAAGAGGGGATTGGCACCAAACCAACATTGCTTTACTAACCCAAGAGGGGTTGACTCCAAACAAACCCCGCCCCGCTCGCTCAAGGAGGATTGACCCCAAAACAACCCCGCTCCGCTTGCACAAAATGTTTTGGCTCCAAGCAAGCCCCACTTGAGCCAGTTCCATCTCTACAACACTTGGCAAGCACAAAACTCTATGATAGGACCTAATTTGGGGAAAGCACCTATGTGACCTTGCTAGGGACCTATGAAAGATTGTCGCTTGTAAGCTGGAGTTTAGTGCTCTTCAGAGTTGCTTGGTTCGCCCCATCTTTGGGGTGTCCCCGGTCTAACCAATCTTAGAAAGAGAGTAAATCCAACAAGAGATAACAAGTAATAATATGAGCCTATGAAACCCAACAATGGGAATAGCACGCGACTCCTCACTTTGTTGAGAAGCAAAGTTATCGCTCCAAGGGAAAGGCTCCGCATGTCCCATTGTGATAGCTCGCTTATTTCCTATACAAGGGAGTTTAGCTACTCTTTAAATGCTTACTATTCATTTGCCATTATCTGGCTTAGAGCTCGTCTTCACTACCTTCCTCTTTGTCCCTTAATGTTGCCTCTAGGACCTTTACTCTTGCTCTGCCTAAGGCAATCCCGAGCCATCAAGTGTTTGCCATCATTCCAATTGATCACCCTCCTCTACCCGTCATTTTTTGCATCTTGACTTCAAGCCAAGCAAATTGAGCTTTGCTCACCATATAAGCAATATGCCCCTCATGTCAATCCATGCATCTCTCGTCACTAACCTTACACGCTCAAACTCCTTAAAGGCAGAGATCGTAAAATCCAGCCCGTCCAACAACTCTGGGAAAGAACCAACGGCATCCAAGACGTATCTCCCAAAAAACAAGGTAAGATCGCTGAAATATAAATAAACGGTTTTGGGCCTCAGCCTAAAAACCTGTCAAGTGAGCCTAATGCTCATGCCTCACTTTGGTAAGCACAACCCTACGATCAAGCTTTGCCTTTAGTCCAAAAGCATTATGCACCAGTACATGGTTATATGTTCCATGATAACCGCTAGCTCAATAGAAAAGGCAAGGGCCCTACTTGGCCCCTAAATCTGACCCAATCGCAACCACTCTCCTCTTCCCTAGAGTTGTTCATCCCTGAATCAAATCTACCGTTATCTAAGCCACTCTCTACTAGTGTGGCCTCAGTAATGCATAAACTCTCCTCCATCTAAGCTGGCTCAGAACCCCTAGCTCTGCTGCAGTCAACCTCAATGGCGACTCAAATCTTGCCTTGTGACTGCATAGTTGTTCTCCTTGTCCAAATCAGGCCACTCAAAGACGGGCTTACTGAAGCATGGGGGCAAACCCTTAGACACCCTTGCCCATTAACCTCGTGGAAATCGCCACCAGCTCTCTAGAGGAGTCAGTGAGTCACTCGACTGATTCCCAATACCATGACCATGAGTGGACCACGAGGGGGAGTTGGTGCGAGGGCATCCTAATCATTAAAATCTATGTTGACGGCCTCATCACCGAAAACCTCCCCGAGGTGTCTAAAGGATTCGCGGGGACATCCAAGCTCCTACAAGTTCCTCATCTCTCCCCTCATCCTAACTAGTTCGTCTTGATTGCTTCCAAATAGCAGGAAAGTTCTTCTCTCTGCCTTCATACATGCCCGTAAGCATAATTGCCTTCAAGCCAACACTTGAGCTTGGAGAGGCCTCTTTTTATAGAGATGAGGGTTGGCTGGTGCCTGGTAACCCTCAAGCTCGACCGCAACTTCAAGCCCTCTTTCTTGGAGATAAGGCTCGACTGGTAACCCTCAAGCTTGACCACACTACTCGCACCTCCCTCAACCCCCACTCAGCCAAGATTCTCCGAGTCTGCTCCGTTTGAATGGCCGCGTCCTTGGAAAAACTTGAGTGAGACCCCCAAGCAATGAACAAGTGATTTCGTGCCTTAAGCATGCATAAATTCCCAGCATCCATAGGGATGTTCACCACCGAAATAACCCTAGCCTCACTCCTCGCAATGTACACAAAACAGTCTAAGGGCTGATTGGCATCCCAAACCATTTTTTGGCTAAAAACATTAAAAAATAAATAAATAACTGGTTTGGAAAAAAAATAAAAAAAGAAGACTAAAAAGCCAAAAAAAAAAATCAAAATTCTATTTCCTACAGTACTCTATTCAAACTCCTGTCAACAAATTGGTTCCTTCCCCTACTCAGCTTGGATACAACTCCTTTAGTTGACAACAACACAATCTTGGTATTATCGAATAACAGGTTGTAAGTTTTATTACAACCATCATGTTTAACATTACGGCCATATTGCCACAATCTACCCAATAAAAGATAACATGCATCTATGGAAACTACGTCTCACAACAAAATTGGCCTTTATATTTAGGGCCAACAGAAAGGAAAAAAATCAAGCACCGTTTAGCAACTTTTACCTCGTTTCCTTTCTTGAATAGTCCCAATTTGTAGGGCTTAAGATGTTCCATTTTCAACCCCAACTTTTGGGCTACCTCATCAGGTACCACATTCCCACAGCTTACTACGTCAAACACGAAACGAGACACATTCCCGCCAATGGTATTGGTAGACAGAAAAATATTATTACACAGCCATGAGCCTCCCTCAGTTTCTCGCGAGGCAAGACAAACTTGTCAAACAACCAAAAAAAAGTCCATAGTCTCCAGCAATCTCCTCTTCTTGATACTCTGGGAACTACTCAAAATCATACTCAGCAAACTGCTCGGTAATATTATTTTGCTCTCCAATTGATTCATTCGTCTCCACAAATAAGGATTTCCCCATATTATTACCTTTTCTACAATCCGTAGCACAGTTCCTCGGCTCTCCGCACTTAAAGCAACGCATACTAGTAACCACCACTTTGTAACATTGAGGCAACATTGTTGGTTTAGTCGTTGGCCGGCTATTCATGACTTTCGTCTATGGCACTAGACTGGCTGCGGGACAAGTGGAATTATTTCATTTACCGCCTCCAGTTTAACGGTTAAACTGCTTCTCCAATTGCAACGCTCTTTGATGGACCTCTGATAGAGAATACAGATCAAATAAGTTGAGAGTGTCTTGGTATTGCAGACACAAGCCCCCAACATACCGCGATACCAGCTGCTTATCTGTTTCAAAAAGATCATTTTTGGCTAACAGTGAGCGGGTTCCTTGACTGAAATGGTACATTAATCGGGAATAATAATGGGGTACAAAGGCAGCATACATGTGCTTTTTTAATTTCTCCCACGAGCTAATCTTCTATTTACTCTACCTGGCTCTATTCCACTTGACTTGTTACCACCAAGCAACGGTCTCGCCTCGAAGCCTAGTAACCACCAAAGGAACCCGTTTGTCATAGAGAACCACCTTAAAATCTAGAATTTCTTCAATAATGGTGATCCAATAGGAAAACTCCTCTAGCATCAGACCTCCTTAAAACTCAAAAATCTCGATCTTCAAACCAGCTTCTCATTGCTGGGAATCATGGTTGTTAACCACAAATCCCTTGCCGCTCCCCCACAACTGTTGGTCAGCAAAAGGGTTGGTGGCAGAATTGTCATCCAAAACCTCCTCTTCCACAACGCGACATCGGTTTAGTTGACGGTTGCGAGGTAGAACAATTGCAATCAAGGCAGCAATATGCTCCGTTAGGGCAGTAATAGACTCCTCCGTGTGCGTCATTCGTTCCTCTGCTTGAACATTTCGTGTAGCGTCATCTCGCTCATACAACTCATCGACAATGACAAATTTGATCCCTCATCCCATGTTTGCAACACCACCTCGTACCATGATCAGGACTTGAACAAGAGTTTATCCCTAATACCAAGTAATGCGGGAAGGCATATCGAGTCGAGGAATACTAACTCCGAAATTCAAAAACCAGCTTGAATTAGAGATAATCTCTCTAATAACAAACACCATAAAAGAGAAAACTCACAATAATTCTTATTAATCAACAATTAAGTAGCCCTAAGACTTATTACAATGTATTTATGGATGCCAAACCTTAGTCGAATGAGGAAATTCTCAATAAGAGTAGCACAAGCTTGCCAAATTCGAAATTAGGAAAAAATTACCAAAAACAACTAATTTGACTTGAGGTCAAATTTGGCTATTAGAAATATAAAGAAACGTGCCAAAATAAGTGCACTAAAAAAATAATTTTAAAAAAAGTTATGATTAAAACAAAAGTTTATCGCGAATTTTGAGGGTTAAATAATGGAATTTGGCCAAAAACCGACTTAAGTTATGGCATAACAACGAGTCTTATTCGTTGGACCATTTCCAATCGAACATGGGCCTTCCAATGCTAATTTGCCAACGTTAGGTCACGCCTCTATTATCATTTTTTAGCCTTCCGATGATCATAGACCTTCATGATAGAAAAGCCAATGAGCTCTACATCACAACCCCACTCTACGTCACTCATTGAAGGTCATCCACTTAAGTCAATACCATCTTTCTAAGACTTGACAAGTGCAAAAATATGTAACAAGACCAAGGTTAGGGTTTAGCCTAAGAGACCTCGCGCACCTATAAGAGATTGTGGCTTGGAGACCAAAATTGAGGGCTCGTTAAAGATGTTTGGCTCACCCCATCCTTGGAACAGCTCCACTTTGACTAACCTTATAAGAGAGGAGCGTTAAAGAAAAGATACCACGTACACCGATCACTCTGAAGAATACGGTGCTCTAAAGCCCCACAATGGAAGTAGCACACAACCCCTCACTTTGTTGAACATTAAAGGCCTCCTCCGGCCATTAATTGACCCAGTTGGTACACTCAGGTTACTGCTCCAAGGGAAAGGCTCAACTATCCCATTGTGATAGCAATCTCTTAGCACCTTCGTCTCCTATATAAGGGAGTTCATGCTACTCTTTCAAAGGTTATTGTTCACCCGCTGTAATCTCCGGCTCAGACCTCCTCTTCACTGCCTTCCTCTCTCTTCCCTAAGAGCTAAGGTTGCCTTCGCTCTCTCCTCTTCCTCCAACAATCTTGAAACATCAAATGCCTATGACCTTCCCAAACATCACAGTCAATCTCCTCTACCCAGACCAATTACCTACAACCTGACGTAACTAAACACAAGCTACATCTACATAATCTATCATATCCTCCTACATTTGGAATTGTGTGAACACACAAGTGTCCATGTATTTTCCTATTTATAGACGTCACCCGTTGTGAATTATTTAATAGGGAACTATAAGGAAAGAGCTAAATATGTGTCTATAATGACACAATCAAAATCGAGATTTATAATTGAACACACAGTTTCAGTTAAGAGTAACGTGAGAAATGCAAATGTATGGTCCTTGCAGCACACAAAATGGAACAAAAATTAGAAAGGGAAATAGGCAGACCTGATTTCTTTTTACAAACATTACCGTTGCGCCAAGGGCGGGCCTTGGTGCATCATTATGGTTGCTTCATTGCAACCTACGCATCGTAAGTTTGAATTATGGAAACAGTATCTCTATATGCAAAGGTAAGATTGCTTACATTCTACCTTTTTCAGAACCTGCAGCGAGAGTGCACTGCCTTTTTAGAAAAAATGGACCAAAAATTATAGACATTTTTAGACCTACATTTATTTTCATGACTTAATCATATCATCACATGCATTTTTATTCATCTGGTGCATATTTACGACCTAATTTCATTAAAATAAAGATAAACTGCAAAAAAGGAACTTTCATTGCATCCAGCCATATTAATTCTCACATATTTACTTGCCAGCTCTAATTGAAATACATGTTTTGCAATTCAAAAGAAACAATCACAAAATTTTCTTCAATGGAAGGGATTACCTGACTGGACAATAGTGTGGAAGTTTATCCAGAATCTCCAGTTCTTCTAGCGTTATCTGATCAATCTTGTTTACAACATAGATGCAAGGCATATATACCCTACTGCCCTCAATGACGTCTATAAGGTCATCAGCAGTTGCGTCATACTTAAGATTAACATCAGCATTGTGTATTCTGTATTCACTACAAATTGCCTTCACAGTTTCAAGATCCAGATGTGTGTTGGCGACTGTTGTGGTGAAATTAATCCCACCCTTGTCTTTTCTCCTGAATGTCAAATTAGGTGGTTCCTTGTTTAACCTGTTCACAGGGGGAGAAAAGAATAGAAAGGACAATAAATTATTAAATGCAGAGAGAACAGGGGAGAAGATGGGGCAGTAGGAAGCAAATACAACAAATCTACAATAATAACACAGCTCTTAGGTACTGAAAGTTACGGAACTTAGTAACACAACATGAATTAACCCACTCACCACCCCGGGCAAAAACCAAGAAAAAGAAAACCAGCGCTTGATTACACCACCATTCAGGTAGCATTAATATATAAAATAATAATCAATAAAAGTTTCTTTAGTAGTAAAAAAACACGAGGGGGAGCTTTTGTGACAAATCAACTCATAAATACACAAGCAAAATTCAAGTAGAAAGATTCTTCTGATCCCGAATATATATCTTGTTTTACCTCAGTATATCCCGACAATGCGACCAGTGACCAAATGACTTTGTAAGGCATAATACTCGTTCATAACCATTTGGCCAATAACCAACTAACTATTCAGGGGATTCCATTTCATTCAGCATCTGCTCTAATATTTATTTGACACTTTGACACAACATCTACAACAATATTATTTTTCCTTCGTCCGGATACGTCCAAAATGACAACATGTCAGCACAACTTACAAACAATGAACAATATGGAACAGTAATAATTACTTCACACTTAATATAATAACTCCCCTGACAATTTGATGGGAGCAGATGACAGAACATGCCAACACAGTAAAGGAAATGAGAAGCAGCAGGGAACAAGGGGAAAGAACAGAGGGTGAAGAATCAGAGAAGATGAATTAGAGAGAGAAAGGGGAAGGAGAGAAGAATCCGCAGAAGAGAGGGGTCGGAAAATTGCTCAGTAAACTCAATTTGGTTTAACTCCAATTCTGATCTCTCAAATTCAGTGCATCAACCATGCATTTATGCAACATAAGAAAATGAACCATTATTTCACAAACAGGCCAAGACTGCTATGTTTACTATGAAGGAAAGAAACAACTATTCATTCTTATATTATAACACCCTGTATATCAGTACTAGCATCACCATCCACAGAATTTGACCCTACTGAAGATTTATCTGGCCTAAAAAGCCTATTCCTTACTTTGATTTAACCACAGCTATACTGTTTGTGCCATTGAGTCCAACAGGAAACAGTTAAGCATTCACTCCCATCAGTCTGTGGTTCCATCATTCGAGTGGAAATCTTGCCACTAAACTTTAAGAAAGTATTGACGACTAGAAACTGATGTCAGATCATTGTAAAAGAAGAATTAACTAAAATTAACCAACAAAAATCAAACTAGCTGCAATAAACTAAAGCCTTCCCCACCAGTTCCCCAAGATGCTATCAATCTCAGTTTTTTTATAAGTAAAAATGTTATCAATATCATATGCGCATCAGTATCAAAATAGCTATGTTACATGGACTCTTTTTAATGTGTGAAGTACCCATGTTGGATACAGGTTACTCAATACTTAAGGGAATGGGATATAGTCCGGCAAGAAAGGTTGGATATCCACCCAACTATTTGAGTTCAGCATATAATAATGGATAAAACTCCCATTTTACATGTGGAATACTCTGTTACACCTTGAAAACATTTAAACATTTTACCATTACAATCGAAAGAAGTATATTAAGAAATATGTTAAGGGTATGGGATATAGTCAGGTATGAAGGTTGGATACCATTCAACAATTTGATTTCACCATATAACAATGCATAAAACTCACTTTGCCATAGAAATTATATGTACATTAAGAAATATGGATATTTTACCATTCCCAGGAGTCCATGGACATAGGAATTAGATGAATCCAACAGTTAGACACATACCGCATTGGATACTCGCACCCGAATCCATGTAACATGGCAAAATAGTGATCGACAAAAAATAATAGAACGAATTTACAGATGAAAAAAAATGGATGAGCTGGAATATCTAAAGTACAAAATAGAAAGTTTTAAGGATTTAAAGAAGCCCAGAAATATTCAAATTACCTAATGCCAAATCCTTCGAGCTCTTTCTCTATCAAACGTTTGTGAGTTATTGGCTTTATTGCATCAAGAACAATTAGAATAACGTTGCATGTCCTTGCAGTACTGATGACCTGAATGGTAAGGAAAACAGAATGACATACTGATCCGATAACTCAGCATAGAAATTGTACATGAACACCAACATCTAAAATGGAAATAGGATGGATATTCAATCACTACCATGCTAATGGATTTGTCTCCTACACAAATGAAGGAATATAAATTAAATCAAATCTCAGCCAGTAGGTATGATAAGATCAGAGATAGTTCTCATACTCCCATCAAAGGATATAATGACAGAATGCTTTTCAAGATCCAGAAATGCGTGATATTATAACATTTGATTCTCCTAATTGAAAAAAAAATAGTGCAATGGATTTTTTTTACACATGAGAATTAGAAGACTGGTAAACCAAATTAGAACGAGCTATAGCAACCAATTGCTAAAGTTTTTGATACCAAAACTCTAAAGAGCTTTAATAAATAACTTACGAAAACTTGGCATGCACATTTGCTGCTGGCCTGTATTTGTGTTATATGCATCTAGACCATGCAGCAAACGGCAATAATACACCACCATTATATTGTAAATATGTCTAGTCCCTGCTATTCACTAGTTAGCAAATTATGTGTCTACTCAAGACACGTTCCAGAAGTGTATGAAGGTGCATGCTGCATTGAGTAACACAATCTATTCTTTAAAACAAAGTTCAGAACTCAGGGCTAGACATTCCAAAACTGAATATCAAATCAAAAAGGTCTGGTGATTAGGTTAAACATATATTCAACAATAAATAGAGGACACTCCAGCAGTCGAGGCAGAAGGGGAAAATGATCGAGTTATGGGAACCAAACCATAAAAATAAAAATAAAAATTACATACCCAAATATGCAATAGATCCCAAATAATCTCAGTTATACATGTTGCCAGAAAGCAAGGGAGATAAAAGTGTCATATATGATTATAGAAGAAAAAACAGATATTGGTCAACACTCAACAGTAGTCATATTTTACCTGTCTCCCTCTACCTTTGCCATCCTTAGCGCCCTCAATAATACCAGGGAGATCCAACAACTGCTTAGAAATAAAAGAACTATCAAAAAATTCAATTATTGCAAGTGGAAAATGAAAATCAAAAGGTGTAAGTGTTACTTAATCACTAATCGGCTGAGGAAAAAGGTAAATATATTGAGCAGGCAAAATCTTACTTTAATTGTCACTGCACGAACAATGATTATAACATATGGAGTATGGAGAGAAGGAATTTTTATTTTTATTTTTTTTGGGGGGGGAGAGTGGTGGTGGGGAGGGAGAGGCAGATATCAATTGATTTAATCTTCAAATACCATATGTTTATAAAAGTCCCCATCTTCATGGAACCAATAAATAAGGAAAAAACACATTGCCACCCCTATAACAAAAGCCACCATAATATGAAAACAGTGGACAGTTTGCTCAATCAATTTTCATTTCACCTCAGTAACAAAAGGGTGATATTTCAAAATTTTAAATTTTAAAACCATATTTTAGAAATTCCATTGTAAAGGGGGTACTGAACTGGTATGGTGGTTAAGATAACAACCTTGAAGCTCGAACCTCCCATCTAGGAACCCCATAAATGGGGACAAAACTGGTGTACACTGTACAGTGTACTCATTTTTTATTTCAGAAATTCCCTTGATTCTTTCTACTGATAACATTTTGTCAAGGATGAAAGAGATACTCACTAAAGAAATTATTGGTATATCTGTCCATCATGCTCCCCCCTCCAAGACCACACCCACCCCCAATTTCTCCCCATTTCTAACCGCCCCACCCTACTTAAATAGCATTCTCTGATCTCTTCCCATCCGTTAATTAAACTTCCCTTCTTCCTCTCCCTGAAAAATTTAGAACTCTGAATTTCTTCAAGAGCTATGAAGAAAAATGAAAGAAAATCTTAAGAAAAATTCTTAAAGGAAATTTAAAATTAACACTAGTTTCTGATCCAATTAGCTGGTCTTGAACAGCAAGAATTAATGACAATATGAGATACCTAAAAATGTCATTTATTTAATTGTCCTCAGCAAGATTAAAGTGCGGCAACACAACATCATGGTATACATTTTTATCCAAAATTTAACCAACGAAATAGAAAGGCATGGATAGTGAGAACTGACAGGTTCCTTAGAATCAAAATGGGCAATCAGCCAATCACAATTCAGAACAGAAAAAGAAAAAAAAATGGATCATTCTTTTAGAAAGAGTGAGAATATTTAAAAGTGGTACCTAAGTCGGCCTTGAAGATAATCAAGGAAGTCAAGAAGATGTTGGGGTCTCCTTTGATGGGTTGGAGGAAGAAAAGGCTATGTCACTTTTTCAGGCTCATGGGAGCGAAACAGAAGATCGTTTGAGGGTGTAGAGTCTCCATTGTATAGATTGAACGGTATCCTTTTGATTAATCTGTATGGTTGACTATCAGAGAGAGGAGCATCTACGATGGATGAGACGGTTGATTTTGTAAACTCTTTTTTGTTGTTTTCTTTGATTCTTGCAGGTGTCCCTTTATACTCTGTCTTTCTCCCTCTCCTTTATGGTTTTCATTCCCTTTTATTCAAGTAGCATTCCCTTAATGCCATTTTATAATATCTTATCTACTTGTCAAAAAAAGAGTATTTAAAAGCAGCGACACGATATCCCAAATGTGAATAATGTCCTCCTCTTGTGTGTTACTTTTTTCATAATCTTTATTCATTTATAAAATATATTACAATGTAGAAATTAATTATGGGGCCTTGTAGATATGTATTAAGTATGTATCTGATCTGAATCCCTTCCAAGCAATTCACCATCCAATTTCTATTATATAGCAATAATATGACCAGACGAAACAAGCATTGGCCCATTGCAGTGCAGTGGGGCAGAATCTTTTCTCCTCAAGACGGGATATTTTCTCTCAAAATGGTGTATGATGCATGCACATACAGGAACACGCAAAACCTACTACAAATGAAATCTGAGGCATCCTTTAATTCATAAATTATTGGAGAAAGATAAATGAAGAAAAAGCCCATAACATATCTAAAAACAAATGGCCTAAACAATTTTCACTCCATCTTAGTAGAAAACGCATTGCCATAAATAATCCAAAGACCAGGAAAAGCCACCTTCGAATCATCCAAGGAGATAGTACCTGAATTTTAGCTCCTCGATATATGATCACACCAGGAATGCAAGTCAATGTAGTGAATTCATAGGACGCAACCTGTCAGCCATAGAAAACATAAGGCCTTCAGAAGAACCTTGACCACAACCTTGACTATAAACAATTTTCTAATGTTGAATGTACTTTTCAATAAAGAAGTATGAATAACCAGGCCCAGCCCTGGGACTATGCAAACAAATCCATTGCTTTACTTAATTATGCACTCTCTAAAAATTGAGCAACTTGCAAATTTTGAAAATAAAAACAGAACTCATATTTTCCATTTAGAAGCCCTCTAAACCTTCATCCACCTTTTAGAACCCTAACCCTATAAATCATTCAACCCTAATTCCATGACAAATTGACATGTAGGCAACTTAGTCCAGGCTTCCTTAAGTTGTCCTGAAAAATTGCCAAAACATGGCGTATGCCTAAACCAGATGTGATGCCAATTGGAATCTAGGTGTGGTCAATGGTGCCTAAATTTTTCAAGATTAGCCTAAAGAATTTTCCTAGAGTTTTGAACCCTCTTTAGGGCTCTGTGATGCAAGCTCCACATGTAGCTGTGATGTCCATGGGAATCTAGTTTCAGTGCCTACACTTTTCTAGCCCATTTTTCTTATTTCTTAATTGTCTGATTTTGAGAAGCATAGTAACACCTTTCTGGCGCTTCTTTAACATATTTATTGATCAAACAAAAGACAAAGCTTAGCAACTCCAGAACCAGATTTGATTCACCCTTCTTCCTACTCTTAAAACTCTATTTTGTGAGCCTTAACCTCATGGTTTTCAATGATTCAATTCTACATACACAAAAAAAGCCTATGTTGCCGTTAATATTGTAGAATACAATCCCTGGACAGCCCCTAAACTTCTAGTCTTGCCTAATTGTAGCCCATATCCCACACTATTGTTACTTCATAGTTCATACAAAACTTGAATTACATATGCTGCAGAAATTAAGTATAATCAGCCCCAGAAAGTACGTTCACCCCATGCCAACTAAAATTTCTAGCACTCAAGCGGAGACAGAAATTCTCAAAGGTATGTGCCAAAAAGGAAAGGATAGAGTTGTCATCAGAAATGATTTGAGTCCTTGGTTGGATCTACAAATGCCGAGTTCAAATTACAGGTTCTGGAAAAAGGAAGAGCTACTATTTCTCAAGAATTTCAGGCCATGTTTGGTACGGTGGAATCAAAAAAGACGGAATGGAATTCATATAGGAAAGGGAATTGCAACAAATAATCAAACTCTGTTGTCTGCTTGTAGATAAAAAATGGAAAATGAAAAGCAACAATCATACCCATTGATTGCCTTTATTAATCGGAAGTGACAATGGCAATATGGATTTGCATTTGCAGGTGTGGTAAAGAGCTAAAGAGGAACATGTGGGGCAACCAGGTGGTAACTGGATTGAGAACCCGCATTGGATTTTGTTGAGAGAGATAGAGAGATGATTGAACCTGATACACATGGACTTCCTGTTATTTAAATATATAAAAAGAAATAAAGGAAAAAGTTTGACAAAAAAAAGAAGGAAAGATCCAACACATAATATAATATCATCTCCTCCCTTTTCCTCTGTGATGGATAACATGAGTAGCAACTTAAATATCAACTCTTTTTTTGATTCCCCAGAAACCTGTCCCAAGCAGGGCCACTATGGACCCATCTAGGCACGGTAAACCCGTGCGTGCATGAACCCACCCGCAAGACCCGCACATCAGGTAAGTCAAGGAGTTGCCAACAGGAGTCAAATGCAAGACCTCAAGGTTTACGGTTGGTTTCGGTAATGACCTTAAACTAGGCCTCCCTGGCAAGTTACTTAAAATATTGGCTTTTGATCTACTAAATAACAAGTATCACAGCATAAAATGCTTACAAGTTCAGTCATCCTACGATGACCACTTAAGAAATTAAATGCAAAAATAGCTATTTAAGGAATAATTCTTAACCCAACAAACATACACATAATGTAACATCTGGATTAACAGTATTGCCTCCTCCATTAAAGATGGAGCACAACAGTGAGATCATATTCGAGGATTGCACACCTCTGAAAAAGTCCCTGTTAATTTATTTAGAAGGGTTGATTTCCCAACTGAAGGGAAACCCACTAGACCAACTCTTGCATCTCCACTTTTTGTAACATCAAAACCTTCTCCAGCACCACCACCTCCTTTGGATGAAGGTGCAAGAAGTTCCCTTCGTAGCTTAGCAAGCTTAGCCTAGATAAAAAAGCATTATAATAACGTCAGCGGAAAATATATACATATATATATATATATAAGCACAAAAGAATAACCAAAATTCTAAAAGGTGGCATATATTCAACAGAACATTGAGTTTAAGCGCACAAAAAATGAGTGCTCAGAAAATTAGCCACCCCCAAACTATCAAAGCAACCTCAAAGAACTATAATATTACATCCCATTTACCCTTGGGAATTGAAGACGAAACAAACCCCACAAGATTCGAGGCAACTCACTTTTTCCAAAGGAAAAATCTTATCCGACATTAAACGACCAAAGTAGCAAACTTTTTTTACAGCAATTTCTAGAAGGGCTACATATAATGAAGGAGCATAAAATCTACCAGCAGACATGGGAAACAGTGAAAAGTTCTTCGTCTCTTCTTGAAAGATTACCATTACCTGCTATGTGTAGAAGATGAAATGCTCATCATTCTAAGATACAGAAACATTTCTTCCAGATTACAAAGATCTCTCCTAGAAAGTACCAAAAACTTAAATAAGATGATAATAACCACCACAAGGTAAAGTTACGTGAACAAGGATTTCATAAGTCTCTCACTCTCTCTCCTACCATGCATGCACCGTTGGTCAAAAAATGACACTTATGCGAACTGCAACGATGAAGTACTAGTAGCTTAATGCACAAATAATCATCTTTTGTAGTTGCCACATGTTTCTGAAGATTTTACAAAAACAGGGTAGAAAACATTCAAACCTTTTCAGAACATAATCCTCATTTTGTTAGATTCCTAATGGCAACACTTTATTGGATATTAGACGTGATTATTCTTGTCAAAATATCAAAACAATCACTTACTTTGAGATATGCATACCAAAAAGACCGTTAAATCTCACACAAATTGCTTAATAGATAAAATATCAAAAGCCCAACTTCAACAGAAACTATTGCTATTTGCTATACATAATTAAAGAAATTATTTCACGCTAGAGTTCTCCAAATGCAAAGCAAATATGTCAAATCTATAATCGAAAGATAATATCTTAGTTTGTTAATGCTCTTTTGGCAACAAGGATATACTCCAACTAGGTGATCTGCATTGGCATGCCTCCCAAGAAATTAAAATTCTAGCATGTGCCCTATAAGGTGCAAGATTCAATTCCAATACTATGGCACTACATTTTTTTATTATTGGTTCAACTTGTCGTCACTTGGAGGAAATTTAATTATGTGCCCATAAGCAAATAGGAGGTGGCCGATTACATATCAAATTAAGATAGAGGAAAACACAATGCATAAAGAGAATGTGAAATAGATTTCAAAGGAGGAATGAGTCATATATTGTTACAAACAACTTAAAAATGAAAATACCTCATGGTCCGCATGGATGCCTCTTTTAATCAACTAAATGTTAGTTTGCTGACAGTGACGCACACATGCATGCACAGAGCATGAGTTTCATGTCTAATAGATAATATCATCACAAAAACAACTGTCTAAGAGGTACCGAAAGCTTCAAGTATTTCTAAGAAGGCCACACAATTTAACTTCCAAATGGTATTAGGTGTAGGCATCTTCAACATTACCATGTTTGGATCACATGTAGGCAATAACGCATGCATGAAACATCATAATAAGATCCATATTTGTCAGCCTTTGTGAGACATTTCATCTGTGTTTAGTCCTAACCAAGCCACATTAACAAATCATAGCATTCCAGGAGTGACCAAGTTTTGGTAGTTGGGACTTCATCCATGAAGCAAGGGTACTCTAGAAATGGTGCCATACACGCACCAGATATAGGTACGACACCGGTACAGCACCAGTACGTACCGTGTACTTCAAGAAAGTATCGGGTACTTTTTCAATTGTTAGGTACACCACTGATACATTTTGGGTACGTCGTGGGTACGTTTTGGGTACAGCAGCAGTATGTTTTAGGTACGGCAGCAGTACGTTTTTTGGTACGTGAATAGATATATTGGAATTTATATGAAACTTTTCAAAATTAAAAAAGTAATAGAATAAATAATAAGTTATCTCTTTTGATATAAAGATAAATTTGAGACTTTGAAGTAATATGATTTAGATTCTTTAATTTAATAAAAATATTAAAATTTTAAATTTGCGTGAGAAAATACATCTTCTAATCTTTCTCTCAAAGTTTGCGACTGTCGAAAACAACTTTTAACCAATATGATCGCTATAGCAATTGTCGTCGAACGCAACAAGTATCGCCATTTGCAATCCCAACTAGCAATTACCAGAGACATAGCCTTGAGATGACAATACTAATATGATCTAACATTTATATTTTTTCTCATAAGCTAAAAATAATTTTGTATTTAGCATATAAATAATGTAATACTAAAAAGTACAAAAAATAAATAAATTTACCACCTTACCATAGGCGTACTTGTACCGTATATTTTTAGATTTCATCGCATTGGCGTACCTGTATCATACTATACTCGTAGCGCGTACCCGCACTTGTGATTCATAGGACTTCATCCATTATGGAGCCTTGCTGACCTAACGCCCCACACTAGTTGGGTGTCTAAGCCATTTAACGACTGCAATAAGTTTAACTGCGTCTCTCATGTCCGCAAGAGTCATACCCCAGGACACTTATGATATTCTTACAATGTGATACCACACCATTCAAGTATCCAAGCCAAAGAGGCAAGGCTTAGACGCACCGACGTCTTTGGCATGCACCAGTAAACTTTCTGCGTTTTGTGGCCTAGAGAGGTTAGATATGGAGGGTTTTGCCTAGTATTACACCTATGCCCCTTGGGCATATATGCCTTGGGCCAATCCTAATCCGCGTGTCTGTGTGAAAGAGAGATTGTTACTAGGGCTCATCTAAGAGACCTCAGAGTCTAGGAAAATCCAAATGGATTTAGAACTTTATAATGTTATGATATCTAATAAGAACAGCATGACCAATATTTTATAAATAGATTAAGGTTTTCTCTCTCTCTCTCTCTCTCTCAACTGGATGGCTCCTTCTCTTTCCCAGCTATCCTACTGGTCCTTGGTGTCTGACAGTTGAAAAAATAGAAACATACTGATGCGGACAATAAAAGATATATTGGATCAGTTTTGAAATTTATTAATTATTATAAGTTATTCAATTTCCTTATAGTTTTTTTTATTTAGTTTCCTTGACTGTATTAAGTTTCTATATTTATCAATATTTGAATAAGTATCAATTAAAAATGTTATATTGTTTCCTTTAGTTAAGGATTCAAATTTTCTTTTAATTAGGATTTTAGGGCTATAAATAACAAGTCTTTTTGATGTATTAGTCAGACTTGAATGAATAAGAATTTAAATTAGAGTTATGTGATTTCTTCTCCTTTCCTGTTTTCTTTCTCATTTGTCTGCTCTTCTTCTAATCCTCTGTTCTTCTTCATCTTTTTTTTGGTTCCACACCATTTAGTATAAGAGCAAATATCGATCCATTACCTATTACAAGTCGAGCACCATTGTTGAAGGAGCCTTCATTATCAATCGTCAAGACGAAACTGTGTCAACCGTCTCGACATAGTCGAACAATCGTCGACCTCGACCCTCATCCTCGACTAGCCTGTGCGGGATCGTCGCTACTTGTGAACATCAGATCCATCACGCCACTGCTCCAACCCGAGTCGTTGCACCATCCAGAGTTTGCACTGCCTCCACCTTCGCCTTGCGCCACTATGGCCACCATCGCCGGCCAAGTTCGCACGCCATCTCCCCTCCCTCTATCAAAACCCTACCCCTTTTTTCCTTTCAGGTCCACAAAAAAAAGAAGAGGAAGGAGCAACCAACTTGGCCTGACCCGGTTCCAAAACCCAAACCCAAACCCAAACCCAATTTCAACCCAGCATTTGTCACTACCCTGGCCCCCTCCCCCCGTCCCTTTTTTTCTATCCAAATATATATTGTTGAGCCTATTATCCAACCCTTGATCCATTCACTTCTCACTCGAAAACCACCCCGCTCCCAATCAAGAGGAACGAACAAAACTTGAATTCAAAATAAAGAAAGAGATTGTCTGTCAACTAGAAAAAAAACTTCAGCTCATTATATCAAAATCCACACCTTTACAACTAACCCAACCCAAAAAGGACTTTCAGCCCATTATATCTAAATCCACTCATTCACAACTAACCCAACCCAATTGAAAAACAAGCAAGTAAAACAAATAAAAAGAGTGAAACCCAACCCCACACACCCCCGCTAAAAAAACAGTCCAGCAAATCTGTTTTCCGTATCTTTCCGATCTACTCCATCACATTCATCCCCTCATTTTCTTCTATGCCTAAACCTCCCACTCCCGTCAAATCAATGAAACTTTATCAACATTGGATCTTGCCACATGATCTTTATCATTAACCGACGGCAATTTTTTTTGCCACATGAATTTATTCTTAAAGCAACTGATTGACATATTACTGTAGCGACCTCCCATCAGCCTAAGAAATCTGTTGCTGCCACCGCTAAAAAGTCCAATAAACTACTAGGAGCAAGACTTCAAGCAGTAGGTTTGACAAAAAAAGGGAGCCCCAAAAAGAAAAAAGAAAAAATATATTTTTTTTTTACATTTTTCTTCTTGCACCTCCCACACACTCTTGATGGATTAGAAGTGCGCCAATAATTTTCTTACTTTTTTTCGGTGCAAAATTATTATTGATGGCGAATGTATAATGAATGTGGTATCCGAAAAAGGGTGTTATTAGCATGAAACTTAAGCTCATACCACACCCACATCCCTATCATTTGGCTTGGCCTTATGATTTTTCTTTTTGTGTCTCAACAATGTTTGGTTCCTATCCAAATGGAAGCTTATTTGATGAAATTTGGTGTGATGTCATTCCCATGACTTGTACACATATGCTACTTGGTCAACTCCGGATGACTAAGTTTCGTGCCACTTATATTCGGAAAGATCATTATATTCAAACATAATGAAAAGATCATTTTGTTAAATCATGCACGTTCAAAAAAAAGACATGATGTCAAGTACTGTGTCTCTCATCTCCATGCCTCATGAGCTCCACTGTCCCATCATGACCTAAGATCCGTTACCGTTCCGTTCAACTCTTGAGTCAAATGATCATGTTCCTGTTCCTGTTCCTGTTCCTCCTCCTCCTCCTCTAACCATAGCAGAGCAAGATATTTTTGCAATAAATGTTTCCATCGAATGAAGAATGACTTTAAAATCTTGGCTCAAATGATCTTGTTCCTCCTCTCCCAGTTATGGCATAACAAAACGTTCCTTTGAAGCAAATGTTTCTATCAAACGAGAAATCTCTTGAAAGTGATTATACAATCACTCCTCCGCCAGCCACTTTTCCGTCAAGCCCGAATAGGTTGATTTTGTTGGTATTTGAGATTTTCCTTGAGTTATCAAGTCATGTTTTGTGGATTTTATCAACAGTATCACAATCAAGATTAGTTGGCATAAGAAGGCACTTAAGCCGTTGACATATTCACGTTATTTGATTATTTGGCATGGTCGCATTCAATACTTTGAGCCGAGCTCAATGACGAGTTCTTTCCTCAGTAGAGGAGAATGATGCAAACAATATAGAATATAATGGATTAATTTTGGAATTTATTAATTATTGTATTTTATTTAGTTTCTTTATAGTTTTCTTTATTTAGTTTCCATAAAAGTATTAAGTTTCTTTATTGATCAGCATATGAAAAGGATTAATTAGGAAATAGGAATGTTATTTTGTTTTATTTACTTAAGGATTCAAATTTTCTTTTTAATTAAAGTTTTAGGCCTATAAATATCAAGTTTTCTTGATATATTAATTAGACTTTAATGAATAAGAATTTGAATTAGAATTGTGCAATTTCGTTTCCCTTCCCTTTTTCTATCTCTCATCGGTATGCTCTTCTTCTTCTAACCACATGTTCTTCTTCTCTCTCTTGGTTCTATACCACAAATCTAGTAGCTTTTTTTCTTTTCTGACTGTTGCTTTGTTGTATTTTGAGAAATAATGAAAATTCTATAAAAGGGCATTAAAATAATGCCACTTGTATATGAGGGGAGAACCCCTTACAAGAATGGGAGAAAAAACAAAAATTCCCACAAAAAATCGAGTAAGCCTACAAAAACTTATACATCAAAAGGAAAACTACAATATAAAATAAAGAGTGTCTTTCACAAACTGTGTCCCTTTCTTAGACAGCCAACTATACAAGTTAACCAAAAGGTTCAAAACGACTCCCTTCAACTTGCTTGTGCCTCCACTCGCTCAAAATATCTTCAATTATGCTCCAGTCAAATCAACAACATCAAATACAAATGAGCCAAAAATTATGCCCCTACACCCCCTTCCAACGCGATAAGACATCAACCATCTTCTTCTCAAATGCCCAATCAACACCAAATAAAAACAAAACAAAACTCATGGTTTCCTGGAAAACTCACAATGTATGAGAAGGTGAGAGACATGCTCCTCATTCTTCTTACACATACAACACCAACTAACACTTGGCCCCAGCGATGGTGGGAATCTTTCCATGTGAAGCAAACCAATTGAAGAATGCCACCTTTATCAGAGTTCTAACCTTTCAAACACTTCTCCAAATTAAAGAGATAGAAGGGGGCATGAAGAAAGAGAAGAAAAGGCATGTCAACAACAATTAATGTGTCAAACCACCAAAACTAAATAAGCACTTGGTTATTAAATAAAACATGATAAAAAAACGTCACTTCTTTTCATAGAAAAAAAGGCCCTACAACAACATAATCAGCTCTACCAAATATAAATGATGCCCATAAAAATAGCATCTCCACTAGCATTATTAAGAGGCCCAAAGATGCATACCTTGAGCAAGCCCAGGTGATGGGCAGTAGCTTTGTTCTTTTGGGTCCTTGCCATCTACATTAAACATTAAGTAAACGTCACATCCTCAAACAAGATGTGTGCTCCAATAGGCTAACTTCAAAATATGGGTAAGGGATAATGCTCAAACACACTCATAGGAACGCATGCACATACACGCAGGAGCACAAACACACTAGGAATTCATTCTACTAGAAGACCTCATAATGAAGGGGATAACTTCAGCAATTGTTAGTAATGAGACGAGCAAATAATAAATGCATAGAAATGTCTATGGAAGTATAGGGTTTATTTTCTCAGGTTTATTCCAAAAAAAAAATGACAGGTAAAATGAATCTAGCTTGCATAGTTCCAATTACACCCAAGTTCCAAGTTCCAACTTTTCATGTTTGCAAAGCTGAAAATTCCAGTATCCACGATGAATGCATACATTTGCCACTATAATTTTGAAGGACTCCTATGTAATTAGCCCACGAGTGTTGCAATCATAGAGACAAATGTTCCAAACATCCCAAGTACCATAGGCGACTAATCCATTGAAAGCCAAGCGGCCATGGTCTTTATCAAATGGGTAGCGTACATAATAATCAGTACACACTTTTACGCTGTAAAAGTAAATTGTTGCCTGAGCTCATCAGTTCACACAAATTCATTTATTAAACATAATTATAATTTGCACCTATGTACGGATACTGCTAAATATTAGAAAATCAAAACTTTTAAATATTAGAAAATCAAAACTTTTCAACTTAAACAGCTAATTAATCACATATGTACGCCGAAGACAATGGTAGCAAAAGGCTAAGATTTCATTCAGTTCTGTAACTTCATTCAAAAATAACTCTATTAGAAATAAAAGGAAATCTCCCTACACAAGTACAAATCTCAGGTGTTTAAAAAAGGGTTGGTGAAAAACGAAGGAAAGACTGAAACCTCTCATTTTCCAGTGACCTTACTGGTAGACGAATAAATTGTTGGTTAAATTGTCTCAGGAATTTCTCCTTTAGGAATTCAAAAAAGGAAGAAACGTAAAGACTTCACAATTTCTTCCCTTTTTTCCATCGGTTTCTCATTGAACAAACAGACCGGAGCATAATACGAAAAACACTCGAGAATAACTATACTCCGAGAATATTTTTCTAAAAAAAAATAAATAAATAAAACTTGGCTCGCCATCGATGCAACCTGAAAAGGAGCTAGGGTTTTCAAAATGTAGAGAAAAGGTAAAAATATATGTATGCATACAAAGAGATAGAGATTACCTCATCCTCAATGTCTTTGATTTTTTGCATAACGGTAGCCATTGTTGAAGCAGAAGTCTAACGGATTGAGCTGCCCTCGATCACGACGTACGGAGTATTTGAGTGATTTAAGCTTTCGAGAATTCCGAACAGCCGAATATGCATCTGCAAATGGGGTATATCGGCGGGAGTGGAGACTGGGTTGGCCCGGTTCCCGACCCGTACTGGTGAAATTAGCAGCACCGAAATTATAATTTCGGATAATTTCAAGTCTTCCAATAACTTTTATGCACATACTGAATACACAAATTTCACTAAAATATTCGAACTATAAAATTTATTTTTCTTCGTCTTTATATTAGTCACGCTAGTGATAGAATTTTACTGTTCAATATATTTAAATAGTAAAAAATTTCTATATTCATTCTATTACTAACTATATTAAACATAAATTTCAGTGTTCGAATATACTTTGCCATTTATTGTATTAGAATAGTAACTTTTATTTTTGTTCACAAAATCACTTATAGCTATCACTATTACCCTATTAGTCAACAAAATAAATACAAACAGATAAAATTATATCTGATTTAATAGTTGTTGGAGTTGATAGGAGGAAAGTTAGCATAATTAGTTATCGAAAAGACACCAACATTTGTAATCGACAGCTTGTCAAAATTGGTTATCGAAATTGTGACGATTCAAGCAGACTATTGTCATAATGACTTGAATAAATAGTCTAACAATGCAACCTAAAAATTTAAATCCATGTTATTAGTAGTGTAACACCCCGACTCTTCACATGGGAACGATATTATTCGATTTTGGTAAAAGTTCTCACGGTTTTGTTCTTCTTAAGGGGTCACCCATCATTGCATTACTCTTACCCAAGCACGCTTAACTGCGAGGTTCTACTAGAATTTTTATACCACTTAGGAAAATACCTCGTTGAATGTAAAGGTCCAAGATTTTTCTTTTATAGCCCAGGAACTCCATATCCCTTTTCGATGTGAAAAACCAAAATATCACAATTCATCCCCCTTATGGTTGCACGTCCCCGTACAGTAGCCTGCCAGTTCTGGTAACCTGCCAGTCCTTATCGACCCACCCACATAGTAGCCCACTCACGTGTCACGCGAGACGACAGGGCCCCACACTCGGAGGTGAGAAGAGTCGGATCTGATACCATCTATAACACCCCGACCCTTCGCATGGCAACGATATTATTCGCTTTAGGTAAAAACCCTCACGGTTTTATTCCTCCCATGGGGTTACCCATTCTTCCACTGCTCCCAGCCAAGCATGCTTAACTGCGGGGCTCTGCTATAGTTTCCATCACTTGAAAAAAGACCTCATTGAATGTAAGAGTCCAAGATTTTTCTTTTATAACTCATGAACTCCCTTTCAATTTTCGATGTGAGGTACCAGGATATCACAAGTAGTAATCCATAAATTCTTTTTATATACTATACTTAATTTCTATCTCTCACCAATGTGGGATGGGGTATTACAGTATCCACCGCTCAAATACGTGAAGTCATTGTCGCATAGCCCGGTTTCTTCCATTTGGTTGGGATATAGATAGTAGCTTGTTAGTGTTGGGAGAATATCCAACGCCAAAATAAAATACATGCTCGGGGATCCAGAAAATACATCTTTATTAAACTTTCAAC
>JAOTRH010000001.1:14926333-14969009 GCA_034768845.1 Heliamphora exappendiculata | reverse complement strand
TCTGTAAGATATTAAAAGTTTTTCAGAAAAGTTTTTTAAATCTCCACCGCTAGCAAAGAAACCCAATTCTCCCCCCCTCTTGGGTTGCCTATTTCTAACACTTGTCATCTTATAAATCATATGCCTTCTGCTGTCCTTCGTCAGTAGTCTCCGTTGTCCATCTTATACCCTGCTTCATCTTCTTTCTCTGTTACTCCTCGAGTCTTTGGCTGTCTTGCCTTTGCTCATATTCTTGATCTCAGTCTTGATAAGCTTTCACCTAGGGCTGTAAATGTGTGTTTCTCGGTTACTTTAGGACTCAGAAGGGGTATATATGTTATCATCTTGAGTCTCGTCGCTACTTTGTTAGTACTGATGTCACCTTCTTTGAGTCTACTTCTTTTTTTTCCTCTTCTGGTCAAAAGTTATCCTTTAACCTTCTTTCTTGTAGTGAGGGGGAATCTCTGACTTTACCTCTTCCTATGCCATTGCCCTCCTCTCACCCCTTGCAGGTAATCAACGCTCTCGCGATCGGCCCATTGTTTCTTTTGGCCCGGCCCCAACATCTTCTCTGTCGGAGGCTCCTGCTTTGCGCCTTTCTCTCGTGATGATGACTTACCCATTACATTACGTCAAGGTAAACGTACTTGTACTCAGCACCCTATTGCTCAATTTGTTTGTTATACTTATATCTCTTCTTGCTTTCTTTCCTTTGCTACTGCCTTGTCTTCTATTTCTTTTCCCACTTCTCATAAGTAGGCTTTGTCTATATATGGCTGGAAGCAAGTTATGGATGAGAAAATGAGCGCCCTTCATCAGAATCACACTTGGGAGCTTACTCTTCTTCTTCCTGGAAAACACACTGTTGGTTATCATTGGGTATATGCCATCAAATATCTTCCTGATGGGTCTATCGAATGTCTTAAGGCTTGTCTCGTGGCCAAAGGCTACATTCAAACCTATGGAGTTGATTATTTTAAGACTTTTTCACCGGTGGCTCACCTTAATTATGTTCGCATTCTCCTTTCAGCTGTTGTTAGTCATTCTTAGCCTTTATATCGTGATATTAAGAACGTCTTTCTTCACGATTACCTCAAGGAAGAAGTCTATATGGCTCAACCCCCTGGCTATGTTGTGCCTGGTAGTGAGAATTTTGTTTTTCACTTACGCAAGGCTCTCTATGGTCTGAAGCAATCTCTCCGTGCCTGGTTTGACCGCTTCAGTTCTACTGTCCTAGAGTATGATTTTCGACAATCTTCATCCGATCACTCTGTATTTGTTCATCATTCTTTGTCTGGTACTATTGTGTTGATCGTTTATGTTGATGACATTATTATTTTCGGCAATGACTTGGATGGTATTGTCGCATTGAAATGGTATTTGGCTAAACAATTTCATACCAAGGACTTGGGCCTCCTTCGTTACTTTATTAGCATTGAGATTACCCGTTCCTCTTGCGGCATCTTTGTATCCCAACGCAAGTATGCTTTTGACCTTCTTTCTGAGACTGACTTTCTTGGTGCTCGTTCGGCTGATACTCCTATGGATTCCACCGTCAAACTTGACACTGAGTTTGGCGCTCTTCTTTCTGATGTTGGTCGCTATCGTCGCTTGGTTGGTAAACTCATTTATCTCACGGTAACTCGCCTTGACATTACATCTGCTGTTGGGGTGGTTAGTTAATTTATGCATTCTCCTCGCCAGCCTCATTATGATGCCGTTTGTCGTATCTTGCAGTATTTGAAGCGTGATCCTGGTCACGGCCTCTTATATCGCCCCGCGACCACTTTATCTATTGTTGGCATTAGTGATGCTGATTGGACTGGTAGTCGTTCTGATCGGTGGTCGACATTGGGATACTATACTTTCGTTGGTGAAAATCTTGTCACATGGCGAAGTAAAAAGCAGTCTCTGGTCGCTCGCTCAAGTGCTGAGGCTGAGTGTCGTGCTATGGCCCATACTGCTTCCGAGATGTTGTGGGTCCACTCTCTTTTGGTTGATTTTGGGCTTACTCCTCTTGCCCCAATGAAAATATTTTGTGATAACTAGGCCACGATTTTTATTGCAAATAATCCAATCTTTCACGAGCGGACCAAACATATTAAAGTTAATTGTCACTTCATCCGGGACTTGTTGCTGCAAAAATGGATTGTCACTCCCTACATTTGTTCGAAAGATTAGCTTGGTAATATCTTCACCAATCCCTTGTCTCGTTCGTCTTTTTTTCACTTGTCTTTCAAGCTGGACATATTTGATATCTATGCTCCAGCTTGAGGGGGAGTGTTAAAGTCTTTATTTTCTATATTAAGGGGATTTTGGTCATTGTGCCATATATTTATTTTATATAAATAGGTGACAGGGAGAGAAAACTGATTATGTTCCTAATACCCTGATTTCTTTTCATTGTCTTCTCTTCTCTTTTTCTAAAAATTCTAAAGTTAGTTTATGTACACTTTAACTCAGGTAACTAAACATTTTGGGGGTGATGTTCTTACTGCATGCCATCTCATTAATTGTTATGTCATTTGTGATGTTAGACAACAAGTCACCATATTCCTTATTATACCGTGGTTCCTCCCTATTTTCTCTCATTCCTCGGGTATTTAGTTGTGTTTTCCTTGTTCATGTTCTTAATTCCGGTCTTGATAAGTTATCTCCTCGAACTCACAAATATATTTTTCTTAGGTACTCTTATATTCAGAAAGAATATCATTGCTATCATCCAGAGTCTCGTCAGTGTTTTATTAGTGCTAGCGTCACATTCTTTAAGTCAACTTCAATTTCTTTCTTTACTTCTGCTTGTCAAGACTTGTCCCCTAGCCATATATGTTGTCGTGATGGAGAGTTCACCTTTCCTATGCTTCCATTGCCAATAACTTTTCTTGCGCAAGTGCAATATTTTCTCCCACAGATTTATCAACAATCTCAAAATAAGCCTACCGTGTTATGGTCACACCACATCATCTTCCTTGTCTGCGGTCCTTGCTTTGGCTGATGACTTGCTTATTGCTTTACGGCGAGGTAAATGTGCTTGTACTCAACGTCCTATTGCTCAGTATGTTTCCTATGATCTTGTCTCTCCATATCCTCATTTCTTTGGATGTTCCTTGTCTATTGTTTTTATTCTTTCTTCTTATAAGCATGCTATGTCCTTATCTACATGAAAACACGCTATGAATGAAGAAATGAGTGCTCACAACATATATCTAAACAACAAGTTGCTTAAGTGATTCTCTACAACCAAATACTTTTCTTAAAATGAATAATGTCTTTAAAATCAACAGTTCTTATCTCCCTTATCCATTTCTCCCTAACCTAGATCCATCATTCAGTGACACCTTCGTAAGATCTATCAGTGCCATCAACTGCCTCCACTAACCCATTGTCCCAGCGCCACCTCCGACATCACCTAACAATGCCTCCACACCGCTATGCACCTGCAATTTTACATTGTCTAGTCCCTACAACTGTCGAATACATGTCATCACAGTTGTACATGGTCCTAACATCTACTGCTTCCAGCCACACTCCTCTTGATTCCCTACTCCCACAAACTCAAATCCTAGTGAACTAAAAAAATTATCAATTTCACATTAAAAGAATGATAACCATAAAAACATAAAATAAAACTAGTATACTCAGATTCTTGAAGATATGTTGAGAACTTGCACTATTGGTTTTGGAGGATCTTGGGATCACTATATATCCTTAGTGAAATTTTCTTATAATAACAACTATCAAACTGGTATTCAAATGACGCCTTACAAAACTTTATATAAGAGAAAGTATAAATCACCTATCTTTTGAGATGAGGTTGGCGAGAGGAAGTTGTTTGGGAAAAAAATTGAAAAATTGTATAGCAAACGGTAAACAAGATCTATCTCATCAGGGAACGACTTCGCACAGCTCAATAGACAGCTCAGCTCATTGGCTTTCACACTAATGCGTACAAAAAAACAAGGTTTGTGTAGGTAGTTTTTTTTCTCAAGCATTATATTGCAATACCATGTTCTTATTGAGAGAGGAGCAATGAAAAGATATATTAGGTGGGGTGGTTATACACATCAACATCAACATCAACACATACACTTGGATCCTACCACCATGGTCAATCATAAAATGTTCGTTAAGAAATATTCAAGAAAGTTCCATAGATAGATTTGAATACAAGTGCGGAGTTCCTTCATTTGAAAAAATAATCAAGTAGACTCAAAACTATGAATTTTTAAACTTCTTACATACAAAAACCAATAAGACAATTTTCCATTCTGATTTATTCCATACAAAAATGATCTACTTTGAATTAATGAATTTTTCAAGTTGAAAAACAAAAGAACTACCGAAAATATATGTACCTCAGGGAGAGAAACAGACATTATTTCAAGACACATATTGAGTGCTTCTACTGGTTTTGTCAACAAGTTGACTTTTTACAACTGTGTAAACTACATTCCCTATTAAGTCTAGCATCTAACCCAGATGGCTCGAGTTTTAGGAAAAGATATAGTACTGGTGCTAGGTTCTGGTCAAAAGTAGCTTTCTACCAGTTGACCGCTCGAGCGTCAAAATCGACCGCTCAAGCGCTCCTCTGACAGTAAATCTGATTTTGCATATTACCATTTTTCCTTTTAAGTTGATAAACATGCAAAAATTGTAATTTTCTACAATGTGGTCTAATATGTCCCAATTGTCCACAATGATGACAAACGAGAACAAATTTTTTAACATTATTTGACTTTGGTGAAGATTTTTGAAAAAACAAATTCCCAAAGTTTGACACTTGAATTGAATCGAATTTCTTGAAATATTTTAACTAGAATTTTTTTGAAATTTTTACAGTTTTCACAAAATTGATTTTACTTGAGTCTCCTGAAACAGAAAATTTATGAACATAAGTCCGGAACATCAAATGCCCATTTTGGCATACTTAAGATTTCTTCTAAAGTCGGAGAACCAGCATTTAACTTCTCAAGCGTAGCATTAGAAGAATCAAGATCCTTTTGCAAATTTAGAACTCTCAACTCAAGTGACTTCTTAAACTTAATATTTTCATGCAAATCTTTCTCAAGAATAACAATTTTATCTTTATAAATTTTGCATAATTAAATTAAGTCATCTCTTTCTCTTTCAACAGCAATCAAATTTTTTGTTAAGATGACTTTATGAGTTTTTAATTGACTAACTTCAGATAAATTTTTAAACAGTTCTTGCTTCAAATTTTCTCGTTCTTTTTCAAACAAATTTAGTTTTGTGGTCAATTTCAAATTAATTTTAGTCAATTTAAAACTTTCTTCTTACAATTTCTCATATGCATGCCGAAGAGGCTCATCATTTTTATGTTTACTATTAGATTCATTATTATTATTATCAATTGACGCACTTTGTGAACTTTCACAAATAGACTTAAAACTAGTGCATGTGAGTGATTTTGATGCATGATCAACATAATGTAATAAAGCAATAAAAGCAGCAAAATTACTATCATCATTGTCTGCTTCATCGTTATTTGAATTATTATCAAAAGAACTATCATCCCATTTGACTTTAAGAGCTTTACCCCTTTTCTTTTTGTTGGTTGGACATTCATTCGACACATAACCATAACCTTGATATTCATAACACTGCATGCCTCGGGATTGAGTTTTGACCTTTTTATTGTCATTTTTATAATTAATTTTGAATTTATCATCCCATTTATTTTCAAGTTTAAAATTACGGTAATTTTTATTTTTACAAGTCGTTTTAAATTTTTAACAAAATATTTCAAAATTTCAAAATCAAACTCTTCATCTTCCCCAGCCTCGTCAATGTCATCCTAAACTGTTTTTAAAGCAATGCTTTTAGATTTTTTAGATTTACGTAGACTAACTTCATAAGTTTAAAGATTTTCTATCAATTGTTTTACTTATAAAGCATCAATATCTTTACTTTCTTCAATAGCAATTATTTTTTGTTGGAATCTCTCGAAGAGTGATTTCAATTTTTTTCTAACAACGCGAGATTCTGGAATTTTCTCACCAAATGTAAAAGTAAAATTAACTATGTCACTCAATTTGGTATAAAAATCATCAAAGGTCTCATTATCATCTATTCTTAAAGTTTTAAAAATAGTAGTGAGCCTTTAAAGTTTTGAAATTTTTTACACTTGAAGTACCTTCATAAGTGACTTCAAGGGTATCTTATGCTTCTTTAGTAATTTCACACGTACAAATTCTTCTGAATTTTTTCGGTGCGACACCTCTAAAGATTACGTTGATAGTCTTATTATTATAGTTTATATTTTCAAAATCCCTTTTACCCTATTGTTCATATGATTTTAATACAAACTCATCCATGGACTTGACAGAGGGTGGGGTATAACTATTAACAATTGAAATTCAAACCCTTTCATCAATAGATTTCATAAACGCCCTCATCCGAGCTTTTCAATAAGGGTAGTTTTCTCCATCCAACATGGGTGGTCAAATGGTTGAGTTTCCTTCTCTAAGAAATTCCATGAATAACATTTTAATTTTTTTGAAAAAAAAAATCATGCTCTAATACCAATTGAAAAATAATGTTTGTTGTGATTTAATCAATAAATATCGTGGAATGCGAGAAATAAAGAATAAAGAACATAAACTCAACACACAAACTTTTTAATATGGAAAACCCAACTTGGGTAAAAAATCACGGACTAATCCAAGTCCAAGTAATCAAACACTAAAAGTCGAACAGTTACAAGACACCTACTTACATACTTTGATCGAATCCTCAATCTAAACGTCTTAAACTTTCTTACTGAATCCACATACACTGTTCTCCACTTGATCACCGCGGCAACGAATCCTCGAAGCTACACACCGACAAAATCCTCTATCGGTAAACTTAGAAATCCATCTAAGTCGAACACGAATGATCTTCTTCTTTTTGAGACTCGAAAGGCACTTCAGTTTATACATAAAGGCTTTGGATTTTGTGTGTTCTGAAGTGATTTTAGTGTCAGGGGGTATACCCCTTTACATAGGTATACAAATCCAGCAGTTCGAGTTTCAGTAGAAATAAAACTGTCAAGAATTCGCTTGAGCGAACCTAAGACCGCTCGAGCAGTTATATGAAAAATCGTGTTCTGCCAGAACTACTCTTGCACGAATCTATTTCAATCACTTGTACTTCTAATTTCAGGTCTTGTACATTTGTCTTCTGATATGATACTGATTGTAAGCTAAGACATTTAATTAAATTGAAACTCTAAAATTCATGAGACTCTTAACTCCAACATGAGTTTTAATATTCATGTGACTCATAATCAAATTAGGACTTTTATAATGAATCAAACTCTATGATATTAAAGACAGCTCAATTCTTAACAACATATGAATTTTAGATTTATTAGAAATTGACAAATCTGATATGGACTGAAAGTCCTAACAAAATATATTGCAAAATCTAGGATTCTCTCTTTGGCTTCATTTCGATCATCAAAACCAAATTTCTAATGAACCTTCTCATATCATTGTCCTTTATTTCCTACGTGCTTATTGAAATCTCAATTTATAATTATCTTATCTCATACTAGCAATTCTTAAACCATTTCATCCATTTGATTCCAAAATTGTCCTTTAGAATACTTTTGATTTTAAAAAAATAAAATAAAAATAAAGGTAACACTAGATTTTAGAGCGGGCACTTACTACTTAAATTGTTTAAGCATATCCTTGTGACTTCGGTTGCATAAATCTTAATTGCCCTCTTTTTGGATGACAGAATTACACGAGTCCTCATAATCTGGATTCATTCCCTTGGCGTTTGTGTATATGCGAGTTAAGATACTCCCATATCTTCTCCAGTAGACCATCAACGTTCCATTCCAGATGAGCACTGCGAGAACACATTGCAAATAAGAATTCAAATTCATACACGTGTACATTACATATATTTATCTAAATCCTATTAAAAATACAATCCCACATTGGTTAGGAGTATAATCGGAGTTGGGCAGTCACTTAATATAATGCTAAAATCTCTCCACCTAATAGCTTAAAATTTTAGGTTGAATATAAAATTTGAACACGGTATCAGAGCATGGCCTATTACAACCTTTTTCTTTTCTAAAAAAAATAAAGAAAAGCTTCCACCCCCCGATGAAAGACCCAACAACGCCCGCCCCCCCCGCCCCCCAAAAAAAAACAACGTGAAAAGGCCTCAATAAATGGCTACACGTGAGGGGAGGTATTAGAGAATACAATCCTACATCGATTAGGAGTGTAATGGACAGTCAATACAATGTTGGGGCCTCTACCTAATGGCTTAAACTGTTCAGGTTTGATAAAAATTTTCAATAAATCAAAAGAATTTTAATAAAATCACTGAATTTTTCAACCAAGATATTATGCTAAGAATAACAGAAAAATAATCTTCTAAACAGTTGTATTCATCACAAACTGGTTTAAGCAGTTGATGAACCATAAAGGGAGACACCAATATTCAATAGAGTGCCTAATATGAGCTCCCATTAAGAATCCTAACATAAATTATGACACACAGAGGACAAGTAACCTTCTGGCCATATTTTTCAAACAAGATTACACCGACAGTTTGTGTTTGTGTTCCATTCTCAAGATATGGGAGTTTCCATATCCTTTTGGTTCAAAGTTTCAAATGAATGACCAATTGATTGAAAGTGTGACTCAAACATGTGTGGGAATGCTAAAATCAATTCAAAAATGCCATTCCAGACAGCAGAAGAGCTCATACAGAATATCAAATTTACAAGATCCATGTTTTCTAAAATCCTGATAGTTGATCCAGATACTGTCTACAAGGACAATACTAAGAAATTTCTGAACATTTGAAAATACAAAAGAATCTTACAGTTTCCCAATTATACCGCAAAAAAAAACACCATTGTACTAAATGATAGAACATAAACAATAGAAAAAAAAAAGTAAAAAACTTACGCAGAATGCTGCTTCTCTTGTAATTACATCCTAGTCAGCATTCAAAACTTACAAAAGGTAGAGCATGGAATACAATAAATATAACTCTTGATAGGATTGCAGATTCTATCAAATAGAGATTTGTCAGCATTGAAGCATTAATCAGAGCCAGTAATTGAACCTAATGTGACTTCTTCTATCCCTATCGCTTTTGCAAAAAATAAGATTAGAAGATGAACTGAACCTTGGAAAGGTGTCATCATATCAGCATGCCTGCTGCAGAGAGTTCACCTGGAGCGGAGAATGAAAAGATATATCTACCACTTTGTAGATCTAAAGACATCCGTGAATCAAATAAACCTGCCCATCCAAGCCAGTGAACACGTGCCAATCATACTTTCAATTAGATGGAGCAGTTGCAAACAACTGGCTAGAAAGCCTAGAGATTGTCCTTCATTATTTCTCAATCTCTTCTCATATTTTCCACTAAGGAAACTAAATATGATACGCATTCTCATGATCATTAATTGTTGAGAGTTTCCCGTTATCCTTGATAACAGAACGTTGGAAATTTATTCTATCCGAGAACCAAAGAATGCAAAGGAGGTATTCTGGATGTCACAGGGAAATTGTGTCTGAGAACAGATTTTAATGGCCATTGGCATGTTCCATATTTTGATTTACAAGGAGGTCCCTTATCTCGCCATCTCAGTTCACTTTAAGGTCATGTTCCATATTTTGATTTACAAGGAGGTCCTTTATCTCGCCCTCTCAGTTCACTTCAAGGTCATGTTCCTTATTTCAATTTACAAGGAAGTCTCTTTTAGCAGCTGCCTAATTGATCTTGACGGTTCAAGCAAAAAAAAAAGCCGAGCACTATCACATTGCTCCTTCAGGTCAGACAATCAGTCGATACAGTTTCAAAAGCTACGAATTTATGGACATTAGCCCCACAAGTTCAAACTCAGCAGGTGAAGCATCGATTTTCACTCTGCATGGTTCATAAAGAGATAAATCACTGAAAATCTTCAGGCTACATATCACCGAACCCAAGATCACATAGGTGGACCGCCAAATTTAGGTTTCATGTAATGATTTGTCAAGATATGAAAATGTTCAGGTGCCCAAATTGATTGTTTTCTCCTCAATCGCTCATCAAAATTGTAGCTGCATCAGGAACATATCCGATCCCTTTGATATGCTGAACTAAGTTGTCCAAAATTGACCAAATCAAATCACTATTGCGATGTGCTTTGTCTCTAGCAATAAACACATGCACCTCGTTATTCAATTCTGTCCAACTGCACCCTGCTTCTTTTACCACCCCAGTGAGCTCCATTCTTTCCCTTACCTCCTTAACATCAACCCACATACCTTTAGAAGCAAAAATATTTGAAAGTAAGACATACGACCCACTATCATTGGGATCAACTGAAATTGCCATCTCTGCTGCATATTTTCCAAGTTCAATGTTACCAGCAATCCTGCAGGCACTAAGCAAGCTCCTCCATACTATTGCTGCCGGTTGTATTGGCATTTTCTCTATAATCTCCTTCGCTTCAAAAAGCTTGCCTGCTCGGCCCAAAAGGGAAACTATGCAAGCATAATGTTCTGTCCCTGGTTCAATTCCAAACCTGGACATTGACTCGAAGTGACAAAGTCCATCTTCTACAAGGCCCACATGGCCACATGCTGATAGAACGCCAACAAATGTAACATAGTTGGGTTTTATTCCGTCCTTTATCATTTCTTCAAACATCTCAAGAGCTTCTTCAGCTTCTCCATGTTGTGCATAGGTTGAGATCATTGAATTCCAACACACAACATCTCTCCAAGTAGTAGAATCAAACAATTTGCGAGCTTCTTCAATGCTTCCACATTTCGCATACATGTCCACCACTGCATTTGTAACGAATGGGTCAAAGTCTAGACCTGTTTTTACAAGCTGGTTATGGAACTGTTGACCATGTGGGAGACTTGCTATGTTGCTAGCTGCTGTTATTAGGGCAACAAAAGTGAATTCATTAGGTTTCTGTCCTGAAAAGTGCAATTCTAAGTAGAGTTTGAGAGCCTCTTCGTTTTCCAACTGTTGAACATAGCCAAAAAACATGGCATTCCATACTACAATATCTTTATCATTCATCTCTTCAAATATACATCTTGCATCTTTTACAAAACTGCACTTGGAATAAACATCTATAAGAGCACTACCAGCAAATACGTCCAAAGAGACCCCTAATTTCACGATGATACTATGGATTTGCTTGCTCAATTCCACGGTGAATAGTGAAGCAGACATACCAAGAAGGCTAACAAATGTTAAAAGGCTTGGTGAGAACGATCTAAGCCTCATCTCATGGAAAAGATCAAATGCTTCATACGGCTTTTCCTGTCTTGAGTACCCTTCAATCATTGCATTGTAAGATATCACATTGAGATGCGCCATACCATCAAAAGCTCTTCTTGCATTGGTCAAAGAATCACATTTTGAGTACATATCAATCAAGGCTGTTTTCACAAACTCATCGAATTCAAGATTTACCTTGATAGCATATGAATGCACTTGTTTACCCAGTTCAAGAGCCTTGTGTGAAGCACATGAAGTGAGAACACTAGTGCAGGCAAACCCATCTGGCTTCCAACCCAATCTGTTCATATCCATAAACAGCTTCATGGCCTCCCAATCAAATGAATTTTGCATGTACCCAGATATCATTGTGGTCCATGAGATAACATTCTTAATTGGCATCTGAGTAAATAGTTTTCGGCCAGTTTTCACTCTACCACACTTCACATAGAAATCTATCAGCACATTACTCACTGAAACATCCATTTCAGTTCCCATCCTCAACACATAAGCATGAATTTGTTTGCCTTCTTCAAGGAACTCAAGCATTGAACATGCACTCAAAACACTAGAGAGTACATATCTGTCAGGAACAACATCAGTTTCCCTCATTTGCTTAAACAACTGCAATGAAACTTGACTCCTCCCACTTCTTGCATACCCTGTTATAATCGTAGTCCAAGTAACCGCACTTTTCATGGAAAGATCATCAAAAACAAATCTTGCAAGCTCGATCTCATTGTTTTTCGAATAAAAATCAATTAGTGAAGTACCCACGTAGACATCTTGATCAAGGCCTGTCTTAACAACCAAACCATGCAATTGGGTACCTTTTTCTACACCGCCTAACGGCGTACAAGCACGAATAACACTCGCCAAGATAAACTCATTTGGCTTCTCATTCGAGCTTTCCCTAAACTCCAAAAAAATTGCTAATGCTTCTTCATTATAATGGTGTTGGGCATACATGGAAATAATTGAAGACCAAGTTACTAAGTTCCTTTCAGACATTTTATCAAATAATTCACGTGCATCCAGCAAGCTACAAGACTTCGAGTATTCACCTATGAGAATGTTTGCGAGAAATGTATCGGATTGAAAACCCAACACGACAATCCGGCCATGAACGGTTTTGTAGAATGGAATTCGATTGCCAGACGGGGGCTGTTGAAGGAGTTCTGCGAATTCATGCCTTTGGCTTCGGCGTCTACGGATTGGAACAAACGGCTTTTGGGGTGGAAATAGTGGGAAAACCGAGGTGGAGAATTTGAAGGCTGGCTGGTTAGAAGTTCTAATACAAGATTTTACATGGAGTTTTACTTGACAGAATTTACTCATAAAATTGTTTCTCATTCTATTGAAGATGCATTTCCGTTAAGCCAATCTTGCTTCCTATTTCCCGTTAATTATCTTTGCAGAAAATGAAAAACACGCACAAGTTGAGGTGGAAATTATTCTGAGTGATTTTATGGACAGAAATCGAATCCCATAATTTTACCCAAAATTTTAATTTTTTTAACGTTTAAGAACAAGCAGTGAAAATAAGAAAATAATACCTATTCTTAGGCTGCTAACGTTTTATAATTTTTTTGTTTTTTTGTTTTTGGTTTACAATAACCAAAAAAATATATTTTTATTTAGTTTTAGAAAAATACAAATAAAAAACACACATATCAAATACATGTTTTTATAAAAATTTATTTTAAAACAAATGAGAGGTGTTTGCTGGTGAAAGAAGAGGTGTGAATGTTTATAATGGCCGAATATGATGTTAAGAAATAACGATTGATCATGCAATGACGACAAATAATTGTGAAGTTAGAATGATCATAGGTAGAAGAATTGATAAAAAGAATTTGAAACGATCGAAATTAGTGAACAAAAGTAGATAAAATTATTTTTTTCAAAAAAAAAATTCATAAAATTATCAAAAATAATCCCAACAAATGGTACTTGAGATTGTAATTGGAAACGGTTATCGGTGAATACAGTGGTAGCCAAAAAAGATTGGTAATTGATAAAAGTGTCGACTAATGAGAAAAATGGTAGGTGAAGGTGGCTCTCTAGTGGAGAGAGCTTGTGGATTGAGGTGGTGGCCAATTGGGTGGAAGTGGCTAATTGTAAGTCACGGTGCATAAAAGTCAATAAATAAAAGTGGCAATCGAATGTGTTGGATATGACAATGATCGTTAATGGCGGATGAAGATGGTGATAAGTGGTTAGAGTAATGGTTGGTGTGAGGAGATGGTGGGACGAGTAGCGACTAGTGGAGGAGGTAGAGGCGGTTGGTGGTTGGAGATGGTGACGAGAGATTCATGTCAGTAAACAGTAATAGTAGCAAGATATAGAGAAATAAAATTTTTATTTACAAAATAAGCAAAAATAAATTTTTTTTGTTTATCAAAATTTAATAAAATTTGAAAATTATTTAATTTTTTCTAAAAATAAAAATAATTATTAAACATATTTTTACTTATAATTAAACAATTCTTGAAAAAAAACATTTGCTCTCTTTTTATATATTAGTATAAGTTAATTAAGTTCCTAATTATCATATCCAAAAATTCCATAACTTGACTGATTATCGTACTTTTTTAATTGTTTTTCATTTATGATAAATAAAAAATATATTTTTATCACTTTTTATAAAAAAAAATAGAAATATATATATTTGACACATAAATATTTAAAAAGTGGTTGTTGGATGTGATGACAGAAGGTATTAACTGGTGATGATAGTAAGAAGTAGCGATGGTGGTCGAAGGTAGTGATTACTATTTATGGTGATCAGAGATGGTAGTTGGAAGTAGTGGCCGAATGTAACAGTCGGAGGCAGTGGCTGAAAAACATGATCGGAGAAAATAGTCGAAAGTGGTGGCTAGAAAATTTAGCCAAAAGGAGTGTCAAATTAAAGTGGTAGTCGAATGTTATAAAAGAAAAAAATATAATAAAAATTTATTTACAAAATAAATAAAAATATATTTTTATATTTGGAAGAATTTAATTTTAAAAATTATTTACAATTTTTTTGTAAAACAGAACAAAATTTCAAACATGTTTTTATTTGAGGTTTATAAAATAATAAACATAAACATTAGGCAACGAAGAGAAAAGCATAATCTACTGTAAAAAAAAAAAAGAAATTATCAAACACTTATTTTTGTTGCTCAACAAAGTTACCCAAGAAGTTTTAAAGAGTTTTGAATTATCATTTGTAATTCCAACTTCAGCAATAACGTATCTTTTGATAAGAAAAAAATTATGTTTTGGTGTTTTCTCAGCGAGAGAAATTGAAAAATTAATTTTTTTATTATTAAAAAATAAAATTTTTTATTAAAGACGAAACAAGCAAAAAAAGGTAAATTATTGACTTATTTTTGTGCTTTCTAAACTTCATTTTTTATGTATATTTTAATCTAAAAAACTTTTATTTTTTGATTGGTTTCAATTGCATTCAAAAAGTACAAAAGTTTAAGAAACAGATAAAAAGAGTTGAATTAAGAAGAAAATAAGCAAATAAGCATAAAAGCAAATATTCAAAATCAGGTAATCTGTTTTCAAATGGCATGAAAATTTTTGGACTTCTGGAGACCATTAAACTTCTTTTTAATGGCTGATTTTTTATTTCCATTCAAGATCTTTTAAATGGAAAAAACTAATTAGTACTCTAATGATTCTTAACCCATAATAATTGAGGGGTCTAATATTAATTGTTGAGGATAGTACTTACACAACAATCTTTGATAACTCAGATGGAATAAGAATATAAGAGCTTTAAGTAATACGCAAGTTTTCGTATTCTTTTAAACACCATAAGATAGTAAATAAAATTAAGTATATTGTGATATTATTTTTATCATATTTAATTAAAATAAAATAAATTATGAGATAAAAATTAAATTATTGTATTTAGATAAAGAGAACAGATAATTTAAAAGAGATGGATAAATAATCTCTAAATAGGGGTGAGATAAATAATATCGACTAATTATCATAAATGATCATGGATAACGTGATGGTTTTCAACTAAATTTTTAGGATAATATTTATTATTTTTTACTTTTTCCTTATAATAAACGAAAAACATTTTTTTTAATTTATTTTTATAAAAATAAAAATATGTTTGACATATACATATTTTTATTAAATTTTATTTTAAAAGAAATTGAATGGTGATCAAAGATAGACATCATCGAAAGAAGAGTTGTCCAGAGAATTATTGAAGGTAAAAGATGCTATAGTGGCCGAAGTATGTGGTGATTGGTGATGAAAGTCAAATATGGATCAGCAACATAGTTGATGGTAGTGGAAGTTAGAGCACAAAATTGTTAAAAATGATTGGTGACAATAATGATCGGTAATGTGGAGCCACTCGATAGATGTGACGACTAATAAAAGGGTAATGAAGAAATTTTTGATTGATAGAATAATGTGGCGAGTGAAAGTGTCAGTCGATGAATAAAAGTGGTGTCAAGTAGAAGGACATGGTGGATTGAGGTGTCAACTAATGGGGTGGAGATAACAGTAAGTGGGTGAAAGTTATGATTGGATATGACAGTCATATGTGATGATCGAAAATATTTATCGATAGGGATGCAAAAATGGCTTAACATGTCCAATTTCTCTCTCAGGCCTATCATGCTCAAGCTCGTTGAACTCCTACTAAAATTCGGGTTGGTCATAGCTACTCCCAAAATGTAAAGAGGTTGAAGTCCACCCTAAAGCACTATGAACCTAGTCTTGGGCTTGAGGTCTTGGGCGGATTGCGGTCCTAGGCCATGGACTAAGATTTTCTGGACTTTTACTTTTTTACTTTTATATTATAGAAATATTTAAAATAAAAATAACATAAAACGAATGCAGGAGGAATTTGAAGTGAAAATCTAAATATTATTACATCAAAAGTATGATTACAGATATTGTATGTAAAGTTTTACAAGTTTTTTCTATAAAATAATAATAATTGAGAGTGCATGAGTAAATGTTAGTTTTTATAACTTTATTGAGTTAATTCCTGAAAGAAATAGTAGGATATTGTATCACTATAAATTAGTTACATTCCAACTAAGTTGGTACTATAAGTCTACCAATTATTTGTATTATTTTTCACTTAAAACTAATTTAAAATAAAATAAAATAAATAAAAATATGTTATTATTTTGAGTGGTAGGGGTATGTCAAAATGAGGGAAATTAAATCATGAGGGAAAGGGAAGCTTGGAAGTTGGAAGTTACCTACCAAAAAAAAAAAAGGACAAGAAAGCTGCAAAGTGGGAGATTTGCTGGTCAGGCCCTTTTTTTTGGTTATTTTTTTAATTTATTTTTTGGGCTATATAGGGCCGGGTTCAGCCGGAGCTCAAGAACTAAGTCCACGGAACATGTTCAGGTCGACTCATGAGCTTCAATGCCTAGGCCCAACACACGGGCTCAAATTGGGCTTCGATTGGGTCTAGTCGAACTCAGGTCAAGTTTTACTATGCGAGCTTTAAATAAATTTTGGACTGCTAGCCACTTTTACAGCTCCATTTATCAATGATGACAATAAGAATAGGAATAATCATAGGTGATAGAGAAAGAAACAGTAAATAAAATTTATTTATAAAACAACTAACATCACTTATTTATTTATAAGAATATAATAAATTTCAAAAAGAATATTTTAAAAATAAAAATAATTATTAAACGCTTTTTATTATAATTTACAAAAAAGTTAAAATAATAACAACAAACAATCACATTAAACGTTATACCTAATGGGATCTTAATGTTTTACAAATTTTCTTTCATGAGTGCAAGCTCAAGGTGTGGGTACATTATTAGAGTTTGTTTTCTTCAGTTAGTTAGGTCCAAACAGTAAACACTATAGAGGATTAAGAAATGGATATACTGTTCCTGTCCAGATTAGCTGAACAGTCCAGGGTATACTCCACGTGTTTCTGCACAAGAAATGTGCGAGATGCCCGTCGACAATTTTTACTGGTGGACCCTCCAATGGTGAAATCAAATAGGGTTTTTAGAGAGGGAGGAAAGTTCGAGAGAGTAAACTGACAGAGTTTCTCCTAATGAATTAGAATGCATGCCTTTTTTCTTATAGAGTGTTGGTTATTTATAGGGAGAAGTATACATTCTAATTCATTAGAAGAAACTCTGCCAGTTTACTCTCTTAAGCTTTTTTCTCTCTAAAATCCTATCTGACTTCACCATCGGAGGGTCTACCGGTACAAGTTGTTGGTGGGCATCTCACCCCTTTCTTGTACAGGAACACGTGGAGTATACCATAGACTGTTCAGCCAACCTAGACGGGAACAGTAGATCCCTATTTTAATCTTCTACAATTTGGCACCGTCTATAGAAAATTCTACTAAGAACGCCTCCATGGCTAGTCGAGGCAACCACGCCTACGAAGAGCTGAGTGAACAATACGTACCACGCGCGGAAGTATCACGTGCAACTCACCATCGAAGGAGACATCATATGGACTCTAAAATCCACATTGGTGGGTTTAGGATCAACTAGAGAAGAGAGCAGACCCATGCTGGTAGCTCCTATGAAACAACACCTTCCGAAGGGGACTACCCACCACGTTACTCGATGCAACAGGTGGTGAAGGAGTACCAGGACGAACTGAACAGGAAAAACTAGCAATTGGTCAGGCTCTAGCGAGAGCTCCATGAGGTAAGAACTCGCATGAACTAGCGACACTCACCGAAAGTTCAATCGGACCGCCAACGGTCCAATAGAGACCCAATGAGAGACCTTGATCATCCTCAAGATAGTCAAGTGGAAGGAGGAAACCTTTACTCAAGCGGCGAGAAGAGGCCCCAAACAGGAGTCGTGTCTCATGCTCAAAAAGGAGGAGGCAAGGATAGACACAAACGTCTAGTAACACGCATGCGCCAGCAATACGCCCTCAAGAGTAGAAACGTCAGGTTGTGCAGGAGCTTGGGCGTAATGGCGAGAAAGAGAAGCTCAAGCAGTGGCTGCACCTTCAGCTCAAAGGGAGGGTACAGTCGAACTCAAGAAGGTCAACCAAAGATGTTGTGTAGAGGGTGTTAGGATAGATATCGGCCTCCCCCATCACGAGAGAGGTGGACATAGTGGATCCACCAAGGAAGTTCCAGTCACCAAAATTCAATCTCTATGATGGAAAGACCGACTCTATGGGTCACATACGACATTTCAGACAGATGATGGCCCTCTGGAATGGGAATGACACTCTGATGTGCAGAATATTCCCCCCATATTAGGTGAGGTAGCGTTGCGTTGGTTTGACAAACTCCCTACTGGGTCAGTTGGGAGCTGAAAATAGTTGGTCGAGCTGTTCGCAACAAGGTTTATAACCAATAGCAGACAGCCCAGGGAGATTGACTCCCTACTCAACCTCTAGAAAACAGAGAATGAAAGCCTAAGGTCTTATGCTTGGCGCTACTGGGAGAAGTTCAACAACATTGACGACTGCAATGAGTAACTTGTTGTGGCCTCTTTTAAGCTCGAGCTGAACAACGCCCATAAGCTGAGGCACTCCCTAACTAAGAGGCTAGCTCAGGGTATAGCCGAGCTAATGTTGCGGATAGAATAATACACGAAGGTTGAAGAGGATATGGGAGAAATGGTCAATGAGGCGCCTGCCCAGGCTGTATAGAAAGAAATTCGAGGAGAAAAGAAGGAAGGCAAGAAGGCCAAAAGGAAGCCTGAAAGAGAAAGGGAGCCCGAGATGCCAAACAGCATTTATGAGTTGACTAACACAGTGTTCAAGGAGCCTATTCACAAGCTCCTTCACCAGATCAAGGATAAGCCTTGGTTCGTTTGGCCTCTAAAGATGCTCACTGACCCGAGCAAGAAGGACGGGAAGAAGCGATGCTCCTTTCATTGGGAACACAGACACTTCACAAATCGTTTATGAATATTTAGAAGGTTCTCGGAAGATCAAGTTAAGGCTGGGAACCTCAGACAATACATTAATAAGGAAAAGACCCGAGTTGAGCAGCATACAGCATCTCAGGCCGAGCAAGGGGTCGAGACAAAAGAGCTAGTAGGTGTGATTAGTGTCATACATGCAGTCCCTAGGCTCGAAACATCGAACGAAACAAGGAATGGAAACGGAGAAGCAGCACATAAAAACGAGAGATCGTGTAGACCCAGCTCGGGCAAGGTGGTCCGAGCAAAAGGAAGATCTCGGGCAGTGAGTAATCGGTTAGAGACCTAACATTCACAGATGCCGACATGGAGGGGTTGAACATCTGCACAATGACACACTCGTCATAACTCTTCGGATTAGGAGATATAACGTAAAGCACATCCTGGTTGATCAGGGGAGCTCGGCGGAGGTAATGTACGTCGGCCTCTTCTTTAAGTTAGGACATAAGAAGGAGGATTTAAAAAAGTGCTACACCCCATTTGTCGGGTTCAATGGTCAGCCTATCCTCCCCACGGGAAGGATCACACTCCCGATCAGGGCGGGAATGTAGGTCAAGAGCATTGAGTTTTTGGTGGTAGACGTGCCGTCCTCGTACAATGCTATAATAGGGAGTACATTGTTTCACCAGTTGAAAGCCATCTCCTCAGCATATCACCAGGTCCTCAAGTTCCCGACCTCAAGAGGTGTGAAGATGGTAAGGGGGGACCAAACCACAGCAAAGCAGTGCTTCATGGCCGCTATCCGAGGAAAGGCTAGCTCGGCCAAGGATGAGCAGGTTTGCGTTATGAAAATGAAGGATAAATCTCTTTTGGAGGAAGTTGAAAGAGTGCCAACGAAAAAAGTTATAGAGCCATTAAGAAGGTGGTGCTAAAAGAAGATGATCAAGTCCGTTTCTTTTGCTCGGCTCAAGTATGGCCGAGTAGGAGAAAACTGACCTAGTTGACTTCCTTAGATCGAACGTGGAGGTGTTTTCTTGGACGCCATATGAGATTCCATGCATCAATCCTGAGGTGATGCGACACAAGCTAAGTGTTGACCCAGCGCATAAGGCTGTTGTCTAGCGTGGGAGAAGGTCCTCGGCCCAACACTCAGAGGCTGTACTAGAGGAAGTTGAGAAACTGCTTGAGGTAGGAGCAATCAGGGAAGTGCAATACCCCCTATGGCTGTCCAATATCATCGCCGTTAAGAAAAAGAATGGGAAGTGGAGGGTATGCGTAGATTTTACCTACCTAAACAAGGCTTGCCCGAAGGATTCGTTTCCACTACCCAAGATTGATCAACTAGTAGACTCAGCAGCGGGGCATGGAAGGATGAGCTTTTTAGATACTTACCGAGGTTACCACCAAATTGCTTTGAGCTTGGATGATCAGGAGAAGACCAGTTTTATCATCCCATGAGGTTTGTATTACTACAAGGTAATGCCCTTCGGCATAAAGAACGCTGGGACAACTTACCAAAGGCTGGTCACCAAAATGTTTCAACCTATGATGGGTCAAAATATTAAAATTCACATAGATGATATGGTGGTCAAGATGGCACAGGAGCACAGTCATCTTATCGATTTGAACAACATCTTTGAAGTGCTGAAGACTTACAAGTTGAGGCTTAATGCTTCCAAATGCGCTTTTAGAGTGAAGTCTGGAAAGTTCCTAGGGCACTTAGTAAGTAGACGAGGAATCGAAACCGATCCTGACCAGATAGTAGCAATACAGAACATACAACCACCAAAAATAGTGAGGGAAATACAAAGACTCAAGAGGATGGCGACGACCTTGAACAGGTTTATCAGCTGTTCGTTAGATAAGTGTCATCTCTTCTTTCATCTATTAAAAAAAGAAAAATATTTTGTCTAAGGGAGGAGTGTACCCAGGCGCTCCAAAAGTTGAAGGAGTACCTAAGCACGACTCTTCTCCTCTCCAAGCCCCAGATCAGGGAAGAACTGTACGTATATCTTGCAGTTTTCGAACACTCGACTAGTACGATCCTATTCAGGCTGGACGTGACCGAGCAACTCCTGGTCTATTACGCCAGCCACACCTTCCTTGATGCCGAGATAAGATACTTATCACTGGAAAAGCTAGCACTCGCCTTGGTTATGGCATCCCGAAAGCTAGCGCACTACTTCCAAGTGCACAAAATCATAGTCCTGACTGCTCACCCACTCAAAGCATTGCTGCACAGGGTAGATTTCTTGGGGAGAATAGCAACATGGGGAGTTGAGCTCTGCGAGTATGATATTAAGTTCAAGCTAAGGACTACAATCAAAGGGCAAGTCCTCGCGGACGTCATCACAGAATTCTCTAGACGAGGTATGCTGATCAGCTCGAACCCAACCATGCTCGAGTCCGAGCTAGGGGAAGGATAACTGCGCTGGAAAAGAAAGTGGGGAATCCAAAACAAAAGTGCATAAATGGAAGCTGTACACCGATGGCGCTTCAAATCATAAGGGTTCTGGAGCAAGAGTAGTTCTCATTTCTCCAGAAGGATCCGTGATTGAACACTCAATTAGATTGGAATTTCCATCTTCTAACAACAAAGCCGAGTATGAAGCGTTGCTGGCCGGGCTCAAAAGTGCCGAGCTACTGGGCATCAGAAAGTTGAAATTTTTTTTGCGATTCCTAGCTAGTGGTAAATCAGCTGACTGGACATTACAATGCTCGAGATGAAAGGATGGTTGCTTACCTTTCCATAGCTCTCGAGCTGATTAAGGGATTCAAAGATGTGCAGATTGAGCAGATCAACAGAGATGGGAACTCCCATGCTGACACCCTGGCAGCCTTAGCTTCAGCAACTGAGCTTGGGCTAAAAAGGATAGTGGAAGTACAAAAATAAGAGAGCTCAAGCATCGAGACAACAGTGCAGTGGATATGTGCTATTGGAGACAACCAAGAACCTAGCTGGATGGATTCCATCATCAAATTTCAAACGGTCAACTCCCAAAAGACAAGAAGGAAGCACACAAGATTAGGCACAAAGTCGTATAGTTTTGGCTATCCCCTAAAGGTCAGTTGTACAGGAGATCCTTCATGGGACCTTACTTATTGTGCATTCACCTAAACAAGGTCCAGGATTTCATATTCGAGCTACATGAAGGGATATGTGGAGGTCACACAGGTGAAAGATCTATGACACACAGAGCTATTAGCCAGGGCTATTGGTGGCCCTACATACAGAAGAATAGCTAAGTATACTCGAAGAAGTGTGAGATGTGTCAGAAGTATACACCCCTACACAAGCAGCCAGACGAGGAACTTAGTGCCATCACAAGCCCGTTACCTTTTGCATAGTGGGGATTGGATATTATTGGCCCATTGTCTAGGGCACTCAACAATAAAAAGTTCCTAATTGTGGCAACAGACTATTTCTCAAAATGGATTAAGGATGAACCCTTGGCCAATATCAGAGATGTGGACGCTAAGAAATTTGTATGGAAGAACATTATCACCAGGTTTGGTATTCTGCGTGCCATAGTTGTAGATAATGAAAAGCAGTTCAACAGCTTCTGGTTCAAGACCTTCTGTTCGGGCTTGGGAATAAAAAATTATTTTTCGACACCCTCGTTCTTGCAAACCAATGGCCAAGCACAGATCTCGAACAAAACACTTCTATCATGACTCAAGAGAAGACTGGAGAAAGCCAAGGGAAAGTGGGTGGACGAGCTTCCCTCGGCGCTATGGGCATACCGAACGGCTCCTAGAAGTTCGACAGGAGAAACACCATTCGTAATGGCCTATGGCTTGGAAGAAGTAATCCCCCTAGAAGTGGTACTCCCTACTATCAGAACTGAAGCTTTCGAGTATGAGAACAACAGCCTCAGTATAACTCGAGACTTGGATCTAACCGAGGAAAGGAGGGAACGAGTTCTGGTCAAGCTGGCAGCCTACCAAGAATAGATCTCAAAATTCTACATCAGGCGCATCAACCATAGAAACTTTTAGGTCAGTGAACTGATGCTCAAGAAGGTCCTTCTTAACACAAAGGATTCCCTCGATGGCAAGCTCGGCCCAACCTAGGAGGGCCCGTACAGGGTCACATCAATCACAGGCACAAGAGCATACTGGCTTGAAGATTTAGAGAAAAAGCAGATCTCGAGGCCTTGAAATGCTTAGAATTTAAGAAAATTTTATCACTAAAGCTTGAGTTGTAAATTTCTTTTTGCGTGATAAATGAAGAATCTTTTTTGGAAACTTATGAAAGTAGCCTGGCGATATCTCAAGAAATCCCTAGCACGGCTAGGCAAGTAAAAGTCCCAGTTGACTTCGAGTCAAGCTTGGTCAAGAAAGTCCTAGCACGACTAGGCAAGTAAAAATCCCAGTTGACCTCGAGTCAAGCCTGGGCAAAAAAGCCCTAACATGACTAGATAAGTAAAAGTCCCAGTTGACCCCAAGTCGAGCTTGGCAAAAAAGCTCTAGCATGGCTAGACAAGTAAAAGTCACAGTTGACCCCGAGTCAAGCCTAGGCAAGAAAGTGGCAAGAAATCCCTAGCATGGCTAGGCAAGTAAGAGTCCAAGTTGACCTCAAGTCAAGCCTGCACAAAAAACCCCTAGCACAGCTAGGCAAGTAAAAGTCCCAGTTAACCTCAAGTTAAGCCTAGGCAAGAAAGCCCTAGCATGGCTAGGCAGTAAAAGTCCTAGTTGACCTCGAGTCAAGCTTGGGTAGGGAAGTCTTAGCATGGCTAGGCCTTACAAGTCCCAATTTCAAGATTTCTACATCTTATGTTGAGAGATGAAAGACATAGTTCGGCAAAGCAGGGTGTCTAGCTTGGCAAAACACCAAAGGTCCAGGTGATCTCCAATGATCATTGATGAACATAAGTAACCTAGCTTGGTGAGATGAAAAACCTAGTTCGGCTAGGCAAGGTGTCTAGCTCGGCTAGATGAAAGAGGAATGTAGAGAGTAAAGCTAAAAAAATTGCAAAGTAAACGCGCAGAAATTGCACAAAAATACTTCATTGCATTAATAATAAATTTATAATACAAAGTAGGGGCACGCCGACCTCACAAAGTGTAGCGAGGCCGTGCATTGCAAACTTTAAAATCAAAATCAAAGAAAGTGCTAGTACCGATGTGGCAGGCCGACCTCACAGAAGGGATAAGGCCGTGCACCGCAAACTTAAGAAAAATGGAAAGGAAATAAAAAAGCTAAACAACCTGAGCAGCGTCCCCTAGCTGTTGTGGATCCTATACTGGCTCTGATCCGACCATAGCCTCTTGAACAAAAGAATCTTTGGCTTGCTCATCCTCACCCTGAGCCTTTCCCAGGGGTTCCTCCTTCTCCATAGTTAAGTCCACTGTGATGTTGGTAGGGGAGGTTACGCGTTCGAGCCACAGAGGCTCGAGCTCTTTGAACTCGTCACCATCCGCGGGATAGTCGGATGCTTGCATAGGAGGAGGAGGAGGTGGAATATTAGATGTATGATATGGAGGGGGAGGAGGAACCTCAAAGTCTTGTTCAGGAGGGGGAGGGGGACTGACCCGAGCCACAGAAATTGGCTCGACCTCAACTACGGGACCTGGCGATATTGCTGCCTTGAGCAGGTGGGCTAGCTGGTTTGGAAAGGGGACGGTAGGTTGGATCCAAGGCACCACCCGGTGCAGTTCGGACTCTGGGCTAACCTACGTGGTAGTGAGGGTGGCATCCCATCCCATCTTAAAGATGGTGTTCTGTATGCTCATCACCTGAGCTGCATTCACTTCTCTTACCTTGTCATATCCTTGCTCAAACCTCTCCTTGGTCACTCGGACGTTCAGGGCCCTAAGGTCGGCATTCTCCAGCTCGAGCACTGCTTTGGCCTTAGACGCCTCGTCCAGTTGACCGATCACTAAGGCGAGGTTAGATTCATGTTCCCTGACCAAGTCTAGGGCTCAAGTAGCCCAGGTCTCGGCCTCTTCCTTCACTGAACAGGCTTCGCCGACTTACGCTTGAAGAGCCTTGACGTCCTCCCAGAGCTTTAAAACATCAATGTACAAGAGGTCATGCTTCTCCTACAGTTAGCTGCACCGATCGACAGCTGCTATATCCATCTAAAGGCCCTGTTCGGCCATAGAGAAAAATTAAAACGACAACAACAAAGAAAAAAGAAAGAGTTTAGCTTGGGACTAAGTTCTTACCACAATAATGTGCTGGGTGGCCTGCTTGGTTAAGGAGGCATAGGGGAGAGCCGCGTAAGCTTCCTTATCTTTTGGGAGACAAAGGCTTTTAGCTAGGGCCTAAGCCACATGATGGCTCTCCTGCTCTAAATCCTGAGCGATGAGAGCCTTGGCGCGATATGCAGGGGAAAAGTGAGAGGTACCTCGGTGGACGGCAAGGAGCCCTCAGATCGGCTTGGTGCAAGTGGGGCGGCAGAGGCTTTAACCCGATGGCGTATCTCTGCTCAGCTACCTCAGAGGCTGTGCTCCTCTTCTTGGAAGTCTGAGCATGAGGTGGTGGGGCAGGTGCTCTGAGCGCGGCAGAGTGATTATGGTCGGCCTCGAGGGATGTGTGGGGGCAGCTCCTGTCGCTGGACGGAAGCTTGGCATAATTTTGGGCATGCTCCCAAGTAGTCAAGGAGGTTCCTTTGCGACATTTCGATCGCGTCGAGTACGGCCTGATTAGCCTAGCAGCGTGAGCGGGAAGGTCTTCCACTAACCACACTAGAGGTGGAGGCTCCTATGCTCTGTTCTCCTTCCGTGGCAACTTCCTTAACGGGTACTAAATGGTTCCTAAGCTCATCAGGACTGATGGGCTCCCCGTTGAAAAGCCTCCTAAAAACTCGGACGTCGCTGTCCCAGTTCAACACACACTGGATGTGTGAAAAGTTTATCCGACCATCTCTACGGTCCTTTTTGTCCTTAATGCAGAGGTGTTGTAGTAAGCACCTGAAAAAGATAAAGAAGGCATTAGACCTTGAGATAGAATGACAAGAAAACGAAATATGAACAAAATGCAAAGTGAAGGAGCTTGGCTACCTGGGGATACAGTTCTCGTGAGGCAGTGCCGTGCACGGGGGTCATGGATGCTAGGGCCGAGTTGCCAGTTTCCCCCGACCATCACGAAGTCATCCAGATCACCCTTGTGCGAGTTTTTGAGCTCGAGCACTATATTCCAGTTGTCCTTGGCCTTGAGGAAATATCTATTCTGGCCCTTGGACGTCTTGAAGATGGAGTAGTAATATTAAATCTCTCGAACACCGAGATCGATGCCCATATAGCGATTCAATAGGACTACTCCCATCAATATAGAGAAGAAATTGGGAGTGAGCTGCGCTGGGCACAATCGGTAAAAGGCGAGAGCCTCCCTAACGATGCTCGGGAGGGAAAACTCGAGTTTAGACTCCACAAGGGCCACAAGAGGGAACACAGTCGCCCTGGGCTCCTCGGTGGTCCAGTTCTCCTTCTCGGTTGCCTGGCATATGTTGACATCGTTGGGCTCCTCCGTGGTCCAGTTCTCCACAAGGGTTCCTCGGTGGCCCAGTTCTCCTTATTCGTGCAAGGCGCCCCATTTCTTTAAAAAAAAAAGAACCAAAGTGAGCCTGCCAGTTTCTTAAACACAAACTGTTATTTATGTATATTTGCAAATGCGTAGTGTAAGTTTGTATATGTACGTATGTATACACACGTATATGTGTATATATGCACAAGTATATATATATACACACACGCGCACATACGCACATGCATATTCGACAAAGGCATACATATTCAAGGCATCTAACACCGTCGCCGACAGTGGCAGCGGCACCTGGACGGCAATGGCTAGGGCTAGGTGGCTCCGTCCATTTAGAGTAGTGGCGTTGTCATAGTCGCAGTAACATAAAGACGGTGGAGGAAGGGAATGAGTACCTTAATGCGAGTGAGAAAAACGGTAGGTGCTCGCCAGAAAAGATGAAGCACAGTCGTCAAAGAACCGCCGGAGTAGTGCTGAAAATCGCCTGAGGTGGGGAGCAAGAGAAAAAGTGTGTAAAGAGAAAAGAGTGGAGGGGGCCTTTCTCTTTTATACTCTCCCCTATTCAAAATGAAGCGCCAAGAGACGCCGGTAACGACGCCTAGGGCCCTGTGCGCCGCAAGCATAAATGCAAGTTTAATACACGCCGCATGATATAGCTCGGGCTCCAAGATAACAGCGGCAGCCGAATAAATATAACATTTCACCTCGCGTTGCCGAGCAAAGACAGAGCAATTTTTGTTTTCCGATTAGAAAATGGTGCCCAGGTCAGGGATGTCGAGCACGCAAGGTGCCTTAAATTTAAATGATTGACATTTATGGAAAACAATGGTTGACATTCCTGTACCCAAAGTATAGCTGGCACTGTGCGCAATCAATGAGCATTTAATGCGCGCATTAAATGTGGTACTAGGCCCATAGGGAAGCTCCACATGGCAAAAATGGCATTCAAGGAATATCCGAAACAGGTTTGCAACACGTCAGCAAAGATTGCTCGACAAACCTCCCGACCAAATGCTAGACAGTGATTTGGGGAATGATAGCTCATCACCTTCCAGTAGCTCGGGAGCCGAGCAACTCTAAGATGATGGGGAAATTGAGGGAGGACAAATTTCGAGCAGAGCCACCTGGATCCACGTGTGATGTCGTACAGCACCGCTGGCTACTTGGGCCTCGTCCATGCCATCCTAGTAGGCGAAGTGTGTCGAGCACCGCGAGCAAGGAGTACCGAGGAGCTTAGGGCAGGCAAACCTATGCCTCGATTGTAAGATCCAAACTCCGAGGATAGACTCTAATCGAGGACTAGAAGAGAAAGTGTTTGGATCACGCGTCCGAGCAGCGTGTGATGAGGGGCCTCGAAAGTCGAGCTCGAGCTTCTTACACGATAATTTTTTTGCACGATACACTTATCAAATAGGTGTCAGCTCATGATAAGGGGCTAGAGGTAGTTGAACCAACCCTAGGGTCAGGGTGTCAGGGGAGATTGGCTTAGCTTAGGTCAGGTCTAGAACCGATAGACATCTTGACATGACAAAAGAAACTTGTAAAAAAATATAAAAAATGACAATAATAAGTCACAATCGGATTGACATCTGAGTCTTAGTCAGGGAGAGAGGACAATCTGACCTGCTCGGGTCGGGTCGGAGTCCCAAAGTGGGTCAAGTATACTTGTAGACACCCCAATTTGACCTCGCCTAATCTTAGGTTGATTCAGGTGAATCCAATGATGAAAACAAGTGAAATGGTGCTTCAGTATGATCCTCAAAAAATGATCCAAGCTTAGTATTTGAACCCAATGATCAAAATCTCTAAAAACCTTAAATTGCCATGTTGGAACCTTGGGGTCGCCATGTTCATTGTGGCGACCTATACAAGAAACTCATGGAAACCATAGCCCAAGGCGGCGACCGCTACCACCAAACCATGGAGTCGTCAACTCCATTGTAGCGACCGCCATTAGAACCTCTTGAAAACCCTAGGCAAAAGGCAGCGACCGCCACAATTGGATTGTAGGGTCACTGACTCCATTGTGGCGATTGCCATTAGAACCTCTTGAAAATTGCACTTTTTGTGGCAACTGCCATATCTATACCCGGCGACCGCCAACTTTAAATGGCCTAACGTGTCCCAAAACGTGTCAGTATTTCATTGGTTGAAGAGTTCTATAAATACCGTACCCCTTGGTACATTTTCAATACAAAAGGAGATAATTTTGGTGAAAGCTACTCCGCTAAAGCATTGAGTAAATATGAACCCCGACGTCAAATGCCACGCTCTAAACTCCGGGCCATGTGAAACACCCTAAAACAACCAAACATACACCTAACCCGAGAATACACTCTCAAAATAAACCATGCATGCATTGTATAAAAACGCTAAACTGCAACATTAGACGGCTCCAACGCTCGTAAAACATGTTATAGCATACATGTAAAAAGCTAACAAAAAGGAAGACTACACTCTTTCACCTCCCCTGGTACCTCCAGATCAACCAGCGTGATCGGTATCTGAAGAAAAACAAATACCACACCGTGAGCCAATGCTCAACAGAAACTAAACAAGCATATAATATAAACAAAACATGCTAGGAAGTCGAAGTGCAGGTTTAGACTCTCTTTCAAGCCTAGAAAATAGTTTTCACATGCAAACAGGAAAGTGAGGATACAAACCATGTTTTGGACTCACTCACAGGAGCTTGAAAACAGTTGCAAAGGGTTTTTAGATCGCGATTCACACGACTCTTAAAACAATTTTAAAATTAGTCTATCCGTCCCATAATGCAATTCATACAATCCATGATATATGCAACCGGCTCTCACACGCCGCAACCACAAATCTAACAACCGGCCCTCACACGCCGCAACCACATCCTTAACACTGAGAAAAAGACCCACACATAAACATACATTCCCGAGATAAAACCGTATACTATGGGATAAAACCATAGAACAAACCACAGGGTAAAATCGTACACCGCGGAATAAGACCGCACACCACGGGATAAAACCGTAAACCAGACCACGGGATAGAACCGCATACCTTACCATAAGCCATAGGATGGGACCGCCAACTACGGATTATACCACGGGATAAGACCGCATACCACGGGATAACACCGCATATTACAGGATAAAACTGAAATTAATGGGGTAACACCGAGCATTCCTATGCATAACCTAATCAGGATTTAAATGCATATAACATACCACATACACCACATGCATGTGCCCCACAAATCCATTACATCCATGCCTAATAAAACTCTGAGTTCTAAAGCATATAACCACGATACACATAATATATCATGCCATGTAATCTATACATGAATAAACAGTTATAAAACCACATAGCCATATTACCCGACGAGACATCACATGCCACACACCCGTCATTCGATACCCGAATGACCCATCTACAAATTGGGACCCGTCCACACACAGGGACAACCAACACCTAACCCGAAGATCATCACTAGAACCTCCCACAAGACGATTCTCACCAAAACCCCACCTAAAACCAAACCACGAACCCACACGTCGCGCACATAACCAGCACTCACACAACCGTGCCACAACCCCTAAACCAACCATGCGCATTACACCCGAGAACGGCATCACATAAGCACCCCGGGCCACCACACGACCCCCGAAACCACAATACCATTAATCAAACCCCCAAAGGAACCCACAGGTACTTGAATCGATCAATTCTCATAAATGAATCAATTCAATACCATAGGACACCAATCGAAAATCAAAACCCAACCACGGAACCACTAAAACACACCCCAGCACTTCAGTCGACCGAACTAAGCCCCTAGTCGACCAAAAACCACACTGGAAAACCAGAAACGCCACAATGCATGGTTCAGTCGACTGACCCTATGAGTTCACATGACCGAACCCCAAAACCATGATCTAGTCGACTGAACCTATGAGTTCAGTCGACCGAACTCACCCAGAAACTGTTTTTAAGCTTCGGGTTCAGCCCTCCAAACCTCGAATCAAAGCCTCGAAACTCCAAAACAACATCTGTGAACATCCACATGCTTAGGCCTAACACCAAGACCTCAAAAGAAACTCCTGGCACCCGATTTCATCCACCGAATCGACAAAAATCCAGTTTTTAACCCAAAAATCCAACTTTACAGAAAATCAGATCTACAACAATCTTACCGGTAAAAAGACACCCAATTACCCATAGCACCCTTATAACACATACAGGTCTAGGATCCTACCTCGGTGAGTTTAAAACTCAACACCTCGATCCACGTGCAAAATTAAGCTTCGCCGAAATTGAAATCTAACCGGATATTGTGTAGCCCACGATGCCAAAACCACATATTCGCTGTTGGATCGCTGAAAATCGAGCCTCGGGCCCCGAGAACTTATAGAGAAGGTAGGGAGAAAATAGGAAGCTTGTTGGAGAAATTTTGAAAAATATCTTTATAAAAAAATCTAACTCCAGATATTTATAGGCCTCTAAAATATTTTTTTTTGAAATTTTTCGAGAATCGCGTCACAACGGCCCACGGCCCCGAAAACCTACCCCGCATGCATATCTAAGTCCTATCATGCATCAAAAGCAGTAAAAATTTGCTCAACGATAACACATAACGCGCGTCCAAAAACGCCGTAAAAGAAAACGGGTTAGAGTCTCACAAGCCTGCCCCCCTTAAAGGAATTTCGCCCTCGAAATTCAACATAAGGTCAAAGAAAAAACCGTCGTTCAAAACCGACACAGGCACACGAGATGGTCAGCCAAACCATTCCTAGGATATAGTCAAACAAGGTTAGGCATCCTAGACAATGGGCAACTATCTCAAAGACTCGAGATCTACAACACTCCCAACCTCACAACCACACCAACCACTGCCTCAACATAACACATCATCCACGGGATCCATAACCAACCCCAAACAGATGCAATAAGGAAACTGGTCCAAAGCCTTCCTACTCAGAAAGTACCTCTGCTCGCTGAAGGTATATAAGCATCCTCCGGCACGACCGATACCCTCGATGAACTACGAGCTGCAAGAGAATACACTCGGGGCAACCCTACTTTGTCATGTCCGCCATAACTCGGCGCTGTCGGCTGTCACACCGACTGAACTGATGTACTCCCACCTACCATTCGGGAAGTCTGTACTGCTGAAGGCTGTTGTCGACCCTATGTATACAAACCCACTGGTGTGTCCTCCTTGCTCGGCGCATCATCCTTCTGGGGACAAGTCCTGCGGATGTGTCCAGTCTGACCACATCTGTAACAAACGGGCAACTCCATCCCCTGCGACTGATTCTGTATGGAACTCTGAGCCTGCCTCAACTGTGGGTCCCGAGACTGCCTCGGCTGCGGGCAATCTGGTACACGATGCCCCGGCTATCCACATCGAAAACATCTGACCTCCCTCTGCTCTGGCCTCCCTGATGAAGGCACTGATGGTGATGGTGCAGAGAACTGTTGTGATCCAGATGGATGAAAACTGGTACCAGAGGACCTCTGCCTCTTGCTGGAATGCCCAGCCGTCTGCGCCTCTGCTCCACCCTATGGTATTCTGGTCTCCCTAGAAGCTCAGATCACAATCATGGTGTTCTCCACCCTCGCTGCTGCCTCTACCAGCTCCGTGAACACACGAATCCCCATCGCTACCACACGTTCTCTAATCGTCGCTCTCAGACCCCGCTCAAACCTCATAAAACGCAGCTCGTCTGTTCTCGCTAACTCAGGTGCAAACCGGGACAAGCATGTGAACCTGGACTCATACTGCATGACGTCCATCGCCCCTTGGGTAAGAGTGTAGAACTCCTTCCTGTATAAATCTCTCCTCGAAGCTGGGAAGTATTTCTCTAGAAATACTCCCGTAAAAGCTGCCCAAGTAACTCCTGCAATAGTCTTGGCATATTTCCACCAAGCGTGAGCAGCACCCCTCAGCTGAAAGGTGGTAAATGAAACCCGCAACTCATCCTCCACAATCCGCAGTGTGTCAAGGATCCGCATTGTCAACTCCAACCCCTCCGTCGCCACAATGGGATCTGGGTCTCCAGCAAAGGTAAGCGGATCCATGCGCCTAAACTCCCGCATCGCCACAGTAGCCCTCGCCTCAAGCACCCTCTCCCTAACGGCCTCACCTCTACAGGTCTCAACCAGCTGGCCGATGGAACCCACCAGCCCACGCAACAACTCTACCATGTCAACAGGTCCTTTGGAAGCATTTGCATCCCCAACATCAGGGATAGGAACATCCCCTTGGCCAATAGCACGGCCACGGCCTCGACCACGGCTTCGCCCTCGTCTCACCGACATCGCGTCTATATGAAAGCAAAACAATTCATAAGATGCAGTACATAGCATGAACATAAATGCTTAATCACATAAGCATGCTAACACATAGCCACATAGGTTAATGTTAAACAACCCCACATACCGAGGAGAACTAACAAGAATGACACGTCAATCTGGATAACCTACTCAGACTCCCTAATAGAAATTACGTTAGCTAAAAGCGTTTCTAACTTGGCTCCCAAGTTTGTTAATCCAAACGCCCAAAGGCAAGACTATCACTCCTAAGATTCAACCCCCATGCTCACATATGCATGTCATTCACATAGACCCGCATGCTATCACGTTCATATTATCAAAACATCTAAACATATGAAATCAAGTACACGCAATCAACCTCACACGGTGATGCAACCTCTTTCCACGGCTCATAGGTATTCGAACCCAGAGCTCTGATACCAAGTTGTCACACCTCAAACTCTGGGCCACGTGAAACACCCTAAAACAACCAAATATACACCCAACCCGAGAATACACTCTCAAAATAAACCATACATGTATTGTATAAAAATGCCAAACGGCAACATTACACGGCTCCAATGCCCGTAAAACATGTTATAGCATACATGCAAAAAGCTAACAAAAAGGAAGACTACACTTTTCCACTTCCTCCGGCTCCTCCAGATCAACCAGTGTGACCGATACTTGAAGAAAAACAAATCCCACACCGTGAGCCAAGGCTCAGCAAAAACTAGACAAGCATGCAATATAAACAAAATATGCTAGGAAACCGAAGTGCAAGTTTAGACTCTCTTTCAAGCATTGAAAATAGTTTTCACATGCAAACAGAAAAGTGAGGATACAAACCATGTTTTGGACTCACTCACAGGAGCCTGAAAACAGTTGAAAAGGGTTTTTAGATCGCGATTCACACGACTCTTAAAACAGTTTTAAAATTGGTCTATCTGTCCCAAGTGCAATTCATACAATCCATGATATATGCAACCGGCTCTCACACGTCGCAACTACAAATCTAACAACCAACCCTCACACGCCGCAACCACAGCCTTAACGCTGAGATAAAGACCCGCACATAAAAAGACATTCCCGGGATAAAATCGTATACTATGAGATAAAACCATAGACCAAACCACGGAGTAAAACCGTACACCGCGGGATAAGACCGCACACCACGGGATAAAACCGTAAAGCAGACCACGGGATAAAACCGCATACCTTATCGTAAGCCATGAGATGGGACCGCCGACTACGGATTATTCCACGGGATAAAATCGCATAACACGGGATAAGATCGCATACCACGGGATAACACCGCATATTACATGATAAAACTAAAATTAACGGGGTAACACCGAGCATTCTTATGCATAACCTAATCAGGATTTAAATGCATATAGCATATCATATACACCACATGCATGTGCCCCACAGATCCATCACATCCATGCCTAATAAAACTATGAGTTCTAAAGCATGTAACCACGATACACATAAGATATCATGCCATATAATCTATACATGAATAAACAGTTATAAAAGCACATAGCCATATAACCCGATGAGACATCACATGCCACACACCCGTCATTCGATACCCGAATGACCCATCTACAAATCGGGACCCGTCCACACACACGGACAACTAACACCTAACCCGGAGATCATCACCGGAACCTCCCACAAGACGATTCTCACCAGAACCTCCCATAGGACGGTCCTCACCAGAACCCCACCTAAAACCAAACCACGAACCCACACGTCGCGCACATAATCAGCACTCACACAACCGTGCCACAAATTCTAAACCACCCATACGCATCACACCCGAGGACGGCATCACATAAGCACCCCGGGCCACCACACGACCCCCAAAACCACAGCGCCATTAATCAAACCCCCAAAGGAACCCACAGGTATTTGAATCGATCAATTCCCATAAATCAATCAATTGAATATCATAGGACGCCAATCGAAAACCAAAACCCAACCACAGAAGCACCAAAACACACCCCAGCACTTCAGTCGATCGAACCAAGCCCCCAGTCGACCAAAAACCACACTGGAAAACCAAAAACGCCACAATGCACGGTTCAGTCGACTGACCCTATGAGTTCAGTCGACCGAACCCCAAAACCATGATCCAGTTGACTGAACCTATGAGTTCAGTCGATCGAACTCACCCAGAAACCGTTTTTAAGCTACGGGTTTAGCCCTTCAAACCTCGAATCGAAGCCTCGAAACTCCAAAATTACATCTGTGAACATCCACACGCCTAGGTCTAACCCCAAGATCTCAAAAGAAACTCCCGGCACCCGATTCCATCCACCGAATCGACAAAAACTCGATTTTAACCCAAAAACCTAACTTTACCAAAAATCAGATCTACAACAATCCGACCGGTAAAAAGACACCCAATTACCCATAGCACCCTTACAACACATACAGGTCTAGAATCCTATCTCGTTGAGTTTAAAACTCGATACCTCGATCCACGTGCAAAATTGAGCTTCGCCGAAATTAAAATACAACCGGATGGTTGCGTAGACCACAATGCCAAAACCATAGATCCGCTGTTAGATCGCTGAAAACCGAACCCCGGGCTCTCGAGAACTCAGAGAGAAGGCAGAGAGAAAACAGGAAACTTGTTGGAGAAGTTTTAAAAAATATCTTTATAAAAATATTTAACTCTAGATATTTATAGACCTCCAAAATATCTTTTTTTGAAAATTTTCGAGAATCGGGTCACAACAGGCCACGACCCTGGAAACTTACCCCGCATGTATATCTAAGCCCGATCATGCATTAAAAGCAGTAAAAATATGCTCAACCATAACACATAATGCGCGTCCGAAAATGCCGAAAAAAAAATGGGTCAGGGTCTCACACCGAAACCCTGTTGCAGCACCGAGAACTTGACCATCGATATTAAAACCCTAACTTGGATTCGATCATCACTTGAGGATTGGACTGCAGATCATCATTTTTTGACTCGAGGATTCATTAGCGATCTAGGTATTCTGTTTGGATCTTCGGTCCTCCTACCTCCGTTTTCTATCTCTTTGGAGTGACCGGGTTTATTTGGCTGTTTTATCTTGTATATGCTCTTTATATTAATTATATAGTTGTTTTAGTTATTAGATTTCATTTGATTTATAATTAATGTGTTTAATTTGGTAAATTAACTAAATTCATGTTATAACTTAAATTTTAGTTTGTTTAGCCTGTTTGCTTTACCAACATTACACGCATGCCCTAAATTTGTTAATTTATTAATTAGTACTAACATAATTGGCAATACGACTAACGGTTGCGTTATTGTTATAATTAAAGTACTTACACACAAATGGTTGTAATTATTAATATTACATCTATATTTTATATTTCTTAGTTATATTGCTATGTAATAGTTGCTATTCTCATTTGTTAGTATGCTAATTTAATTTGTCATTAATAATATTCCATTTCCTTTTCTTTCCTAGTTTAGGTTTGCATATGTATATGAAATGGATTAGATGAATCTGTGATCCAGTTTATGTAAATCCTGGTTGATGATGCACGTGTGTGTGTGTGGGTGTATGAGGTAGGCTGCGAAAGCCGGTGTGTGTATTTGGGGGCTGCGGTCCTATGGTGAAAGTCCGTGAATATATGTGTTGCATGGGTTGCGTGCGTGGTGTGGGTGTGTGTGTGCGATATCTAACGGATTGAAACGAGATCCTGATGAAGCACGAGTGTGGGTGTGTGTGTGCGATATCTGAAGGCTGAAACGAGGTCCTTATGAGGCATGGGTGTGGGTGTGTGTGTGCGATATCTAAAGGCTGAAATGAGGTCCTGACGAGGCACGTGTGTGTGTGTGTTTCATGGATTGCATGTACTGCATATTGGGACGGATAGACCAATTTTCTTAAAAATTATATTATTGACCTACGGGAGTCGAAATACTGTATTAACGGCCTGCGGGAGTCGTAATACTGGAATCATTTTATGGCTCTGATGAGTCGAAAAATGATTTTTATCCTCGCTTTCCCTTACATGTGAAAATGATTTTCTGACTCTGGTGAGTTGTGCTCTAAAACTGTTTTCTATTGTTTTAATGGCTTGAAAGAGAGTCAAAAATTACACTTCGTTTATCGAGTATGTTTAGCTTATACTGCATGTGTTGTTTAGAATCTGCTGAGCTTTGGCTCACGGTGTGGGATTTTCTTTTTTTCAGGTACCGATCACGCTAGTTGATCTGGAGGTGCTGAAGAGGTGAAAGAGTTGTAGTCTTTCTTTTTGTTCTTTTGTTACATGTATGTTATAACATGTTTTTCGGGCGTTGGTGCCAAGTAATGTTGCCGTTTGGTGTTTATATACAATGCATGTATGGTTTATCTTCGAGAGTATATTTACGTGATGGGTTTTATCTGGTTTTTGTGGCTATTTCACGGGGCCCAGAGTTTGGGGTGTGACATAAATGTTGTCTCTGGATCTTTAATATAACTTGCATCACACGTTGCTATACAAGTTATATCAAAGAAGGGCAACTGTAGACACCCCAATTTGACTCCACCTAATCTTAGGTTGATTCAGGTGAATCCGATGATGAAAACAAGTGGAATGGTGTTTCAGTATGATCATCGGGAATTATCCAAGCTCAGTATTTGAACCCAATGATCAAAACCTTCAAAAATCTTGAACCGCCATGTTGGAACCTTGGGGTCGCCATGTTCATTGTGGCAACCTACACAAGAAACTCTTGAAAACCCTAACCCAAGGCAGCGACCGCTACGATCAAACCATTGGGTCACCAACTCCATTGTGTCGACCGCCATTAGTACCTCTAGGAAACCCTAACGAAAGGCAACGACTGCCACAATTGGACCATGGGGTCGCTGACTCCATTGTGGCGACCGCCATTAGAACCTCTTGAAAACTACACTTTTGTGGTGACCGCCATATCCATACCCGGCGACTGCCAACTCCAAATGGTCTAACGTGTCTCAAAAAGTGTCAGCATTTCGTTAGTTGAAGAGTTTTATAAATATCGTACCCCCTAATATGTTTTCAGGACAAAAGGAGACAATTTTGGTGAAAGCTAGTATGCCGAAACATCGAGCAAATACGAACCCCGACGTCGAAACCCTACCGAAGCACCAAGAACTTGACCACCGATACTAAAACCCTAACTTGGATTGGATCATCACTTGAGGACTGGACCGCAGATCATCATTCCCCGACTCGAAGATTCATTAGCGATCCAGGTATCCTGTTTGATTCCCTAGTCCTTCTACCTCCATTTCTTATCTCTTTGGAGTGACATGGTTAATTCGGTTGTTTTATCTTGCATATGCTCTTTATATTACTTATATAGTTGTTTTAGTTATTAGATTTCATTTTGTTTATAATTAATGTGTTTAGTTTGGTAAATTAGCTAAATTCATGTTATAACTCAAATTTTAGCTTGTTTAGCTTGCTTGCTTTACCAACATTGCACACCTACACCAAATTTGTTAATTCATTAATTAGTGCTAACATAATTGATAATATAACTAACGGTGCCGTTATTATTATAATTAAAACACTTATGTACATATGATTGTAATTATTAATATTACACCCATATTTTATATTTCTTAGTTATATTGCTATGTAATAGTTATTATTCTCATTTGTTAGTATACTAGTTTAATTTTTTATTATTAATATTTTTTTTCTTTTCTTTTATTCACAAAATCTTTTAATGTAGATTTTCTTCTCATTGTATTCTTTATTTTTCTTTTTTTCTTTTCTTACCAAATTTTTTAATGTTTGTTTAATTTTCCTTTAGTTATATATATATATATATAGAGAGAGAGAGAGAGAGAGAGAGAGAGAGAGAGAAAGAGGAAGGAGGAGAAGAATAGAGAGAAAAGAGTGATGGGGATAAATTAAAAAAATAATAATATGAATAAGGATAAAATTAGAAATAACATAAAATAATTACTGATGTTAGCATATTTTGTGAAATTTTTTAACGGTTATTTGATGGAAGATGGTATCTGAAATATAAAAACAAAGCAAAAGAGAGGGCAATGTAATTTCAGAAATTACGGGAGAAGTCCCTATAATAAGCTTAAATCTCATGGGAGGTAAGTGTAATTATCCCTATTTGATTTTGGATGTTCTCTCTTCGCCTCTATTTTCTATATTTGTATGCATTTAAGAAATCTAAATTAAGAACCAATAATGATTAGTAAAGTCCAACCTTATGTTTGAATAAACGGGGTGTCTAATACTTTCTCCGCTTCGTACCTTAACTCTCGAACCCTTTTTTTCTAGTTAATAATTTAAAGATCAGTAGCCTGTTTTTGTTTTTTTTTATTTTTCTCAAAAACCTAGTGGCGATACCATTTTCAACGAAAAAGAAATTTTCAAAATTTGATTTTTAAGGTGTTAAAATATTTTCTAAACATTTCTTGAATTTCCTTACTTTTGAACTCCAAAAACCCCAAAATTTCGGCCCACAATACTTCTCCTTATAAATAGCTAACACTCTACACAGGAAAGGTATGCATTCTAATTCATTAGGAGAAATTCTATCAGTTTACTCTATCAAGCTTTTTTCTCTCTAAAAACCCTATCTGATTTCACCATCGGAGGGTCCACCGGTAACAGTTACCGGCGAGCATTTTATCTCTTTCTTGTGCAGGAATGCGTAAAGTATACCCTGAACTGTTCAGCCAGCTTGGACAGGAGCAGTAAATCTCTATCTTAATCCTTCACAAATACAATACATGCATTTATGTAATACTAAAGAATTTTTTTAAAAATTTCATCTAAAAGTCCAAAAAAATAAATTTTAACACACAAGGCCTATAAACAAAAATTTTAGCATACAAGGTCCAACTGCATGATTTTTTTCAAAAATACCCAACAACAGATAAATTTATCTGTTTTGTATAACAAACAGATAAATTTATCAGTTTGATATTCATCTGTTTGCGTATCAATACAGATAATGTAAACAGATAAATTTATATGTGTTCTTTATACGTGCTTTCAATAAGACAGATAAATTTATCTGTATTTTTTACATGTGTTTTCAATAAAAGACAGATAAATTTATCTGTGTTCTTTATACATGTTTTGAAAAGGCACAAATAAATTTATCTGTATTCTTTATACGCGTTTACAATAAAACAGATAAACTTATCTGTTCAGTTATAACACCTTACACGTGTTTTCAATAAGACAGATAAATTTATCTGTATTCATTATACATGTTTTGAAAGATACTGATAAATTTATCTGTATTATTTATACGTGTACTTATAATAAGATAGATAAATTTATCTATAATCTTTATACGTGCTTATAATAAGACAGATAAATTTATCTCTACAGATAGTATTTTTGTCCCAAAAAATCATACACGCATTAATAAAAGACCTTGCGAATTAAAACTTTTATGAGGATAAACCTTGCTCGTTAAAAAATATTATGCTAAATGAAAAATAGTAAACGATTTATAAATTAGACTGTTAATCAATTTTTTGAAGTTTTTTACATAGTCTTAGGTTGTATTTAAATTATAAACTTGTGAAGAAATTTATGAATAAAAATGAGTACATAATGGAACAAAGAGGTTAAGAAGGAAAAAACAAGTTTACTTGCTTTTCGTATAATTTTCCTTTCTCTTGACAAATTTATCTATAAGTCCATGATCCAAACACAACACTAAAAGAGTTTATTCTAAAAAACTCTTGTAGATTTAATGTGACACACACAGAGTTCTTTCTCCTGTGTCATGAGCCGACACTTCATAGCGCAACGAAACTAGTTCTCGTGAGGTATTCGAACTCCACCAAGCTCAAATTCATCTGTTCTTTGACCATTGAAGTGTTATTTGACCACCCACACTTCATTTTTTCTTTAAAAGACTCATGCTTCGTCGAGCAAGAACAAGCTCTCCTTGTAAAATTCTCGAATATCCCGAATGTCATGCTAAGACTTGATGTCTTCAATTACACATCTGATGGCAATAGTAGCTTACTTGCATCAACCTTGCTCCCAAGCAAGGCTCTCGCACAACTATGGTTAAATGTCGTAAGACTAAGAAGCCACACACACGTGTGTTAGCGTTGACACATAACTGACAAGCTCTTGACGGGTATGCTGCTCGTCGCTGATAGCCAACGGTAACTTATACCCAACACGACACTTAGGGTCACTTTCGTGCCCACGACGATCTCTTCGTGCATACACGAGTGCTAAACATTGTACTAACGTATCACCCGAGCAAGGCAATGCTCATCCTTAGGCCACAAAACGACATTGTTTGACAAGTGGATCGTACAGGCATAGCTAAACCTGAGCACATGCAACTAAATCAGCACACAAGGCCATTAGTGGTGCCTCGATAGTCTATTCAACTTAAATCACCTACCTGAAGCACGTGAGACTTAGCATATCAGTGATAAAAGCTTTGGTCCCCAAGATTACGCACAATGCTAGCAACCATGCTGTGTTAACACTCCATTCGGTGCCCAAACCCACATGGAGACACTAAAACACATATTAACAGTTCCTAGAGCTATAGAGTAGCGAGTTCTCCAACGATTACATAATGGTGCGATGTTGGCCTAAGAAAAAGGCAACTCGTGACACCCTCATATCTACAAATTCTAATATTTGCATGTACAAATGCCAAAACACATTTTTCATTCAAATTCTGAATGTATTTTCGAATTCAACAAAAAAGTGATGATTTCCACGCACAAATTGACAATTTCATTTCTTCGAAGTACGATCCAAATGTACTACGATTTCAATTATTGGGGCTCAATAACTCATAAAGTGCACAAAAAAACTACTCGTACATAAAATAATATAAACTTATATAAAAAATAATGAAATTTTAAAAATTAGGGGGCATGGCCGAAGCCTCCCCCCAGTCAACCCCAATGGAACCAATCACACAAATTGGTCAAAAAACAAAGGAACTTCAGATTTATTGGTGTCACTTGTTCATGGGAAAAATTCCTATAGCAAATCAAACTGGCCTTGTGCCCCCATAGGGAAAACTCTATCCATCTAAGAAAAAAACAAAAAAAAAAAGGCAGCCCAGTGGACGTCTATTTCGTGATTTTAACCCATAATGAGATCCATTGGTTGCAATAGATCTACCTTACTGACCCGCCACATGAGAAAAAATAAAAGTAAAAAAAATATATATTGAATTTGCAGAAATGAGAGATTATAGCCAATTGCAATTCCCTGGGAAAAAACCTTGCAAATTCAATAACCAGCTGGTTTCCCACCCTTTCTTGGATCACTTACAGCAACAAGCTTCCCAGCTTTACCAGGTTTCAACATTTGAGTCACAAATTGACAAATAGTTGCACCCTCAAACGCTTTTAGGACATGCCCTTTCCTCTCTAGGGCTCGCACAGTTGCAACAGGAACTTCATAGTGCTCATCACTCACAGAGGTCATATTCTCATAAAATAGCACATTTGGAATTAGCTGCACAAACAAAATGTTACTTCAGAATCTCAGGTCAATCAGAAGGTTCAATAACGCTCTGTTTATTTCGACCATTGCAGAATTTTTTTTTTGTTCGCGGATAACATTTTAACATTTTCCAGTGTTTCGTTGCTAGTTGCATTTCTAAAAATGATGGTGTTAGTGGTTATGATTGTGTTAATATAGGTGGCAACGACAATAGCGGGGATGGTGGTGGTAGCGGTGGCAGTGAAGGTGGAGGGGCCACAATGGTGGTGGTGGTGCCGGCAGTAGTGATGAGGGGGTAGTGGCGGTGGTGGTGGCGATGGCA
>JAOTRH010000001.1:14899197-14926233 GCA_034768845.1 Heliamphora exappendiculata | reverse complement strand
GACTGGAAGTGCCTCCACTTCCAATGAACCTAAAGGTCCATTTTCAACCAGTCTTTGTATTCTTTTTAGATTAACATTACCTAAACGAAGATGCCAAAGTAGTGTTCGGTTCAAGAAGGAAACTTTCCTTTTAAGTGGTAAAACATGTAAATTATTCACCTCATTACTTTTATCAACAGAAATAACAGGGTATAAAATATAAATAGTATTTTCCAATGTACCACGATAGATAAATTATTTTCCAACCATAATATTGCATGAAAGCTTATTAAACGAAATACAATATCCATCATTCCCCAAATAAAAAATCGAAACTAAGTTCTGCCTGATTTGAAGTACATATAAAATATTCTTCAAAATTAAACACTTATTATTACTGAAATAAAGAACTACTTCTCTCACTACAACAGCAGACACCTGAGAGTTATTCCCCATCTGAAGGTAGACCTCGCTCTCTCTAAGCTGCCTGGTTACCTGGAACCCTTGCAAAGAATTGCAAACATGATTAGTAGCTCTCATATCTACACACCAGGTTTTCGTAGATACAACCGCTAAACATGATTCAACTACTAAAGAAAAAGTAATACCTGCAGGTTGCTTGTTCTTCCGATCAAGACAGTCCATCTTCTAGTGTCCTGGCTTCTTACAAAAATAGCATGTGTCCCTAGGCATCTTTACCTTTGCCTTGGCAAATGATGGCTTAGACTTGCCAACCTTCTTTGTATTTTTTTGTTCCTACCCTTTCTTTTTCTTTTTGCCACCTCTTGGCCTAGAAAAAGAAGCCCTTTCAGCAACAAATGCATGGGTTGGCTTACGGATAACACCTTTCGCTGCCTGTAGTTCTTTCAACAATTCTGCCAAAGAAAAAATCAATTTGTTTATAGTGTAGTTTAGGCGAAATTGTTGAAATGAATCAGGCAGTGACTGGAGCACGATATCAATTTGGGATTCTGCATTGATTTATGCTCCAAGGACCTCCAGCTCATTAAGAAGACCGATCATCTTCAAAACATGGTCCCTAACAGGTGTATCCTCTGCCATGGTTGTGTTCATGAGAGCCCTCTTGGTCACCTGCCTTGCTGCCCGACCCTGATCACCAAACATTTCTGTAAGGTTCAACATGATCTCAGCTACAGATGCCATAAACTGATTCTGGCATTGCAGTACATCCGACATAGATGCCAGTATGTAACAGCTACCCATCCTATCAGCCTTCTTCCACTTCTCATAAGCCTGGATCTCTTATTCGGTGGATCCATCATGAGGAACGGAAGGGCAAGGGTCATACAACACAAACCTATAATCGTCAGATGCTAAAACAATACCGAGGTTCCGTTTCCATGTGATAAAGTTTGGTCTAGTTAATTTATGTTCCTTGAAAATTGCCGCAAGTGGATTGAAAGATCCTATTATTAAAACCTGAGAAACAAGAGAAAAAAAAAACTTTTTAATTCTATTATTAAATTAGGTTCCCTCAACCTTTTAATTTAAAAAGAATTATTGGCAACCCAAATCCTTCGTGATTAAGTAGGACGCGTAGTGTGGACGTTTACTAATCAACACTCGTCCGGACAGACATCCAAGTCTATTAATTTACTGTTGGAACAAAATATCATAATAAAAAAGACCACCGGCCCAGAGTCACATCAATTGATAGGCCACGTAGTGTGGACGTCTAACAACTAATGAACAAAGAATTACTCAGCTGTTAATTCCTTGATATAAGATATTCCATGTAAATTAAATAGCTAATAAGTTTTGGTTCCCACAAATAAAAATAGTGACTCCTTAGGAAGGATATTTTTATCCACGGGTTAAGTGTATAACCATTACTCTAAGTTTGAAAACTCCATGTTAAAGACTTGGACCTGGTGAGAACGAACCCTACTTTGCACTATTTTTCAATTTACTTTTCACAAAAATTCGTACCGAAAATACTATGATTATAGCTTTTCCTTAGGGAGACTAAAAGTCGAAGCCGGCATGCGAGTTATAACCGCATCTCCTACGAACGTATAATGGAGACCGTAGAATTTATTTGTAACTAAACTCTTCTCCCACTTAAAATTTTAAAAAATCGAGAGTTTTCATTTTTCATTCATTTTAAATGATTAAACAAATTTTAATTTTTGATTAAAATAAATTCGGTTTTAATCAATTAAAAGATTTCTTGTTTAACCATAATAAAATAAACAAAAACCTTTCCTTATTTAATTTTGGGAAAGAAATTAATTTTTTAAATTTTAATTAAAAAAACTTAATTAATTTTTAATACAAAAATTAAATAAGTAATTATCTATTTATTTTTCCGTTTTACAAAATTACAAGGATTATTTATTTTATAAAATTATTTTTCTTAATATACTTCTGATAATTAAAATCATGCATAAAAGAAAAAATAAATAAAATAAAATAAAATCCATCTATGCAATTAAATAAAACAAATAAATAAATAATTAAAACAACGACAATTAAATAAATAAAAGTCGTTATGATCTGGATCCTTCATTTAATCTTTTAATCCGACGGTCTCGGATTAAAGATTAAACGGTTAGGGTTTTGAAATCCTAAACGAGTCGTCAAAGACTCGACCTTCTTCCTCAGCCCCCGGACTACCGTCACAGCCCCAGAGCAAAATCGAAATAGCAAAATTCTTGGGAGACTCGCTTTATTGGGATGGGATGGCTCGACATCAAATCTCATCTCCGGGTGCGCATCTGGATTGGCTGCCTGTCTATCATGCAAACAGGGAAACTCTCAAAAAAAGATCATTATGAGGCCTTTTGAAGAAGCTTATAGCGCTCTATCTTGTGGTCCGCTCTCTTCTTCGATTTTTGCGGTTAGGCATTGTCGTTTCGAGTTTACAGATTTTTAGAATGAATGTTACCCTTTGCAGTAATCATTTTCTTTGGTGATTCTCATTTTGGCCTCGCCTGAGGAGATTTCCTTTTTTTTTATTTGAGAGATAGAAGGAGGCTTTTTCCTATTGTTCTTCTTTCTTTCTCCCTCAGCAAAGTGTGTTCACTCTAGGGGGCCTCTCCTAGAACCTTCAGAAGGGCTTCCTTTCCGGTATGCCGCTCTTTTTCATGACCGCGGTGAACCCTGGGGAGTATGGTCGCAAAATCGAGACAGAGCCCATCAGGTGTATAGAAGGCACAAGAAGAGCCTTTTTTCGCAGGTTTGTTAAATGCTAAAAAAGAAGCCCAAATAGCCCCTTAAGTTGCCAAAAATTCTATTGTGTTTGGCAACCCTGCGCCGCTTTTTTTCAGTCGCTGTTTGACCGCCTTGTCGGATCTGAAAGTGTCCCAAAACAATACTGGAGCTAGCTAACATCCCAAACCAGATCTCCTCAAACAATTGCCTCAAAATTCAAAGCAGAAGTGCCTCGAAAAAATTCTCGAAAATCGCATCACTGTTCATGGCGGGATTCGGCAGCACCTTCTTTGAAATTTTTTTCGAACCCGTTCCCGTCGTCGCCTTGCCGCCATCGAATCACTGTTGGAAATCTAACGGATTGAATTTAATTTCAGGGAAAAAATCACGTCGAAAAAGATTTTTGAAAGTCTCGAAAGCAAACCCCGAACATTGCGCAACAATGCTGGCCGAACAGGCCTACTGCCGCTGCCTTGTTTTCTTTCTTCGCTTTTGTTTCTCGTTTTGCATGATCCGATTACAATAATAATTCAAGAAAAATATAAATAAAATAATATTTTACATCGTATAACCTATGCCTCCACTCGTGAGGCTTACGTTCAACCTAATCTCGATTTAAAAATTGTCGAGATACGCGGTCAAAAAATGATATAAATAAACCATCCATTCATACATACATTTAATTGGATCATAACGACATAAGCTGCAAAACAAAGGTTAGCCCAAAAAATTTTCATGAAAAATTGCAACCTGGCTCTGATACCATTGTTGGAATGCGGAAAAAAAATTAAGAACTGGCGCCGTGACCGTAAAAAACGGTGCATGCGTTTTTCATGAAAAACGATAACAATAAACTGATATATTATGATTAAATATACCTTCAAGAAACTTGAACAAGTTTCTTTGATGAAGAAAAACGATTCGAGATGATCCAATGATCTTCTCACGTATATCCCGACGCACACGACGATCCCGGCGAGTGGGCATCGATCCAGATCTTCGTGTTTTTCTCTTTTTGATTTCTATTTCACACCTCTCTCTCAAAGAAAAAATGAATTCACAATGTGAGAGTGAAGGGGGCGGCGGCTAGGGCTAGGGATTAGGTTAGTTGAGATTTTAATATATCACTTGAGATATCCCTGTAAACTATATCTCTCTTTCCTAAAACCAAGGAGGAGATATATTTTTCTATAAAACAACCTCTTATCCTCTATTAGGGCCGGCCACCTAGGGAGTGATCCCTAGGTGTGCCAAATTCCAATATCACCCTCCATTATTTAACTTAATCCCTGAATATTCCCGGTGGCAAAACTGATATTCAAATTAAATTAAATAATTACCAAAATCGATAGGAAAAAATATCCGTGCGTATAAAGGGCTACGTGAGGGATTACGAGGAAGTATAGGACTTGGGCTAACCGTACGAGAAAATCGGATATCTTTAACTCTATTCCCGAGTTAGATCATTTCTCGCACGAACCAGAACTTACTCTATTAAAGGTCCTGATTGAACTCCCGGCCCTAACTCAAATTATGTTTCGAGTTTTCAATTATCAAATGCACTGAATTCTCCCCACATTTAAGATATGAATTCCTGATAAATAAATTAGGTTACTGACAATCCGATTTAATTATCCTCTATTCCTCGCAACCGCGCCGCTTAACCTTTTAATATGCCGGATCTGAAGATCCACTGTACAGATTTAGCATAATCAAACCTATTAGCAAAGCACACGAGGGGAAACTCTTCAACCTAAATCGAACGTTGTTTTCGTAAGCTGATTATCAATCATCGGATAAATAATGCAAGTACCCAACTCATCGGTATTATTGATCTCATAGAGAAAATCTCAACAATTGACGACTCAAAGTACGGTACATTATCTGAACACAATTAATCATTCACTTCAGGATTAAGAGTTCGTGCAATAGATGATAATACGGGATGTGGAATAAATTCATATAGTTAGTATAGAATCGATCATCCCGTTGATCCCGCTCAATACACTCCAAGTGTACTAGCACACCGAGCTCGAACATCGAATTTTCAAAACCTGAATTTGATCCGTTCAATCTAGCCAAGACCAGCTACTATAACGATGTACTACAATCGTACCAATGGAATGTCCGGGTCTATTGCGATTGTGAGCCTTCCTGTATAATCTGTCAGAACTTATGACCCGATCTTCCGTGCAGCACGCACCGAGTCAAATACTAGACAAAATATACGGACTATGCATTCATACATCAAAAATGTAAATATGAAGCCATAAATGCAAAACCATCTCAAATGTTTCTCATTAATATGTCAGGAATCCAGAATAGAATACATAAAAAGTATGGCTTTTCAGTATACATTCCCAACAGTCACGTGGTGCGCGATTACTTAGATGCCTTTTCAGACGATTTGTTTGAGTTACCACCGAGTAGAGATGTGGAGTTCTCCATTGATCTTGTTCCGGGAGCTGCTCCTATCTCTATGCCATCGTACCGTTTTACACTGGCTAGTTGTAAGAACTCAAAGTGCAGCTTCAGGAGTTGCTTGACAAGGGGTTTGTGCGGCCGAGTACATCGCCATGGGGAGCTCCAGCGCTCTTTGCAAAGAAGAAGGATGGCTCGCTGCGGTTGTGTATAGATTACAGAAGTTGAACCAGGTGACGGTGAAGAACAAGTATCCGATGCCGAGGATCGAATACTTGTTTGATCAGTTGAGGGGGTCGCGCTGCTTTGCAAAGATTGACTTGAGGTCAAGGTATCATTAGTTGAGGATCAGGGACGAGGACATAGTGAAGACCGCCTTTCGGACTCACTATGGTCACTACGAGTTTCTGGTTATGCCGTTCGGTTTGACGAACTCCCCTGCTATATTTATGGGTCTGATGAATCATATCTTCCACCCTTATCTGGACAATTTTGTAGTTGTGTTCATTGATGACATTCTCGTTTATTCACCCACGAGGGAGGTGCATGAGGTGCATCTGCATGTTGTTTTGTAGCTTCTGAGAGAACATTGCTTGTATGCGAAATTCGAGAAGTGCGAGTTTTGGATGACAGATGTGAGATTCCTTGGACACGTGGTGTCAAAGGATGGGGTATCAGTGGACTCGTCTAAGACTGATGCTGTGACGGATTGGTAGCGACTGAAGAATATTTTTGAGATCTGTAATTTTTTGGGTCTAGCGGGTTATTTCTGGCGATTTGTGCAAGACTTCTCTAGGCTTGCAGCACCGCTGACGCGTTTAACACGGAAGAGAGTCACGTTTGTATGGAGCGAGTCTTGTGAGTCAGCTTTCCAGGAGCTAGAGAGGAGACTGACCAGTGTACCAGTTCTGACTATTCCAGAGCGAGGATTGGGTTACACAGTGTATTGCGACGCTTCACATGAGGGTTTGGGTTGCATGCTGATGCATGAGGGCAAGGTTGTAGCTTATGGACCCTGACAGTTAAAGACACATGAGAGGAACTACCCGACACACGATTTGGAGTTGGCAGCCGTGGTCTTTGCTTTGAAGACATGGCGTCATTATCTCTATGGAGAGCGTTTCGAGGTCTTCTTAGATCACAAGAGCCTAAAGTACTTGTTTTCACAGAAGGACTTGAATCTTCGCTAGCGAAGATGGATGGAGTTGTTGGAGGACTACGACTTCGATTTGCAGTACCATCCGAGTAAGGCAAATGTCGTAGTTGATGCACTCAGTAGGAAGTCTTATGGCTCGTTAGCTTCTGTAGTTATACGAGAATGGATTATGCTTGCAGATGTTGGGGAATTTGATCTGTGTCTCGGGGAGACAGCGGGATGTGCAACCTTGTATGCAGTTGCTTCACAACCCGCTTTAGTTGCACGTGTGTTGGAGGCTCAGAGGACCGATCAGGAAACTCAGATGATACGGGACCGCATTACCAGTGGGGCAAATACAGCAGGATGGGTGATGAGTTCAAATCAGAGTCTGAGGTTGTTAGGGCGATTGTTTGTACCGGAGTCGTGCCGTGCTGAGGTGCTACATAAGTTTCATCACTCAAGTCTTGCAGTGCATCCAGGAGGCACAAAGATGTATCATGTTCTACGCCGACAGTTCTGGTGGACGGGAATGAAGAGGGATGTGATCCGATTTCTTTCTCGTTGCTTTACTTGTTAGCAACTGAAGGTGGAACACCAAAGACTAGCAGGATTGTTGCAGCCGTTGCCTGTATCTGAGTAGAAGTGGGAGAATGTCATTGTGGATTTTGTAGAAGGACTTCCACGCTTGCCTAGGGGACATGATGCTGTTTGGGTTGTAGTGGATAGGCTGACAAAGTCAGCACATTTTCTTCCCATTCGAGTGAGAGACTTAGTGGACAGATTGAGCAGACTGTACATTCAGAAGATAGTCCGACTACACAGAGTATCAGTGACTATTGTTTCTGATCGAGATCCACGCTTTACATCGCGCTTTTGGCATAGTCTTCAGGTGGCTTTGGGGACGAGCTTGACTTTTAGTACAGCTTTTCATCCTCAGATCGACGGTCAGTCTGAGAGGACCATTCAAATTTTGGAGGATATGCTAAGAGCCTGTGTGCTTGATTTTTTGGGTTCTTATGAGGATCATTTATCTTTGGTAGAGTTTACATACAACAATAGCTAGCAGTTCAGTAGTGGAATGGCACCGTATGAGGCTCTGTATGGTAAATCGTGTAGATCGCCTGTTTATTGGACAGAGGGGGGAGAGACCACTGTTTTGGGACCCGACTTGGTGCGGGAAACAACGATGGTGATTATAGTGATTCGTCAGTGTCTGGTGACAGCACAGAGCCGCTAGAAGTGTTATGCTGATCGGAGGAGGAGACTGTTAGAGTTTATCGTGGGAGACCGTGTATTTTTGAAGGTCTCGCCATGCAGAGGGTTGATGAGATTTGTTCATAGTGGGAAGCTATCACCACGTTTTATCAGACTGTTTGAGATCCTGGAAAGGATTGGGGTGGTAGCATATCGTCTGGCTCTGCCACCTCAGTTAGCATCTGTGCATAACGTTTTTCACGTCTCTATACTTCGGAGGTATGAACCGGATCCGTCTCATGTGCTGGATTGGACTGAGTTACGAGTTAATGAGGATGTGACGTATGAGGAGCGTCCCGCGAAGAATCTGGATACGAAGGAACATGTGTTGCTGGGGAGAACGATTGCCAATGTCAAAGTTCAGTGGCTTCATCACGGGGTTGAAGAAGCGACTTGGGAACTGGAGTCTGGGGTTCGTGAGCAATACCCTGAGTTGTTCACCTCCCGGCCTGGTAGTAAATTTTGGGAGGCAAAATTCCTTAAGGGGGGGAGAGTTGTGAGATCCTGTACCGTTTCATTTTCATATTTATGCATATTTAGTGTTTTGTACACGTGTTGGCATTTTCGCCTTAATATGCTTATATGAGTTATGATGCATGTTTTGGCTAATCGGAGTATACGGGGTTGGTCCCGTGGGCTGCGGGGAGTTACGGTGCGAATTTCAAAATTTCAAAAAAAAAAGATATTTTGGAGACCTATAAATATCTGGAGTTAGATATTTTCAAAAGATATTTTTAAAACTTAACTCCTAAATTTCCTCATTTTTCTCTCTACCTTCTCTCAAACTTCTCAGGGGCTCGGGGCTTAGTTTTTGATAAACCATCTGTTGATCCTTAGTATCGGCAATGTGGTCTACGCATTCATCCAGACGGAATTTGATTTCGATGGAGCTCAGATTTGCACGTGGATCGAGGCATTGAGTTTTTGACCCAACGAGGTAGGATCTCAGATTCTACTGTTGTATAAGGGTTGTATATGTAATCTTGTGCAGTTTCACCACTTAAAAATGCATGAAATGTGATTTTATATTTTAGATTTGATTTTTTTTATTTAAAACCTGTTCTTCGGCATTTTCGATGGATGGAAATGTGATTTGATGGTTTCTTTTCGAGGTGATGGCGTATAGCTTGGGTGTGTTGATGTTTGAGGGTGTTTGATGAGTGTTTGGGGGTTTGATTTGAAGTTTGGAGGCGAAACCGTAGCTCAAAAATGGTTTCTGGGTTAGTTCAGTCGACTGGGGCCTTGAGTCTAGTCGACTGGATCATGCTTTGGTGAGTTCAGTCGACTGGACGTGTGAGGTCAGTCGACTGAAATTCCTTTTGGTTTGGTTCCTCTTTTCCAGTGAGCTTTTCAGTCGACCAGGGGCTTGGGCCAGTCGACTGAACCCCTATGTGAGTGTTTGGTGTTGGTTTTGATGGTTCGGGTGATTTGTTAGGGTAAAGGCTGATTTGCAAAGGAGATTTTTATGAAAACATTTTGCGAGAAACGTTTTTATTGGAGGTTTGGAGTTAACCCTGGGGATTGAGGCTCGCTTTCTAAAACATTTACATGAAATATGTTTTTACATCCTTTGGTTTGATCACTATGGCTTCATGGATTGGATCTCGTGCTTATACATGCATTGTATAACTGCATATGGGGAGAACATTTTGGAATTATTTTGTTTTGATCTCCTTGTGAGGGATGGATCTATGTACATATATAATATACCGATTTGAGAAATATTTTAAGAAGATTATCTAGATGTACCGGGATGATGTGTATGTGGCATGAGTTGCCCTCGGTGTAAGTCCAGAAACGTGTGTAGCGTAGGTGCTCAGGTCCTTTGGGTTAATCCCCGTAAAGTGGGACGGATGGGTGCTTAGTTCCCTCGGGTCATAGCCGTAAACTAGGTGGTACGTTCATGATGCTCTGTATAGAACCTGTGTGTATCTAGGCGATCCCATGATATCTGGGGGTTAGATACTAGACATGAGTCAATAGTTGTGACCTCTATCCCCTTGTGATGGAGTCGGTACATAGGATCTTATTCTTCTTTTTCGCGATGGTACATTCTGCGAGGGAACGAGTTTTGATTAATATTTTTCCTTAACTATGGTTGGGTATTTGTAACATTTGCATCACATGATTTTAAGGATTAAAACAAGGGGTTTTATGTTAATGAAACCTATTGGGGAATCTTGTGTGGTCTGATGGGAAAACTTGAGGGTTTTAGATGGAAAACCTGTTTAGTTTTATGGTTGATTTCACTCCCACCATATGATTGCATATTCCTGCTTTACAACTTATTATCTGTTTCTATTGGGCTTCGGCTCATGGGTGGAAATTTTCTATAAAAATCATTTTCAAGTGATGATGTAGATGAGGTATAGCTTGGTGGTGCCCGCGGTGGCGGAAGACTTTTACAAATTTTCTTCTTTTTGGTATGCCTGTTCCTGAAGGCATGTTTTGTACGCCATAAGGGGATATATTGTATACATGTTGAACTGTATGTCTTTCCTTTATGAGAGATACATTATGTTGGGTATTCCATTGGTTTCAACAGGAAGATTTTAATGTATGAAAATCTGTATTTTCATATGAAATGGATGTTTGGTGGATTTTTACGTGACCCCGAGTTTTGGGGCGTGACAGGCGAGCTCCAAACCTCCAAAACATGATTTGTCGAGATTTCTTTCAAAACTCATCATTTTCACTATTTTCAAGAACACCTTTTGAAAACCATAAAATCATACGTCATATGATGTAATAAACCAAGGAAAGCGAAAAATATACTTTTTACCCAAAAAACCAAGGTTTGAACATAAATATGACATTTCATGCATTTTCTTCTAATGAAAAGTATACAATTACATATAACACCCTAATACAGCAATAGGGTCTAAAATCCTACCTCAGACAGTCGAAACTCGAAGCCTCAAAATCCAAATCACATCATAACATGAATCTGATCGGTCGAACACGAAGTTAGCAGCATGAATAGCAAGGATCCACAAGCTGATCATCGAAAACTAGGTTCGGTCGGGTCAAATATGTAGAGAGAAGGAAGAGGAAAATAAGAAACAATCTTTTCCCAAATGTTCCAGCACACCGGAATACTTATAGGCTCGGCAAAAAGGCAGTTCGGTCGACTGAAGAGGCCACTTTAGTTGACTGAAGCTCTTCGAAAAGCGCACCACCGCCCAGTTCAATCGACCGAACCCTTCGGTTCCGTTGACTGAACTCAAGAAAAATAGTTCAGTCGATTGGACCAAGCCCTCCAGTCAACCGAACGGAAGAGTCGCAACCTACCGTTCTTCAATTCGGTCGACTGAACCCTTCGGTTCTATCGACCGAACTCAAGAAAAATAGTTCAGTCGACTGGACTAAGCCCTCCAGTCGACCAAACGTAAGAGTCACAACCTACTATTCTTCAGTTTAGTCGATCGAACTGCTGGGTCAAGCCTACTATTTTGGTTTCGATTTTTTAGTTCTAAGGCCAACCAAACAAGCCTAAACAAGGTCCGAGAAAGCGTAAAATACATCTATACATGCTGTTCTACAACTCCAAAATATAAATCATGTATCGATGATATATAACATGAAGGAAAACACATCATCATTTATATATATAAAAAATAAAGCGATATAGGGTCTCACACCGCTGATACGTGTTTGTGTTTCACTAGAAGTCTTACTCATAATTAGTCCTCAGGTCCATATTGTAGTCCTATAAATATGTGGGTAGGTTGAACCAGTTTCATAACTTTTCTTCTAAGACTAAAGCTATCATAGTTCTGCCGGTACGAGTTCTTAGAGGATTACAACCCACATTATATCTGAGAATCACATAAGGGAATATAGAAAAAGATTTGAGAGGCGCTTCAACTCGAATTGAAATCGTAGTTGAAGATTCAACCGATAAAAAGGTATTTCTCTAAATTACCATCGGATGCATGAGTTTATTTTGATCGTTTGTCATCAAAAGTTTTATTTAGAGCCCATTTTGGCAATTACCCATCCAGTTAATTTTTTTCTTTAATCATTTGCAAAAACAAAGATTTTGGCACTCTTACCTCCAACACCAGTACCCTACAATGCTGAGCTCCTGTGAAATTCGCGTCACTGCCCTTATAGAGCCATAAAGGGTGGTAAGAGCAGCGCCTCCCCAATCATAAGTGGCAACTCAGTCCAAGTGGAAGAGGGCTCCCAGGTAGTGAAGATGGACGGTGTTCTCCTTGTTTACGAACAAGGAGACACCGAAGATGTAGAGAAGAAAAGCCCAGGCAACCCACTCATAGTGCCGCGGCTTTGTACACTGGAAATAATGAAAGTGAGTAGAACAAAGTGTACTTGACATGGCCCTGATCCATCTGAAGTGGAATAGTGCCAATGAAGTAAGTTAGGGCCTCTGTGGAGCGCGAGATGTCTGGGTTGAATGGGATAGCCTCTCCGCCAACTCGGATGCTAGCTATCATAGAGAAGTTCAGGGGCATTAGGGTGGCCTTAAATGTGGAGAAGTGGAAGGTATTGGTGGTATCCCACCACTTTTTGGTCACTGCGATCAACTGTACCCTGTCGTTGCTGGTCTCACCCAGTAACAATTTGAATCCAGTAGAGCTGGATCCATTGATGAAGCCACGACTCAGGGGATGACGGGCTGCATACCACTCCAAGGTGTCATGAGAGCCACCAAAATCTCGGATGTATAGGCCAGCTTGTGGAAGCAAAAAGTGATGATCAAAAGATATAATGAAATATGTCAGATCAGATGGAATACACAAAGAATGAAGAGAGATAGCCAAATTCTAGTTATATGCGAAGCGTTGTCTAAGAATTTCTAATTTGACCCTGCCGAATCTTAGTCTTATTCAGGTGTCTCCAATGATGAAAAATTGAATGGGATAATGTTTGTGACAACTCGTAAAATATATATATATACACAAAATAGTAATTAATATTTAAAGCGACCCAAAATAAAATTTCTAATAGAACCTTATAATTAAATTTTAAAGTGTAATTCAAAAACTTACATCAATTAAAATATCGGTGATTAAAAAAAAATTAAAAATATATTATATAGTTAGAAATTTTTTATAAGAATTCTGACTATACGATAATGCATAAAAATATATTAAAAGTTTATATCAAAATTTTTAAATTTTTCTAAATTAAAAATTTTACATAAAATTTTTTATGATGTATAAAAATCTTAGGACCGTACACTTGGCAGAATATAAACCACGCTCGCTGCATGAAAGACACTTGTCTCGTACCCACGCCTATATATACCTCTTCGAATCTTATTTACGCACACAAATTTTCTGAGCCTCCTTTCTTCTTCTGAATATATAAGCTTATATATATATATACATATATATATATATATATATACTCGGTCCACAAGCTTAAGCTTCTTCCACAGCTTCAAACCTGAAGTAGGCACCAAACCCCTCACCGTCGTTGTACACCGCCACCAACCACAATCAACCGGCGCCACTCCGGCCACCAGCCTCCACTGCCGACACTCCCACACCCCTCGTTGCTGGTCTCTGCTACTCTCCGTCTCTCTCCCCCTTTCTGTCTCTCTCTCTGTTCTGTCTCCCTCTTTCTCTTTCTGTTCTCTCTCCCTTCTCTCTCCCTCTGCGCTGTTTTCTCTCTCTCACTCCCTCTCTCCTCGGCACCTCTCTCTCTTCCATAACCAATAACGCCACCACCACCCGAACCATACGCCACCACCGAAAGCCTCTATGATGTTTGAGAATGCAGTGAGGATGTATTGTGTGTGATTAATGGTATGTGTGGGTCTGTGTGTGTTGCGTATGTGAGTGCTGTGTGTGTGTGTGCGTGTGCTGTGTTTTGTGTGTGAGAAAATTGGTTGAGGCCCTGTTTGTTGTCTCTAATTGTTTTTAATTCTCTTTAACAAGAATTTTAAAAGAAATAAAGAAATTTAATTCCTTTAAAAAAAATAAATAAATAAGTAAAGGTTAAATTAAAAAATTTATTTGTATCAAAGATTGAGAATTAAAATAAAATATAATGTTATGGATTAAATCTTAAACAAAGACAACTTTCGTAATATTATCTAATTGGATTAAATAAGAAATTTAACATTGTTCTCTTAAGTTAGGATAAATTTTTTTAAAAATAATATAAATTCATTTAACGAAATTATGAAGTTTTATGAGATTAAAGTTTTTTTTTTCTAAATTTTAGTTCTAAGACATTATTTGAAACTAGAAATCTTATTGTTCCATTTCCTTCCAAATTTTCTAATGTTTAGCTTTATTATTTTTAGCTTATATATATATATATGTCACGCCCCGAACCCCCGGGAACCTGTGAACTAATCTCAAACCGACTCGTATAAGAAATTACCTATGGCAACATTTGTTTTATTAACGGTTTGTTTTAAAGAAACTAAGAATTTTTGACAAGAAACCATATCCTCATGCATGCCAAATTACAATCAAATATTTTGAGTTTTCAAGTGTCCATTACAACCACAATATCATTACATTAATCTATTTCTGTTTATATACAAACATGATATAGAACAAAAAAAATCTTTCTTCAAGCCCTTCTCAAAGTGCTTTCCTTGCCTTGGTTTCGCCTTTAGTCTTCAAGACCTGGAAAGGTTTGATAAACATACATGAGCCGAAACTCGTAGAATATAGATTAACTCACATGTAATGCATGATTTGTGAGGTGTGATGGGTGCAATCGGAATAAAAATACAAGTTCCATAAATTTGTTATTTATTCCCACACACACACACCCACGTATGCCAAGTTATTCATTCATTAAGCCTTTTCAACGCATTCTTTTCTTTCACATTTATTCTTATTTCTCGATTTTTCACAAAAAATCAAATCACATTTTCATTACACGGTTTATCACCAGAAACCGTATCATAGTTAATTTATCACAATTAATGCACTGATATTGGGTGCAGTTTATAGAAACCCCTCTCTATTATTCCAATAGGCTACGCGATGCCATTGGGTAATAGATAGCACTATAACTCACCACGATATAACACTACGTTTCAGGGGGCTAACTTGTGGGCACATGGTCCCCATCTTGCGCAAGTTTCTGGTCTTTCACCGTGGAGCCGCCAGCCCAACTTAATTCATGAACCTTTGTAGGCTTTCACCGCAGGACCGCAACCCCTAATTATGCATGAACTTTCGCGTGCTTTCACCACAGGACCGAAGCCCCTCATTATGCATATTCTACATTCAACCATAGGGTTTCAATTCAAGTTAATAGTTTCATTATGTAGTTTCTTATAATTCACATCATTACTCAATGTCACTAAGTACCAACATAAATTTTAACCCAATTATAATCATATCATATGTCGTTTAAGTACTCAAATTCTCTTTCATAATCTATGCAACACGCATTATAATATCATTATAAAACTTTCCATATATCACTTTTTCGTTACCACGTCATAGGATATCAACACAAAACTTATTCAGTAAGGACCATATCATTTAATGGGAAAGGGATCCACCCATCACATGCATATACATGTATCTACAAGTTAAAATCCATGTTTTCTCTCTAAAGCTTAAACTCTTAAATAATAACCATGTCACTACATAGCCCACAATTTCTCACACTCATACTTGTTCTCAAGACCTTAGTTACATGTCAAAAATTCATATTAATCGCAAATACAACCAATCGGTATGATACTAGCATCCCAACCCAAGTGTAGTGAGGTAGGTAAATTCATACCCCAAGGGATAAGAAATTTGATAAAAAGGTTCAATATTGATGAAAATGTCATTTTTAAAAGCATTTGGCCAAAACAGGTAGAAAATGGTTAAGAAAATTTGACATATCCTCATTATTTTAATCATAACTTTTTTTACGAAAAGAATTTTCTTGTGAGAGTAGTCTTGTTGGAAAGAGGACTTTCGGGGCTTCGATTTGAGTACAAGAACAACCTAATTCGGAGTTCGAATGAGAGAGATATGATCGAACAAAATTGACCATGCGTAGTAAGTCCGCTCAAGCGGACGTAGGGCGCTCGAGCGCCCAACTCTCTGCCAGTTGAGCGCTTGAGAGGACAGGGCTCCGCTCAAGCGTGCTGGTGCCTGAGAAAATCCCAAATTTGCCCCTGTTTTGAGTTTCAAGCCCCAATATACATTCTCTTCACAATTATACTTCAAATTTCCAATTTTAAACCCAAATCATTGAATTAGAAGTCTCATAAACACTTTTTATACCACAAATATTCAAACACCATGGTTAATTACTTCTCAAAAACCCCCATTTCATGAAACCCAACTCAACTTAAACACACCTCTCAAGTTCTTCACATCTCATATGAAATTAACTAGATTTTTACTCATGCAAGTAACATATCAACTCAAATCATATCAAGCATATGAGAGAATCTAGATCCTCCCTTGGATTTACTTAAGAGCTTGGAATTCCTTCAATTTCTCCCTCCTACGGTTTTGATGTTGACAGATCTTAGCTCCTTGGTGCTCCATCTTCCACCTCCTTGCTCCAAAGCTTGATTTCTACTCTTGGTTGCTCCCAATCTAGCTTCAAAGCTTCAATTTCCATGGTAGAGGATTAGGGTTTGTTATGGGGTTTGGGTTTCTCTCACTAGGAGAGGAAGTAGAAGAAGATAGGAGGAGGAGATGAGAAATGAGGGTGGTCTCTCTCCCTCTCACGTGGGTTATATACATATATATAGAATATAAATATATGCCCCCAAAATTTCTCCAATTTTCTAGAATTATCCAAGAATTTCTCGATAGTCTGCTCGAGCGGACCCCCACCGCTTGAGCGGTGAGCCCTGAAGCTGAATCTTGTGAATTTTTCCAAAACTCAATTCAAACTTCAAACATTGTTCACATCTAAATATTTGAATTTCTCCACTAACTTAGCCATATCAAACTCAATTATCACCATGTATCTCCATTTCACTTTCACATGTCGTTAGGTCAATTGTTAACGAGCAAATTTTTTTCTTGTGGCACCCAAGCCCAAATTTAATTTTATCTCCTCACTTAACCAAAAACATAAAATCACAAAATAAACATGTACTAGGCTGTTACAACTTTTCCCCATTTAGGAATTTTATCCCCGAAATTTGTCTTCAGTCACACCAAACCTTCCTGCAATCTTAATATCTGTCAATACACTTCGTTAATCGTTCAGTCCACATTGCTTCTTTCATGAGTCCATGATCCTGGTCGTTCTCCCGAGATAATGTGACTTAAGGGTGCTAACACGCTTCTGGTCCCAAAGTGTCATATTACCATCAGGCTTGCCTTCCGAATACCAATATTTCACAAATATGAGAATCATCCATATACCATTGAACTGATCGCAAAGCTGTACTAATCAACATCGAAGCGGGAGTCAACCGCTCCTTCATTGGTCATCGACTATCCATCCACGACCGCCATCTCACACCGCATACACATGCCCAAAAAACAAACATTCTCAACCATAGCACTATGTGTCACAGGTCTTAGCACCACTGAGATTCTCCCAACTTCGTCAACTCACAGTCAAATTCACAGCTGTATTCTAATGTAACTGAGGACTACTCCTTCAACCCAAACACATGTTTTTCAAACTCGAACATTATTCACATGAGTTACACGCCTCAAAATTGCCCATGCCTTTATAGCCAACTAACCACCACAACTTAAAATTATATCACTACTTGCACTTCATCACTTTAGTCCTTTAACCGTTAAAACAAAATCAACATTGGCACTTGAACTTCATGAGCCACTAGGATTAAGCACTCCATATGAGTTAAACACCTCACAGATATACATTTACCCATTAATCTCTCGAGTCTGCCATCTTCTGCTCCAAACTAGACATCTAGCAATCCTTCGCATGTTCATGACCCTACTCGTCGACACTATCATAGACGATCGCACCTCCCCTTCAAACGGTTAACAATTCATCACACATTAAAAACTCTAAATATTTTAAAGCTCCAAACAAAACACGAATCTAGAAATACATCACATGAACATCCCAACTACTACGTTCCAACAAATTTCCCGCTTCACCAAGAGCTAGAGGTATGACCATCCCCACATGACCCAGAACAAGCTGCATATAATGGTTAACGATTCTTAGCTGATCGTTGTCGAAAAAGATTTTATGTTCTCAATACTAACTCCCTCATCAGCAAGAACAAACATTCTTGGTCCGCCAACCCAATCTCAATGGGAATGCAACTTTACACACCTACTTTCGTACAGTAGAGCAAACGAATTCCACCCAAAAATCCATGAGAAACTCAGTCTTCCAACCGCCCGATTCTGGTAGTACCCATTCTATACGTGCCAACTCATGGATCACAACACGAACAACAATCCACTGAAACTCCCTCTCTTCCATAAACAACTAGAAACTATGACCAAACCTCAACATACTCCCGATACCCACCAGCAGTTGGCCTTCACAAAATCATATAAATCTCACCTTGAGGTTGCGTAGCCTATGGCCACACAACTACCGTTAATCCCAATCATGAGACCCAGGTCATCCACTGCACTTAAGCTCATAACTCTCAGACCTCATTTTCACACACATAGGAACATCTTCAATCCTCATACCTTGTACCATACATCCCATAGAACTATAAACTCATCACCTGTCATACTCTGAGACACAACGCTAATATTTCTATGATGCTAAAACCTCACTTCACAAGGTTACGCTTCACTGGCCTAACTGCCATTAGATAAATCACAGTTATGTCAAAGCCTTAAACCCACTGTCTAAGCAACTTACACGGGAAACGCAAGACACCCAAACAGAGGAAATTTGTGACAACCCAGTACGTGTTTATTTTATTAATCTTCGCTTTAGTTAAATATGGCGGTATAGCAAAGGTTAGACCATGAATTTTAATGATACGGAGGTTCGTGAATGAATTAACGGGTTTTGGAATAATTTTTTAAAGAACTAAAACAATGATAAATTTTGATAACATGCTAATGGAAAGAGTTGAAATGAGGTTATGAGAATGAGGTTGGAGATTTGGTTTTAATTTAAAGGAGTTTATTAAATTTTTGGTTCAGGGATCACCGCTCGAGTAGTGAAGGCCCGCTCAAGCGGGCTATCAAGATAAAGATGAAAAATTCTCAAATCTTGGAGAAAATTGAAAAAGAATATATATATATATATACATACATGTCCCTCACACGTGAGCCTCCCAAAACCCCCCTTTCTATTATTCTCTTCCCTTTCTTCTCTCTCTCTCTCTCTTCTTCAGGAAAATCTACCAAAATCCCCAAAATCTTAATTCTCCACCACTCAAATTGAAGATAAAGACAAGATAAGGAGAGATCAAGGGTGAAGATCAAGTTTAGGAGCAAGGAAAGTGAAGATAAAGCTTTGAGGAAGCAAAGAAACCCAACTTCCAAACCCTAGGAGGGAGATTTGAAGAAATCACAAGCTTCCGAGCAAATTCGAGGTAGGATTTAGATTATCTCACATGTCTTGCCTTGATTTGGGTTGACATTTTCTATATATGAGCAAAAATTGAGTCAATTGCATGTTTAGTTAATATATTGGTAGATTGGTGTGTGGATTGAGTTAATTTTGAGTTAATTTTCAAAAAAGTGAGATTCTTGGGAAATGATTACCCATGAGATTGATGTTTTGTTGCATTAAAATAGAGTTTTGAGAATTGAATCTAATGTTTTAAGCTTAAAATTAAGGATTTCAACCATTTTTTATAAGGGTTATGTGTTTGGAGGATTGAACCTCAAAACAGGGGCGAATATGGGTTTCTCTCGAGTGCCAGCGCGCTCGAACGGAGCCCTGTTCGCTCAAGCGCGCACATGGCAGAAGGTTGGGCGCTCGAGCGCCCGACGTCCGCTCAAGCGGACTGACTGCGCAGGGTCAATTTTGTTCGATCATATCTCCTTCATCCAGACTCCAAATTGGGTCGTTCAAGTGCTCAAATCGAAGCCCCAGAAGTCCTCTTTCCAACAAGACTACTTTCACGCAAAAATTCATTTTGTAGAAAAAGTTATAATCGAAATAGTTAGGGTATGTCAAAATTTTAAAACCATTTTCACCCGTTTTTAGCCAAATGTTTTGAAAAAACATATTTTCATTCACGTTAGCCCTTTTTATTAACTTCCTAGTCCCTTGAGCTTGTGGAACGTTTATAGATATATCTAGATGGAGTTGGGATGCATGCATTGGACCCGTTGATTGAATTCTCTTTACATTAAATGTGAGTTTCAACTTGATATATGTATATATATACTTGATGGGCGTATTCTTTTTAAATTAAGGTGATCCTCTTGATATCAACCTTGTGTTATGGGTACATGATAATACTATGATTCATGAGAAATTGATAACACTGTGGTTCATGAGAAACTGTGTAATGAAAGTGGTGAAGTGAAATATTGTATGATGAAAGTTGGGAAATGAGAAATTGTGTATGGAAAGTTGTGATGATAATTCGGGCTTGGAATTATAATGATATAGTATGGTAATAAGTGGGAGAGGAACCAGTTGTGGGTTGAACTCCTGGGTTACGAAATGAATCCAATTACCCTAAAATGAATTGTACAGATTTATGTGGAATAAGTTGGGCTAGCAGCTCCACGGTGAAAGACCGAAAACTTGCGCAAGATGGGGACCACATGCCCTTGGGTTAGTCCCCGAAATGTGGTATTGTGTCGTGGTGAGTTATAGAGTTATCTATTACCCAATGGTTTCGCGTAGCCTATTGGGATTAATAGGGAGGGATTTCTGTAAGTTACACCCGACATTGGTTCATTAAAAGGGATAAGGTTTTGTGAAAATCGGGAATTTAAAATGAAAGATTGATGAATGGTAAAGAAATAGATAAATGGAGACAAACTTGGGTGTGCGTGAGTATGCGTGTGTAAAAGAAGTGATTTGGTGAAAATATATATTTTCATTTGGTTACACCCATCACATCTCATAAATCATGTACTAGATATGAGTTGATCTTTATCCTACGAGCTTCGGCTCATGTTTATATGTCAAACACATTTTAGGTTCCGACGAGCAGGGTGATACCAAGGCTATGGATGCTTTGGGAAAGATCAAAGAATGGGAGTCATGACTTCTTTGATTCTTTGTTTTGTTGTATATAAGATACTGAAAGGGATGTAATGAATATGATGGTAAATTTTGAATGTATATTATCTCAAACTCCTTGTGATGAATCCGGAAATGTAACTTTAGAACTTGGTTGATTCTACTTAACTTTTTGAATGGTATGTACTAAATACAACATTTTCTTTTGTCTCAGGTTTTTGTTTGTGAGTAGCATTTATGTATGGCATGTTTTGGGTATTAATTCATGGACCCGGGTTTGGGACGTGACAGAATGGTATCAGAGCGCTAGGTTCGGATACCTAGGAGCCGTGGGATGTGAGGACGACTTTGTATGAGAATTGTTTGATGATAATTAGGCACCACTACACGGCATGGTTTGTGTGCTTGCATGGGATTGTGGTTGTATTTCTTGCACATGCTATGTGTTTATATGAGCATGGAGGTTGAGTCCTAGGGTGATGTGGCTTGCCATTTGGCGTCCGATCAACTACTTTTGGGTTCAAAATAGAAAAGCGTTTACCCGACATTCTTTCTATTAGAAATATGAACTAGTTGCTCAGATTGTCGTGTTACTTTGAGGCTTTCCCTCGGTATGTGTTTACGTGTTTGTGTGATTATGTTTGAGTAGGGTTAGCCCCATTTGCGCTTAAAATTGAATCTATTCAATAAGGGGGTGTTGATTTGTTTGTGAATTATATAGATATTGACGATAATTTTATTTTCGTATAGTGATGCCTCCTAGGAGAGAAAGAGGTAGAGGTCGCGGTCGCGACCGAGGGCACAAGAGAGCGCCAGTTTCTGAAGAAAGGGATGTTAACGCCCTGCAGGAACCAGTTGGGGGTACAAAAGTGAATCAACAAATACTGAATGCATTGAGGACTTTAGTAGGGGCTGGGGCTAACCAAGGGGAAGCCCGGGGTGTAGACGGAAGGGCCGCAATGATGATGAGAAAGTTTCAACGCTTGAACCCTCCAACTTATGCTAGGGAACCCAAACCTCGAGTGGCGACGGAATGGCTGAAGGTAGTCACCCAGATTTTAGATACTTTACAAATAGTGGAAGATGACCTTAGGGCCGGGTTCGCTACTTTTCAACTTCGGGAAGACGTAAATGACTGGTGGGAGTTTGCTAAGACGACTACGGATGGTACATGGGCAGCATTTACAACGGTATTCCAAGAGAAATATTTCCCAGAGTCCATTCAAGATACATATAGAGAGGAATTTCTATCGTTGATACAAGGAAATTTGTCCGTTTTGCAATATGAAGCAGAGTTCACAAGTTTGTCAAAGTACGCGTCCGAAATGGTGTCAACGGAGGAATTGAAGGCCAAAAGATTCGAAAGGGGTTTATGACCCGCCATCCGAGAGAAAGTGGAAGGGTTTCGATTGAGGGTTTTCTCGGAGGTAGTAGAGACAGCCATGGTAATAGAAAGTACTGTGGAAGATAATCGTAAGATCATGGAAAGGAGGCAACCGTCGGTGGCTAGAACAACATAATCAGAGGGACGACCTTATAAGAAGCAAAGACCAGAATAGGGCAACACGAGTTCGGCGCCACAAATATCTTATCAGGCCCAACGTTCTGTACCCACCCTATCTGTGGCCTCGACGGCACAGTTGGAGCGAAGGGAAGTTGCGTGTTTTGTTTGTAGGCAACATGGACATCGGGCTAGAGAATGTTCGCAATGAAAGCAAGCACCAACGCAATAGCAGAGTGCGACACAAGGACAGCCTCAAGAGAGGGGACCCACCAGATGTTTTCAGTGTGGTCAAGAGGGGCACGTTAGACGTGAATGTCCGCAAGGGAGATCTGGCCGAGAAACATCTACTACACAATCTATGCAGCGACAGACATATGACCATCCAACTCGACAGACTGGAGTGCAGATAGTTCGGGCTCCTAGGGAGTCTTCTTTAATACAATATGTGTGTCAACCTATGGGTAGGGGGTAGGGACAGACATCTGGAGTCCAAGGAAGGGTCTATGCCATAGCAGAAGCTGGTACTTCCTCAAACCCTGAGATACGCGAGATTACCACCAGTACCCTAGTGATACGAGGTACTTTATTAGTTTTCAATTCTTAGGCCCATGTGTTATTTGATACTAGTGCATCACGTTCATTTATCTCCTTTTCATTCGTATCTGCATTGGGTTTACCTGTTGAGGCGTCAAACGTTGTTGTAAATATCGAGACACCCATTGGTTATAGTACCATGTTGAGATATGTATGTTGAGGGTGCAAAATAGTAATAGCTGATCGCCATCTGGTATTCAACTTTATCGTGTTGAAGATGTCAGGGTTTGACATTATTCTCGGAATGGACTGGTTAGCTACATTTCGTACATTTATTGATTGTGATTGATGAAGGATCTTTTTGTATACTCTAGAAGGAGACTCTTTCTTCTATGTGGGGGACAAGGATGATAAGATGACACCTCGACCCGGTGACGTGAATCATTTAACTAATGTGCATGTGATTCTTTCTACCCTTTTAACTAAGGATGATCCTTCCGTATGAGGAGAGCTTCCACCGGTGGTGAACGAGTTTAGTGACGTTTTTTCGAGAGAATTATTCGAACTGCCGCCACATAGAGAAGTTAAATTTTCTATTGATCTTATCCCAGGGACTATCCCAATATCGACGCCATCCTATCTTTTCGCTCCAGCGGAGTTGAGAGAATTGAAGATTCAGTTGCAGGACTTATTAGATAAGGGCTTCATTCGCCCTAGTGTCTTGCCATGGGGAGCACCGACATTATTTGCTAAAAAGAAAGATGGTTCGCTGCGACTGTGTATCGATTATCGAAAATTGAATCAAGTTACAATGAAGAATAAATATCCAATGCCCAGAATTGATGATCTATTTGACCAATTGAAGGGCTCTGCATGTTTTTCAAAGATTGATTTGAGATCGGGTTACAATCAGTTAAGAGTTGGGGAGGATGACATACCTAAGACCACTTTTCGTACCCGTTACGGACACTGAATTTTTGGTGATGCCCTTTGATTTAACGAATGCCCCCGTAACTTTCATGGATTTGATGAATCGAATTTTCGGGCCTTACCTTGATCAATTTGTAGTGGTTTTTGTTGATGACATCTTGATTTACTCTCCAACCCCAGAAGTTCATGAGGAGAATTTACGTGTGGCGCTTCAACTTTTGAGAGAACACAAGCTTTATGCTAAGTATGAGAAATGCGAATTCTGGTTCCCTGAAGTAAAATTTTTGGGACATGTTGTGTCGAAAGACGGAGTAACTATTTATCCATCTAAAGTAGAGGCTGTGCTAGAATGGAGAAGACCGCAAAGTGTGTTTGATATCAAAAGTTTCTTAGGCCTTGCAGGGTAATACTGTCATTTTGTAAAGGATTTCTCCCGTTTAGCGTCTCCCTTGACTCGACTCACTCAAAGGGCGTTAAATTCACATGGAGTGATGTTTGCAAAGATGCTTTCCAAGAATTAAAGAATCGATTGACTAGTGCGCCGATACTAATCATACGAGAGAGGGGTCTTGGTTATGAAGTATATTGTGACGCGTCTCATGAAGGGTTAGGGTGTGTTCTAATGCCGCAGGGCAAAGTTGTGGCATATGGATCCAGGCAATTGAAGACGCATGAGAGGAATTACCCGACACATGATCTAGAATTAGCAGCTGTTGTTTTTGCACTAAAGATGTGGAGGCATTACCTTTATGGAGAACGATTTGAAGTTTTCTCTGACCATAAGAGTCTTAAATACCTGTTCTCGCAGAAAGATTTAAATTTGAGACATAGGAGATGGATGGAATACCTGGGCGATTATGATTTTAGTTTGCATTATCATCTGGGCAAGGCAAATGTTGTCGCAGATGCCCTTAGCCGAAAGTCTTTGAAATCTTTAGCTCAGATTGTAATACGAGAATGGAAAATGTTGGAAGAGGTTAGAGAGTTTGACCTTAACCTTGGTGGGCCCGAGGATCGTGTTACCTTGTCCGCTATAGTCTCTCAACCTATATTGATAAACCGTGTCATAGAAGCCCAACAACTTGATAAAGAGGCACAAATGTATGGGGAACACGTCACCAACAAAGAAAATGCCAAAGGATGGACCAATTTACCGAACCAAGGCTTGAGATTTATGGGAAGACTATTTGTACCTGAGGTTTGTCATGAAGAAGTTCTACGAGACTTTTACCATTCTCGACTCGCAGTACATCCGGGAACTACAAAGATGTATCATGATCTCCGACGGCAATTTTGGTGGAAAGGCATGAAAAAGGATGTGGCTTTATTTGTTGCTAAGTGTCTCGCATGTCAACAAGTAAAAGCAGAACATCAGCAACCGGCGGGCATGCTTCAACCATTAACAGTTTTAGAGTGGAAGTGGGAACACAGGATAATGGATTTTGTTTCTGGCCTTCCTAGGTCACCGAAAGGACGCAACGCGATATAGGTAATTGTGAATCGATTAACGAAATCTGTGCATTTTCTCTCGATATGTACAATCGAATCGGTGGACAAGCTAGAAAGATTATATGTTCAAGAGATTGTGCGATTACATTGCGTGCCAATATCGATAGTATCAGATAGAGACCCCTGGTTTACCTCGCGGTTTTGGCAAAGCTTGCAGGCAGCTTTGGGAACTAGTTTACTTTTTAGTACTGCATTCCACCCACAAATCAATGGTCAATCCGAGCGTACGATTCAAATTTTAGAAGACATGTTGCGAGCTTGTGTGTTGGACTTTGGCGGTTCGCAGGAAGATCACCTACCACTAGTTGAGTTCGCATACAACAATAGTTATCAAGAAAATATCGAGATGGCCCCGTACGAAGCCTTGTATGGAAGACCATGTAGATCTCCGTTGTGTTGGATCGAAGTAAGAGAAGCTTCATTGCTAGGCCCTGAATTGGTGAGGGAAACCACCGAGAAGATCACCACAATTCGAAAGCATTTGGTCACGGCTCAGAGTCGCTAGAAAAGCTGTGCTGACAAACGGAGACGACCATTATCATTTGAAGTGGGAGATTTTGTATTCCAAAAGGTGTCACCGAAGAAAGGCTTGGTAAGGTTTGGCAAAAGTGAAAAGTTATCACCATGGTTCATAGGGCCTTTTGAAATCCTTGAACGAATTGGTGAAGTAGCGTATCGACTGGCTTTGCCACCATGACTATCATCTGTACACGACGTCTTTCATGTGTCGATGTTGCGAAAATATGAGCCTGACCCTTCACACGTGATAGATTGGTCAGAATTGAGCCTACGAGACGATATGTCATATGAAGAATTGCCGGTGAAGATTCTGGACACTCGTCAACAAGTTTTACGAGGAAAGACCCTATCCTATGTAAAGGTGTTATGGCGGCATCATGGTGTGGAAGAAGCACCTTGGGAAAGAGAGTTAGATATCCGGTCTAAATATCCCGAGGTTTTTGAGTCTCAAGGAGAACCGAATTTCGGGGACAAAATTCCTAAGGGGGGAAGGTTGTGACAACCCGGTACGTGTTTATTTTACTAATCTTTGCTTTAGTTAAATATGGTGGTATAGTAAAAGTTAGACCATGAATTTTAATGATACGGAGGTTCGTGAATGAATTAATGGGTTTTGGAATAATTTTTTAAAGATCTAAAACAATGATAAATTTTGATAACAAGCTAATGGAAAGAGTTGAAATGAGGTTATGAGAATGAGGTTGGAGATTGGATTTTAATTTAAAGGAGTTTATTAAATTTCTGGTTCAGGGATCACCGCTCGAGCGGTGAAGGCCCGCTCGAGCGGGCTATCGGGATAAAGATGAAAAATTCTCGAATCTTGGAGAAAATTAGAAAATAATATATATATATATATATATATACATACATGTCCCTCACACGTGAGCCTCCTAAAACCCCCCTTTCTATTATTCTCTTCCCTTCCTTCTCTCTCTCTCTTCTTGAGGGAAATCCACCCAAATCCCCAAAACCCTAACTCTCCACCACTCAAATTGAAGATAGA
>JAOTRH010000001.1:14887780-14899097 GCA_034768845.1 Heliamphora exappendiculata | reverse complement strand
TTCATCATATCTTCTCAGATTATTTATTATCGATTCGCATCACATTCGAAACATTTGAAAAAAAATAAAAAAATAAAAAAATGAATCTAAAAATGAGACATATTTACAACCTGCCTAAGATGGTCGACTTCAACAAATTATTTCATACGTACCATTTTTTAAAATGAAACATCCAACAGAAAATGAAACAGTCAACAGAAATAATATGCAAAATGAGACTTGCAACAGAAAATGATACAACTAACAGAAAATGATACACCAAACATAACATGGTACACCAATCAGTTTTCTTGTTATGCTTATCATTTATAGTAAATAATGATACACAAGTTATGATTTTTTGACCATGTTATGGTTTTAATTTGAATCATTTTGTAGTGTTATATTAAAAAAAATGATGTTTAATTTTTAAACATATGGTATTATTGTATTAATTTCTATAAGTTGTATTTGTAGTTACTGTATCATTTTCTGCAAATTACTCAATCTCCGTTTGAAAATTGTGTTGTAATAGATTACAACGAAAAAAGCTTTTCATTGAAGAAAATTAACAATCAAATATTAGAATTGAAAATGAAAATAAAAAAAAACTCAATAATAGATTGAAGTGCAAAATAATAGATGAAAATTCAAAACAAATATGAAAATTTCGTTAAAACTTACGGGACAAACAGCTTTATGAAATATTTCAGATATGCACTAAGATTTTTAGATGCAATATAGTATACGTCGGTCAATAATAAAACAAATAATTGAACCAAAACTCATGACGTGATATAATTATAATTAGTTAAGGAAAGATTATGACAATAATGAAAATGTGAAATAGAAAAGAATATTTATTGCAAATCATAATTTTTTCCTTTTTGTGTAATTTTAATTAGAACAAATAAAGGTGTAATAGTCCATTATTTACTAAAATTTTTTTAAAAAAACTTTATGGAATACTATACTTTTGATAAGGATTAATCCCCGAGCACCTCATTAAAAAGGGACTTATCCCTAATTTACGCTAAAATGGATATGTAAATAAATTGTTTCACGTACCTAATCAGGTGAAGCTTAGATTCTACTGCTTACTTTGAGCGCTGAAGAGTAGTTTTAACAGAAAATTGACGAACAGTCTAATTTATAAACAGTTTATAATTTTTTATTCACAATAAGATTTTTTAACGAGTAAGATCCATCTACATAAAAATTTAATAAATAAATTTTAAAAAATATATATAAACTTAGCAAAGAAATCATACCCAATTTTTAATTTTTCGTATGTTCGGTCATTTAAGTTTCAATCAGTGTAGCAATTCTCTTTCTGGATTTGATTATTTTCAAATTAAAAATTATAGAGCACGTGTTTGTTGTGAAAAACATATATGGTGTTTGGTGTTGTTTGAATTATAAATTTATATATTAAAATAAAAAAGATATAATTATAATTTCAAAAAAAATGTCTTAAATGTTTGTTATATTTATAGATTTATAGCTTCGAGCAACAAAATTGTAATTGTTGATTTATAATTAAAAGGTACCAAAAAAATTTATTGCACATTTATTTAAATTTTTTAGATTTTTTTATTGATCTTTAAACTAAATGCTAAATTATAACTTTTAACAAACACCTTCTAAGAATGAGTGAAAAGATTATTAAAATTATTAAGCAATAAGTAAGAAATTGAATTCAAAATCCACCACTTGAACATTGGTTGAATTTGTCACACATTCATTAATTGAATATGAAAAATTATAATGCATTTATTTATACTCTGCCTTGAAAATTGGTTTGCCCTCTAGGCCACCTATATTTGAGAAGAGGGAGTACTTACCTGAGTGTGAATTGGGTGAGAGGTTAAAATTCATGTACTTTTTGATAAATTTTATCTTAGTTCCTCAACACCAAAACACACACACACACACACACCACCACCACCACCAAAAAAAGAAAAGAAAAAAGAATAGTTATTTTTTAATTTTAAAGTTGTGTGCATTAAGCGGCACTTATTGATGGTGTTTGGTATTGCCCAAAGTAATAATTTATAGATTTTAATTTATGGTAAAAATTATAAATATTTGATAAAAATTGTAATTTATAGTTAAAATAAAAAAAAGTTATAATTTGTTGCATAAATTGTGTGTATTTAAAATAAATTGTAACTTATAACTAAAATTAATAATAAAAAATTAAAAATTGTAAAAAGTTTTTTTCCAAACACTCCATTAAGAGTAATATAAAACAAAAATCTTCGAATTAGATAACGTTGACCTACCTTTTTCAAATAGGTAGAAGATAAAAGATAATTTATTTACGAAACGTACTGAACTAGTAATATAGTATAAAATACTCCGAGTGAAAAAATATTGATTAATTTTTATTTGATAAATATAAGATAAAAGCAACCATACTTAGCGTATAAGATAAAAGCAACCATACTTAGCGTGCATTAAATATTTTATTTAGTAATAGCACCACGTAAACAATATTATATAGTATTTCGAGATTATTTAATAATTTTTTTTTACCATCAAGAAAATAAATTTAAAATCTTAACTCAAAAATATTGTGTAGAGGTTAGATACAAATTTAGTAAATTGTGGCCAGCAGCCCAAAAAAATCTTAACCACTTGCAAAATATCAATACCAGTAATTTTCTAATTGTATTATAGATATAACTTAGGCACTGTTGGGAATAGCTTTTCTGTTGGTTTTTTTAAGACTTTTTTTTTTGTTTTTCCGGAGCTTTTTTTTATTTTTTTTATTTATTATGATAAAAAAATTTAAGTATAACTATTTTGATTAAAGTTGAAAAAGCTCACTAAGTATGAAAAAGAGAGTTTTATAAGAGCCTTAAAGTGGATTTTTTTGTTATATGATTTTTGTTATTTTTTGGATAAATTTTTTACTTTTTTAATTTTTATAATAAAAAATTTAAAAAATATCATCGTTTAAACAAACATAAATTTCTTGACTAAAAATGAAAAATCATATAAAAAGAAATATTCCACTGTATCTTAGATTTTGTTTGTACTAACTTTTTTTTTGCTGCTTTTTTTCTTCGTTTACAATAATGGAGCTTTTTATTAAAAATTTTTTAAAAAAAGTTAGGTTGATTGAAATAATCTTTTAATAGTAATTTTTTTATTTTTTTATTAAAATATCTAATATATTTTTACTTTTTACTTATTATAAGTTATAGTGTTTGAGCTATTAGTATGACATTTTTGTTGTTGTTTTTGTGAAGATGATTAACTTTTTAAATTAAGAATATTATAGTAATTTTAGTTTAAAAAAATTAAAATATTTGATATGTATATAAATTTTTTTTTTTTAAATAGATAAAAGCTAATTGATTTTTTTTTAAAATCAAACAGTATAATTTAAAAATTAGTTTTTTTTTTGTAATAAAAAAAAGTATCTTTTTGTAATAAAAACTATCTTAATAAAAAGTATCTTTTAAGATAGTCATAGTCGAATACCAACCCAAGATGCCCCAGTCAGCTCAAAGCAAGGGGAAGATCCAAGGGCGTAATTTAGATAATCTACTATAAGCTGTTTGATTTTCAGGTAACCGCATGAAAATCTATTTGGAAAATTCATTTAGATGTTTGCTTGAAAAATTGATTTATATGATCGTACGTATATGTATGTGTATTTATATGTGTTGATTCCAATTACAGTTAGAAACTCCAAATCGTGTATGTAGTTGTTTTCGGTAATGTGATTTATTCATGTTGGTTTCATTGATTGAAGATTCGAACGTAATGGGAAAAGCTTTATGGATCAATGTTTCTGCGATTTTTTTGACTAAATTCTGCTGTTTGGCTTCCCAGAATGATAAATCTTAATAAATCTCTGGTCATTGATTAATATTTCTAATCGAGAGGATAGTTGATTTAATTGATGTGATCGGTTTATGTTTTGGAAGCAAATACTACTGACATCTAGAATCTTCTTTTATTCTGTTTCATTTCGTTTTCTCTGAAAGAGAAAAGAAGGCTAATTCAATTTATTTTCCTTTTGCTTTTAGTTTTATTTTACCTGTGGTTTGATTAATCTTATAACTCAAATCATCAGGATAAATTACCCTCTACTGTGTGTTCATCTAAGTTTATTTGGATTTTCTTTTGTTTTAATTTCCTGAATTGGCTTGACCTTAGTTTGCTTTTGCGTTTGGACTTTGGACAGCGTACATTAGACTCTATGAACGCTGGAATTTAGGGCTTACAGCTTACTCTTCTCTGAAGATTTCTTGTGATACAGAAAATAAACCTTTTTTTTAATTGTCTTTGAGCTACCCAAGAAAAAAGTTGTCTAATATAATAGGGCAATCACATGGGCTGAATTTGTCATCTTTTGGAAGTCAACAAAATTAAACAAAAGCCTTCATTTGTTTTTTATTTCTTCCTTAAACTTCTGGCAATCAGAAACATAATAAATGTACTGTATTTTTATTTGATTTTATTTTTTGCAGAGAAGTTCAATGAAATTGAAGCTTTAGTTCTGCGTTTTCGAGGACATTAAATTTGAGGATTTGATCAAAGTTCTGCTGCAATCAAGTTCTTTCCAGTTTTAAGGTAGTGCAGCAATGGAGGCTAAACTTGCACAGAGCTTGCAATTCTCAGCATGGATTGATTTGGAGAAGATGATGAGGAAACCAAGTGGTACATTCCAGTTTTCTCCAAGATCTAGGGAGCAAAAGAGGCTTCAGACTCTTATTTCTAGTCACTTGCAACCCAAAGGAACTGCCACTTCGCACAAATCTGTAACATTGAAGGTCTCATGTTCCTATAGGAACTTTCCAGGTAGTTACAAACATTTAACACAATTATTCTGTGAAGGATGAGAACATGCCTTTCATACTGTTTGATAATAACGCAATATAATTTAATAATCTTGTCTATGTAGAACACATGATTGACCTCTGTAAAATCTGAGGTTAGTTGATTTTTATTGTCTCGATAAATATCAGCTGCGGCGACAAATCAAATTCATCTTCTGCAAATGCATGCTTCACTAGTTCTTACAAGTTACAAGCTTAATTAATGTTAATTACTTATGCACATTAAGAGCGAAATCTTGACTCAACTGGGATATAGGTTGTTCAGGGGTGTAAATTTGTCCCAACGCCTGTGTGCCGGCCCAAAACCTGTTCAAGGCTTGAAAGTGAAGCCCGGCCTGAGGCCGGGTCGAACCCTCTGGACTGGGCCTGGGCATTTTGAAGCCAGTGGACAGCCCAAACCCAGCAGCCCAAAGAAATTTAAAACTTTTAGAAAGTGGCCCATGCCCATGAGCCTGCCCATCGGCCCAACCCGCAAGCCCACAAACCTCTCCCCAACGGTCACAAATTTGCAGCCGTGATCGCTTCTGATGAAGAACGGCTATTTCTGCAGAATAGCTTTTTCTACATTTTCTTTTTTGAAAAAGTAATTTTCTCTCAAAGTATCTCAAAGTTCTCTTAGCCACTCTCAAAACTCTCTTGATCTTGTTCAAGGGCGGTGACAAGTGTAATTGATCAAGTAATTTTCTCTCAAAAGTATCTCAAAGTTCTCTTAGTCACTCTCAAAACTCTCTTGATCTTGTTCAAGCGCGGTGACAAGTGTAATTGATCAAGTAATTTTCTCTCAAAATGTTGGGATTGACTCGAATCTCAATATCAGATTTAGCAGCTAGGTTTATTTAGCAACTTTTCTATTATTGATTTAGCAGCTATCCTATTGGTGATTCAGCAGCTTTCTTATTGTTAATTTTGCAGTTGTTCTATTATTGTTTTAGCAATTTCTATTTTGGTAACCTCCTATAAATGGGATAGCTAGGGTCTCATATTATGTGAGTGAAGTTGATAAGTCGTCAAAATACTCAGAGAGGCTCAAGTTAGAGGCCAGAGAGAGTATAGAGAGATGGTGAGAGGCTCAGTTTAAGGCCACAGATAGTGTGTGAGTGGAGTAGAGTGAATCTTGTAATCGGTGTTAAGGAGTATAGTGGATTGATTCTTATCTCCCGTGGAGGTAGGCAGTTAGCCGAATCACGTAAATTCTCGTATTCTAGTGGATGTTCTTATTTTCTATTTGAGTAGTGTGGATTGTACGTTTCCTGTTTCCGTTGTGTAGGGGATTTAAGCCATTAAAATTCCAACAACTGGTATCAGAGCATTGGTTATTGGCTTAATCACTCGATTGCAACAAAGATGAAGAACATCATGTTACAGATCCCTATAGACTGATAGGGAACACGGTGATAGGTGAAGTTACCACTACCACATAGGTAGTCTAGCGGGAACGCACAAATTCCTGGTATATGCGGCTTGGTCAGATCAGTCAGATCAACAAGTGTAGTATATCAGATCTTCAGAAGAAGACACTAAGAGTCGAGGTGGAGATTGACCAGTTCCGTTCACCTAGAAAATCGGGTGATTGGGGTTCAAATCAACAGTAGTGGAGATCCTTCATCTTACCAGAAGGCTACATGTAGATCAAAAGGGGATCAACAGCAAGTAGCAGTGTCAGAGAAAGTGGAGTTACTACAGAAGGCTGTTGATTATGAACAGAGAGGGTGGAGCGCCCATATCCAAGAAAAGTGTGCAGGTCGAGGATTGCCGACAGTTCTTCAAGATGGCTAAAAGATTCTAGTTAAGGTAGAGATTGTTGGGATTGACTCGAATCTCAATATCAGATTTAGCAGTTAGGTTGATTTAGCAACTTTTCTATTGTTGATTTAGCAGCTTTCCTATTGGTGATTCAGCAGTTTTCCTATTGTTAATTTAGCAGTTGTCTTATTATTGTTTTAGCAGTTTCTGTTTTGGTAGTCTCCTATAAATAGGATAGTTAGGGTCTCATATTATGTGAATGAAGTTGATAAGTTACCAAAATGCTCAGATAGGTTCAGGTTAGGTGCCAGAGAGAGTATAGAGAGATGGTGAGAGGTTTAATTTGAGACCACAGATAGTGTGAGTGGAGTAGAGTGAATTTTGTAATCGGTGTTAAAGAATATAGTGGATTGACTTTTTTCTCCCGTGGAGGTAGGCAGTTAGCCGAACCACGTAAATTCTCGTATTCTAGTGGATGTTCTTATTTTCTATTTGAGTGGTGTGGATTGCAGCTTACGTTTTCTGTTTCCGCTGTGTAGGGGATTTAAGCCATTAAAATTCCAACACAAAAGTATCTCAAAGTTCTCTTAGTCACTCTCAAAACTCTCTTGCTCTTGTTCAAGTGCGGTGACAAGTGTAATTGATCAAGTAATTTTCTCTCAAAAGTATCTCAAAGTTCTCTTAGTCACTCTCAAAACTCTCTTGATCTTGTTCAAGTGCGGTAACAAGTGTAATTGATCAAGAATTTTTTGTTGCATTTGCCATTTGACTAGATTTAATTTTTAGTATTGATTACTTCAATTCTTATTTTTTCCAGTGTGATTTTTGTTTTTCTAAAAACAAATACTCATTCTTTCTTCTAAATTCTTTTCTTTTTATAAAAAATCAATATTTTTAGTTTCAAAACTCACCATTCCGCTGCCAAATTTCTTCTTATTTTTTTCCCAAAAAAAATACCAATTCTTTCTTCCAAGTTCTTTTCTTGTTATGGAAGGTGATTTTTTTAGTTTAAAAAAACTCAATATTCCACTATAAATTTAAAAAAAAAAAAAAAAATACTCGTTTCTTCTAAATTCTTTTCTTATATAAAAAACCAATATTTTAAAAAAATTTTAAATTCTCAATGTATATTAAAAGGTCTTTCTGATTATATTAATTCCCAATTTAAATTCGTTCTTGTGCTTTAATTTGTTAACTTTTTCTCTTATAGTTTAATTCGTTCTTCACTCTTGTAGTTCAATTACTTCTTATAGTTTTTTTTTTAAGGGATCATTTTGGTAATTATATTAGTGTAGAGAATTATATGTTTCCTAATCTTAACCCTAGTGTCAGCACCATCTAATGCTAGAAAATTCATAGGTTCTCCTAACGTTGATGTAGAGTTGTCATCAGGAGCCAGAGCCATTGGTCGAACCCAGTCAAATGTATAGGCTAGTTTTGAAAGATTAAAACTACTAATCTTGATGGCACCATAGTAATTAAGTTAAGATGTAAAGTTTGTAATAAACAACTTAGTAGAAATACGGTAGGGGTACTAGTCATTTACGTAAATACCATGAAAAATACATATGTTGTCAATTCTTCGACACGAGGGAGGAAATGCAGCTAGGTAGGGGCGCAACGGGTAATTTAGCCACTTTTTTCTACAAATACAGTTGCAAGTCACAGTAGTTAATTAGAGAATAAAAGGTGAACAACTACTTACAGTGAGTCAGTGAGCAAGGAAGCTGAATTTATGAAATTACTACTAGGAGCATTTACACCTCAATATCAATTTTTATTTGTAGAGGAATAAAGTTATAAATTTACATTTAACATTTGTAATGACAATTTTGACTTAAAATATTTACTTTTCTAACATCAATTTTTTGTATATTTATTTTTAATTACTCTTGGATGTACATTGGCAAAAAAAAACCCAACCTCTTTTTCTTCTGCCCAGCTTCCCAAAAACAATATTCAAAAAACCCCAGCGCTAAAATTTTGGCGGGAGTTCAGTGGGCTTGTATCGGCCCAGCCTGGGCCAATTTTACACCCCTGGTGCTCAATTGAAATCAACTTTCTAACCAAACGGGAATATCTCATGTGGCCTCCTTTATTTTTTCTTTGCTTTTTGCTCCTCACTGGCTAAGAAATGCCTTTTACAGCTAATAAAGGACTCTGCCTAGTGTTGGTCTCTGTTAATCCTTACTGCTAGGAAAGGTAAAACGGGAAACAAACCTAATCTTTGGTAATATTTGCACAAAGTGGCTATCAGACTAGAAAATACTTTGTAGCTCAAGCTTTTACCATTTCACCACTCAATGCCTGTAACACCCGGATCTTTCAGATGACAATGATATTGTTTTCTTTGGATAAAAGTTCTCACGGTTTTGTTCTTTTCAGGGGGTCACCTATCCTTATATTGCTCCCACCCAAGTACGCTTAACTCCGGATTTCTGCTAGAGTCTCTACCACTTAGGAAAAAGTCTCGTTGAATGTAAGCGTTCAAGATTTGTCCTTTATAGCCTAGAAATTTCCTCTCCCTTTCCGATGTAAGATATCAGGATATCACAATCCACCCCCCTTAGGACTGCATGTCCCTGTGCAGTAGCCTGCCAGCTCTGGTAGTCTGTCAGTCCTTATCGACCTGCCCACGTATCACGCGAGATGGCAGGGGCCCACACTTTGAGGTGAGGAGAGTCCGTTCTGATACCATCTGTAACACCTCGACCCTTCTCGTGGCAACGCTATTGTCCGCTTTGGGTAAAAACTCTCACGGTTTTGTTCTTCCCAGGGAGTCATCTATCCTTGCATTGCTACCGCCCAAACATGCTCAACTGCGGTGTTTTGTTAGGGTCTCTATCACTTGGAAAAAAAGGCCTCGTTGCTGTATAAGGGTCCAAGATTTTTTCTTTATAGCCTAGGAATTCCCTCTCCCTTTTCGATGTGGGATATCAGGATATCACAATCTACCCCCCTTAGGGCTGCACGTCCCCGTGCAGTAGCTTGCCAGTCCTTATCGACCCGCCCACTCTATAGCCTGCTCACTATGTAGCCCGAGACAACAGGGGCCCACACTCGGAGATGAGGAAAGTCGGCTCTGATACCATCTGTAACATCTCGACCATTCACATGGCAACAATATTGTCCGCTTTGGGAAAAAGCCCTCACGGTTTTGTTATTCTCAGGAGGTCACTTATCCTTCCATTGCTCCCGCTCAAGCACACTTAACTGCGGAGTTCTGTTATGATCTCTACCACCTTGGAAAATGCCTCGTTGCTATGTAGGGGTCCAAGGTTTTTCTTTTATAACCCAGGAATTCCCTTTCCCTTTTTGATATGGGATACCAAAATATCACAATGCCCTTAAAAATAAGAATATAACCAATTTTAGAATTTTAGCTTACCAGAAAATTTACTTAGTATATGGGCAAAACATCAAGTGCAAAGTGATTAAGAATTGCACCATGGGTTTTCTTGAGTTGAAGATCAGATTAATACCCGTGCTACAAGAGAACAAGGCAACCCATCTCAAGTTGTTTCTATATTGCATTGTTCTTTTCATTCAACTATTTATTTACCTCCATTTTCTCATCTTGTTTTTCCTCCTTATTATAACAATGAGAATGCATTGGAGTTGCCCTATTTTATCCGGGGAGTGTTGCCACTTGTCTCCTATCTCATATAAATCCATTAGGGCAAAGGTCTTCCAAGAGTTGGAAAGTAGTGAAGCAATTTTGTTTTGGGTGGCATTCTGGTGAACTTTTGTAGTTCTAATGGTTTCTTACGAAAACTATTGAAGGAAATATATGTTTGTGTTGTGATTGAAGTAGGGATATTTTCTTTGTAGGTTCAATATTGCATCCTGGAAGTTTTCCTGCTTCGTTTGATGAAGATATGATTTTAAAGGTATGGATGATGGATTTTTGTTCTCTTCTGTGTTTGTCCATGACAAGATATGATTTCAAAGGTGTACAATCTGTTCCCAATGTTAGACATTGTGGTAATCTCTGGATCTTTACATTGTTCAGCTGGATATAGCCATGAAACTAGGGTTGCATTTAGCTGATTGGATCATTGTAGATAGTTTCAGCATTCATCTTATGGAAGTTATTAAAATTGCAGAATAAGTCGGAAGAGATTGAACCATATTTAAATGGACGGTGTATATATCTTGTTGGTCAGTTCCTTATTGTGATCCTCTGCAATTGGTTGATCAAATGTATGAAACGATTTCTATTTAACTATATCGTCTGCAAAATGCAGGCATGATGGGCTCTGGTAAAACAACAGTTGGCAGGATTTTGTCAGACACACTTGGTTATTCATTTTTTGACAGGTTTGTAGTGGTATTTCTTGTCACTTATTTTCTTTATAAATTCGAGTCATGTCATAGATCTGTCTCATGGAATTGAGGGTTTTACCATCCCAGAGGATCTTGAGACTGTACAATGCAGATAGGATCCATTGATTGCTGCTGGTACTCTGGAAACTGGTCCTAATTCTTGCAAGAAGCCCCCTTGACACATTATACTTCCTGCTAAAAAACCTAATTGGAGTGTGCTATATTTGTTGATGTCAGTGACACATTGATAGAGCAGTCAGTTGGGGCAACTTCTGTGGCTGAAATCTTTAAGCTATATGGTGAGAGCTTCTTCAGAGATAATGAGGTTAGTGAGTTCGGATTTATCGCCTACAGTTTTTCCAAAGTTGGAGCAATATGCAGGCATTGATTAAATGGTTTCTTGGCCTTTCTTT
>JAOTRH010000001.1:14883602-14887680 GCA_034768845.1 Heliamphora exappendiculata | reverse complement strand
AACATGGGAGTTTCTTAAATTTTATTTTACTTCTCTATGCAAGGATGTGTGTTTGTAATCCTTTTTTTTTTTTTCCTGTTTCCCTTGTGCTTTGAATGCTTCTACGTAGAGCCCTTCTATACCTTTTGAAATAGATGCAATTACATTTGTTTCTCATTATTGTTGAGTTATTTTTAATAGCTTTTCTTTTTTTTTCTTTTTATTAAAAAAAATAGCATGTGGATGGCTTTATCTATTTTCTTAGCATTTTGGTCCTTTTTATCTTCTAGACATAAGTTTTGTCCTACCATTCTTGTTCTTTTGGTAGCGTAAGTATTACATGACAATTTGCGTTAAAGTTTCAAAGAGGGGTGATTGGGTAGGACAGACTATAGTTGGGGTCGTAAACCATATCATTTTGTTCCACCCTTAACATTCTCTACCACTTCCAAAGTAGCTAGCTACATAGAACTCGGTTACAAGCCTCGGGTGCAAGTATGCATCTAAGTGTCGTGTTCATCAAATTCCGATATCAGTGACATTGAGACACGACAAATAAATGATAGGGTAGAGTTAACGACAGTTATTGTATGAGGTCTATCCAATGCTTTTATGTTTTTCAGGATAAATAGTATTGACAAAGTTCCATTGAAATGCCATTGAGTATTTCATGCATAATGTCATAGTTTATGTATAGTTATATAATAAATTTAAATTACTCAATATGCTTTCTAAGTTAATGTCTAAGTAAAAATGTTGAACACATTGTCAGAGTGTTGATTAACACGAGTATTTTATTCATTTAGTCCATGTAGCATAGAATTGCAAACAAGTTGCAATGCTTCGGAATCGACAGGCTATTGGCCTTGGTGACTCCATTGTGTCACGGGTTATAATGAAATTTGCATTTGTCCAATAGCTTTATGAAAGGAATACAAGTTTGTGATATTTGTATTGAAAAATCATTAAATGTTGTCTTTATCCTTAGTGAAAAATTTATGATTTCTTGATCATCAATTAGTCAAAATTTATTCGCATGGGCCCCCTGCATGCGTTATGCATTAAGTAGCGCTGGTGAAGACAAAATTTTTGTTATGGTAATTATGTGAAGAGGACGACGTTTATTGGTGGTTGAAGCGAGACCGGGCAATGTAGCGGAAAGTTGTAAGGGAAAAAAATATAAAAACTTGAGTTCGTTGATAAAACTTTCAATAATTTTGTTGATTCAAATTGGAACAATGAGAACTCTCGAATGATATTAATCACCAAAATGGTTTATAATAAATGATAACCATAACCTGTTTATAATAAATGATAGCCATAACCTGTTTAGGGAATAGACAACTAAGGCAACTCCTGTTTAGGGGATATCCGAACGAGTATTTATAATAAACAATAACCCTAACCTGTTTAGGGAATAGCCGACGAAGGAAACACCATAAAATAAGGCCCAAAAATAGAAAGTTTTGACCTAAACTTAAAAATGAGTAATTTAGGACACCACGATTAAGGAGAAGTGGATGGAATCGTATTATGCTTTTTACATAAAACATTATTAACGAAATAAAACTTTTATAAAACCGAATGAATTTGCCCAAAATTCATTAGGGTCCATGGTGAAGCTATGGATCTTGACCCGTACCTCGATTTTCGATTTCTTTCAACCAGCACTTCAGTTTCCTTCAACCAATCAAATTCTACCCAATTATAAATCAGAAACTTTTGATTTCTACTTGTGCTGTTTCTTTCCTGTCGTATCCAACCTGTCCAAATATTGTCTTGCCAAACATGCCGCATCACCGGGACTCGAATTTTGGTTGCCACATAGCATTCCTACATTCGTGTGTATAGGTTTTTTAATTTTGTTTTTATTTTAGGAGTGCTGGTTACAGCCATTCTCCTTCTCTATGTATGATAGTTAACTTTTCACCAAATTTCATCAACCGGAAAATTCTCTATACCAATATTAAAGTTATTCAAACATAGTTAATGGAAAAGATTCCTCCTCCACACCCCAAACCCCCTCCCCACTTTCGCTTCCTCTTTCTGCCTGAACTTGTTCCATACTTATTGGCAGTTGCTCTCCTTGATGCTACGTTTGGTTGAAAGGAAAGGAGGAAGGAAATTAGATAGTGAAGAATAGGGATTATCTTCTTTGGATGGCAAACAAGAGGTGGGAAGAGAAAGGGGAAGGGATTGGTTTTCAACTTGCCGATAGAATATCAGCTGACCAAAAATGGGCAGAAACAGGGAAGGAAGGCTACCTAATTTTGAAAATTTGATGAAGGCTACCTAATTTTGAAATTTTGATGAAGGCTACCTAATTTTGAAATTTTGATTTACTTTTTCTGTCCTTGACCGCTAACTCAGTAAAATAACATGAAATTCATCTCTTTCCCTCCTCTTCTTCTTTGCCTCTTACCAACTATTTAAAGAAATGCCCTTATTCCTTCCCTAGTTGTTCCCTTCCTTTCCCTTCCTACCACTCTATGAAGCATAGGTATCGGTACACTGTACGCATACGTTGCTACAATAAAATTGTTAAAAAAGGTATGGTTACGGCTGTGGTACGACGGTAATGATGGTAATTTTTTGTTTTATTTTTTTAGTATTGCATTAGATATATGTGCTAAATATAAAACTACTTTTAGCAATGAAGAGGAACAAATATATGCTACTTCACAAAAATATTAACATTGTCATCCCAATGTTGCGTCTTCGACGATTGCTGGATTAGATGGTGATTGCTATGGCCTTCATATTGCATGTCCGTATCTATGCTATTACAGTTTGTGCTTAGGCATGGGGCGCAACTAGAGTGCTTTAATACCCAAATGAGGCACAATTGAGGCTTTGGGCAAGATGCAAGTTGCACGGCCAGTAGGCTGCATTTAACGTTTTGAATTATTTACCTCTGCTGGTTCCAGGTTTGTTCTTCTTCCTGCTCTACTCTTCTTTTTCTTGTTGATTCCTTTTTATGCTCTTTCTCCTGGGTTCTTCTCCTCTTCTTTTTTCTTCTTCTCCTTCCTCTTTACGTGCACTTGACTCTGCTTTTTTCTTTAATCTGCTGGATTCCAGGTTAGTCTTTTCCCTTCTTTTCTTTACTACTTTTTCTTTCCTCTGCTCTGTTCCAGGCTTCTTGTTTACTGATCCTCTTTTTTTGTCACTTGCTGGGTTCCTTCTGTGTGTGTGTGTGTGTGCGCGCGCGCGCTCTCGCGCGCGTGGGCTGGGTTATTATCAAATGTTACTGTTTTTTCTGCTGGGTTCGTTTTTTGTTTTTATTCTGCAACATATTTTGGTGGATGTCTGGTTGAATTGATCAAAAGTACAACCTTCAAGTCCTGGGGGATCTTGTTACGTTGTCTTGTATTGATCAGTAGATTGCATCCATGTTAAATCATATGTTTTCATTGACAGCTTGCACCTTGCTTTGGTGAAGCCCGCACTTAGACCCCAGGAGACCTGGGCATATGTGTGCCTCTCGTTCTAATTAACACTTAAACGTAGCATAAAAAACCAGGATCTCCCTCCACCTCCCTCTCTTCTGTCTTTATCCCCTGACACATGTTCTTTCCTTGTGAATTGTCACTCTCTAGAAGCATCTATTAGCCTCTTCTGGGAGATAAGGACACTTTGGCATGTGTCCTACAATCGTGTCCTCTTATCAATGTGGGTAAATTAATGTACTTGGTTATCATGTGTATTGAGATTTACAGTGTAACCGTACAAAACGAACATTTACTTGAGAAAATCTGGCAGATACACCTGCTTTATCCCTCAGCTCTAGGACAAGTGCTTGGACAGTTTAAACATTAGAAAAAACTTCTACCAGTTCCCACTGCGACTAATCTTCAGTTAGTTTCAACTGCCGTATAAGCATATATGTTGACTATTTCTATTAGATTTGTACCTGCAGTATCTGTCTGCTCTAGAACTAGCGAGTGCTTGGACGATTTAAAGATTAGAAGCGAATCCTACCAGTTCTGCTTTCACTTGTTTCTTTTTTGTTAAATTTTCTATCCTTTCAATTATTGGAACCAATGGTCAGTAATTATTTTCTGCATTGCAGACGGAGGCATTGCGGAAACTGTCTTTGATG
>JAOTRH010000001.1:14863602-14878602 GCA_034768845.1 Heliamphora exappendiculata | reverse complement strand
TAAGAGCGTATTTTTCGTAAAATCGTCTTGAAGTTGTAAAAAGTTTTGAATGTACCCGTAAGCATTTTGGATTAGTGAAATTCTTAAGGGGAGTCTTGAAAAGTGGACGTAAACTTGAAAAAAGCCGAATCACTATAAATCTTGGTGTTTGGTTTATTTTCTCTATCCCTAACCTCTTTAATATTTGCATAGCTTTATTCTCTGTTTATACTTGCTATTTTTATTTGTACTGTTAAAAGATTTTTAAAAAAAATTTTAAAATTATTATTATCTTTTTGAAGACCCAATTTACCCATACTCTTGAGTTGCCTAGAACTAACAATTGGTATTAGAGCCCGGACTCTTATTTTTTACTTAATCGTCTAAGAGTTTATATGGTAACCACTAGCAGCGGATCTATCCAATCTGAAGGTCAGTTGACCAATAAACCTCCCTTGTTCAATGGAACAAATTACAATTATTGGAAGGCTAAAATGAGTATATATATTCAAGCTGTAGACTGCGACCTTTAGAGGGTTATTGTTAATGGACCCAGAAGACCTACCTCTACTATTGAAGGAACAATCGTTCCTAAACTAGAAAATAAATAGACTGAAAATAACATTAGAGAAATTCAAAAGGATGCCAAAGTCATGAATCTCCTATATTTGCTCACTTGACTCAAATAAGTTCAATAGAATCTCAGCATGTGACACTGCTAAGAAAATATGGGATAGATTTGAAATTACCTATGAGGGTACTAACCTTACTCCAAAATAAGCATGCTGGTTCACAACTATGAATTATTCAAAATGAAACATGATGAAACTATTTCTGACATGTTTACTTGCTTTACTGATATTATTAATAGACAAAAATCTCTTGGCAAGATTTATTCCAATGTAGAAATTGTGAGAAAAATTCTTAAATGTATGCCTAAGAACTAAGAAACTAAGGTCACAGCAATCCAAGAAGCTAAAGTGCTCAACACTCTCAGTCTAGAGAAACTTCTTGGATCTCTTATGACTCATAAGATGAATATCAAGATGGGCAATGAGGATAATAACAAGACAAAAAAAGGGCATCGCCTTCAAGTCACTACAAGAAAATATATTTTTTCCGATCAAATATTTAGTCGGCATAAGTTATTTTTGGTCGCCAAAACCTTTTGCCAACCAACTATTTTGGTCGCCATTGTCGTTGGCAAAGGATGGTCGATAAAAATTTTTGCCGACTAAAATCAGGTTGGTCGCCAATGATCCTGGAGTTTTGCCGACAAAATTTTAGTCGGTAATACATTCTTTTGCCGACAAACTCGATTAGTCGCTAAAGCAATTTGGTCAGTAAAAAAAGAGGCATTGGCGACCAATTATTTAGTGGACAAAAGTGAAGGAACTTTTCTCGACAAAACATTTGGTCGGCAAAGGTGTTATTGATGACTAAATAGTATCGTCGGCAAAACCTTAAAATTTTTTGAATACCTTTCACCGACAAGTGTATTTGGTCGGCAAAAGTGTTTTTGGCGACTAAATAGTTTTGTCGGCAAAAACTTTTAAATTTTTGATACTTTTGCCGACCAAATTATTTAGTCGCCAAATGTTATTTTCTACAATATAATATTTTGATTGGAAAAAGATTGACAACGATAATTATTATTATTATTATAACTCCATTAAAAAAAAGCACTAGTTATTACAAATAATTATTAATTTATGAACTAAACATGTGCTCCATATACAAATAAACATGTAATTAATAATTTCTATATATTCAAAACGATACGTAATATTTATTGATTATTGCATCACAAAAGTTCTTCTAAAGCAAATTATTGATAATTCATAAAGTAAACATGTAACCTGTGCATACAAAGATTAATAAAAAATTAATATTCATTCTAAAATCATAAATATTTTGAAAAAATTTTAATATATAAACTACTACCTTAATGCACTCTTAGTACGCTTATTAAGGAAAATTCAATAGATAGAAGTATTAAAAAAAATTAAAATTCTTTATTCATTTTTTACCACTAACTTTAACTAACTTCAGTAGAAAGACATACACAATGCAACACAAAATCACCCTAGGAACAAAGCATCCACCCATCAAAGATAGTTTTACAAACAAAAATAAAAAAAACGATAGTAACTATCCACTGAACAGTCCCTTGACCTTGGTTGATCGACAAAAAAAATTGTAATGCTTCAATCTTCCCATATAAGTCTTGTCATGTACTACATTCAACAATAACAAAACAGACAATATTAGTGTATATACGTGTTTCAACTGAGCAAAGAAAGCCATAATATATATTGTTTAGGTGTGTGGAATTGGTGCATGCATGCTGTTATTGTGACTCTATTTTCAATATTAGAAGGGAACTAAACGAATCACTATGAGTTACAACAGTGAACTAAAGGGAATGACTTACCCCCAAAAAAATGAGATACGGGAAAAACATTAACAAAATAAGGAATTGCTAATTTGGGCAGATGTATGCAAAAACAATAAAAAATAAGTAAAAGAAAATCAACGTGCAAGCAGAAAAACCATGAAACCTCAGTAGTGGGCATTAATCAAGCTACCATAAAAACAAACAAAAAAAATACCATAAAAATAAAAGTCAATCCATACAAGAATAAGTTTTGAGATGAGTTCAATCCGTACAAGAATAATCGGTGCCCAGAGTGCAATCACAACACCAATATTATTCCTTGCTGCAAAGCAAAAAAGAACAGTAAAATACCAATTCGTGAAATAAGAAAATATTAGAAGTTTGTGCAATCTATTCATGTTTGTTACCTCGAGGAAAGAATTCATGCCATTGAATTCCCCCCCTCCCCCAAAACAACAACATGGCTGTGTCTGCCTGCATGTCTCTTATGTGTACGGTAAAATCTGTAGCAACTATAAAGGTTGTAACAGGTTTATTAATTGAATAAACAAAACAAGTATGCTAGCTTCAAGCTTACATCAAAGAAGACTATGTTGCGATTTGCATATCTGTCATTGCGATCAATGCCATCAAACCTCTGAGGAAACTGCACGTAGCATACATCTCGACCAACTTGTGGGTCCATCAAGAAACACATTGCCTCACGAACTGCCTTGCTATTGTTAACATAGTGATCACAATCAAGATTGAGGATGAACCATTCATGAGAATTGCAGACACCCTTACCTGTAATAAACTATCCCAAGTACAATGAGATAAGATAATTTGAAGTACCAGAATGAAATAATACTTCTCTGAACAATGTATGTAGATATGCCAAATCATTTTCAGCACCAGCCTTTTTATGATGTTGGTAGCCAAGCCTCTTCTCTCTTAAGTGAATATGCAAAAAGGCCAAAAACAAAAAGCCCTATAAACTGAAGTGAACATGCAAAATGGACAAAAAACACACACCTCTATATAGTAACTGAATGCCAACATTGTCATTATAAGAAGAACCCAAAACATAGTGTACCTGAAAGTTAAAAAGAATTTATTTTCAGAAATAAAAAAAGTGATTCTAATTTATTAATCCAATATTTTATCCATTGGATTATTACTTGAAAAGAGAAAAAGTGCTTTCATGCATCCCCCTTCCAAAAATTAATAATAATATAGATAATTAAGAACCAAAACAACGTAGTCTTTATACAAGTAATTTTTGCTAAATTAATAATAATACAGATAATTTTTGCCAATTTTTGCAAGTTTTTCCAAATAATGTTTTGGTACCAAATTTCCCGCCAAATGAAAACTTAGGCTCAAAAGATTATACTTTTTCCAACCAAATTATATTTAGTCGCCGAAACCTCTAGACTTTCGCCAACCAAACTGTGCTTGGTCGCGAAAAATGTACTTTCGTTGACAAAATTCAATGTGGTCGCGAAAAACTATGTACTTTTATCGACCAACATGCGCTTGGTAGGGGAAAACACTAGACATTTGCCGACGAAACTGGGTTTGGTCCTGGAAAATAGTAGTTTTCCCGACTAAATTGTATTTAGTCGCGAAAACGCTACACCTTTGCTGACCAAACTGTATTTGGTCGTGAAAAGTCTATACCTTCGCAGGCCAAACTGCATTTGGTCCGCAAAAATGGTCGATAAAAGTGTATTTTCTTGTAGTGAGTCTTTAATTCATGACGAAGAATCCGATGAAGACTCCTCAAGTGATGAGAACGAAGGTATAACACTCATCACAAAGAAGTTCAAACGGTTTCTTAGAAATAAGAAACAAGGAGGAAAAAGGTTCTTCAAGAAAGAAGGACACAAAGGCGAGCCTACCAAATTCAAGGGCAATTCAAGCAAATTCAAAATCAATCACAAGAAAGATGAAATAATTTGCTATGAATGCAAAAAGTCCAAACAAGTCAAGGCCGAATATCCTTAACTCAAGAAGCTGTTCAAAAAAGGTTTCAAGAAGGCTATGATAGCTGTATGGGGTGAAAGCGACGACAATAGCTCTGAGGACGAAAGAGAAGAAAACGAGGTTATAAATCTATGCCTCATGGTTAAGGAAGACGACGAGGTAACCCATGACTCTTTCTCTCTAGATGAATTACAAAATGCATTTGAAGATTTGCATGATGAATTAAGAAGAATGGGTGCCAAGAACTTTATTTTAAAAAAAGTTAGTTCTTTCCTCCTCAAGTGAAATTGAAACATTGAAAAATTAAAAACTTACTTTATCAAAACAAGTTTCTGTTTTGAAAGATGAAAATAAGATTTTGATTGAAAAGGTTGAAGACCTTACCAAAACTGTGTACAAGTTCACTCAAGTAAAGAACAACTTAGACAAACTTCTCGGCATGCAAAAATGTATTTTCGACAAAGCCGGAATTGGGTATAAACCAAACAAAAAATAAAAGTTTTTAAGCAATATTTTTGTTAAAGCATTCTCTAATCATACAAATGCTACCTGTTTTCATTGCTATGAACATGGACGCACTGTCACACATTGTTCACAAAGAAAATCTTCTAAGTTATCTATCAAGAAGGTTTGGGTTCCTAAGGGAACACATTCTCAAGGAACCAATTCCAAAGGACGCAAGAAAATTTAGATACCACAAGTCAAAAATTGATTCTTCTTGCAGGTATGTTTTAAGTCCTCATTCAAGGAGAGAATGTGGTATCTTAATAGCGCTTATTCAGTACATATGACAAGCGATCAATTAATATTTGCATCCCTCAAACTAAAAGATTGTGGATTTGTAACGTTTGGAGACAATAACAAAAAAAAAATTATATGAATCGATTGTATCAGTAAAATTCCTTCCCCTTCTATTGAAAATATTGTGCTTGTTGATGGTTTGAAATATAACCTTTTTAGCATAAGTTAACTTTGTGATAAAGGCCACAAAATTGTTTTTGATCATGCTAAGTGTGTTATTGAAGATTCAACCAATAACAAAATTATTTTTAAAGGTTATAGGCATGAAAATATTTATACATTCAGTCTAAATGACCTTTCTAAAAATGACATCAAGTGCTTAGCCGCCTTGAATGATAATAGTTGGTTGTGGCGTAGAAGACTTGGACATGCACACGTGAACTTGATTTTTAAACTTTTAAAAAAAGAATTAGTGATTAGGTTACCCCAAATCAACCTTGAAAAAGACAAAGTGTGTGATATATGTCAACAAGGCAAACAAGTTAGAAGTTTTTTTCATTCCAAAAATGAGATTTCAACTTCTAGGCCCTTACTACTATTGCATATGGACTTATTTGGTCCAACAAGGACTCCAAGCCTTGGATGCAAGAAATTTGCTTTTGTTATTGTTGATCACTTCTCAAGATACGCTTGGGTGCTTTTCCTTGTTCATAAGGATGATGTCTTTGCCTCTTTTGTAAAACTATCTCGGAGAGTTCAAAATAATTTTTTTTTTAAATCACGAGTATCTGAAGTGATCATGGTAAAGAATTTGTAAACAAAGATTTTGAAAAATTTTGTAATAAAAATTGTATTAATTATAATTTCTTTGTTCCTAGAATCTCTCGACAAAATGGAGTTGTTGAGAGGAAGAATAGGACATTAGAAGAAATGGTTAGAATCATGCTCTGTGAAAACAATATACCATGATACTTTTGGGCCAAGGCTGCCAACACAGCTTGTTTTATCGTGAACAGAGCCATGATACGAGCTTCTCTTAAGAAAGCCCCATAAGAGATATGGAATAGAAGAAAATCTAACATCAGCTATTTTTTGCGCATTTGGGTGCAAATGTTTTATTTTGAACAACAACGAAGAACTTTTGGGCAAGTTCGTCGCAAAATCTGATGAAAGTATTTTCTTGAGATATTCTTTATCTAATAAAGCTTAAAGAGTTTTTAACAAAAAGACCCTAATTGTTGAAAAATCTATACATATTATTTTTGATGAAACTAACTTTAGTTTTTTAAAAGAATTTTGCGAAGATAACTTGATTGACATAGGAAAAGATGTTGAAGATATCTTCAATAAAGACCAAGATGAGCTAAATCAAGAGGAAGTTTCAAATCCTCAACAAAATAAAGTTCAACAAGTTGTTGGACCTTCAAATCCTAAAAATTCAGAATTGCCTAAAGAGTGGAGGTATGCTCATGATCACCAAAAAGATCTTATCATTGGTGATCCATCTCAAGGTATCAAAAATTGATCTTTTCTACATAATATTTGTGGTAATCTAGCATTTATTTTTCAAATTAAACCAAAATATTTTAAAGAAGCCGAAAATGATGAGTTCTGGACATTGGCTATGCAAGAATAGCTTAACCAATTTGAAAGAAATAAGGTTTGGACTTTAGTCCCAAGACCTAAGGAACACCCTATCATTGGTACAAAATAGATTTTTAGAAATAAAATGGATAAAAATGGAGTAGTTTTTAGAAACAAAACTCGATTGGTAGTCCAAGATTATAATAAAAAAAGTATCAATTTTGATGAGACTTTTGCTCATATGGTTAGGCTTGAAGGCATTACAATGTTGCTTGCTTTTGCATGTTTTAAAAATTTTAAATTTTATCAAATTGATGTCAAGAGTATCTTTTTAAATAGTTTTATCTCGGAAGAAGTTTTTGTGAAATAACCTCATAACGTTAAAAATTCAGATTTTTCAAACCATGTTTACAAACTTACCAAGACTCTTTATAATTTAAAGCAACTCTTTATAGTTTAAAGTAAGTGCCTAGAGCATAATATAAAAGGTTAAGCAAATTCTTGATTGAAAATGAGTTATTTAGAAAAAAAATTGATACCACACTTTTCATCAAATCTCAAGTAAATGATATGCTAGTTGTTTAAATTTATGTTGATGATATTATTTTTTGTACGACTAACGAATCTCTTTGCAAGAACTTTGTTAAGCGTATGCAGTGAGAATTTGAGATGAGTATGATGGGAGAACTTAACTACTTTATTAGATTTCAAATCAAGCAAACTTAAGAAGGAATCTACATCATTCAAGCTAAGTATACAAGGAACTTTGTTTAGTGTCGACACAAAAATACCGTGGTTGCCTACAAATTTTGTGAGTCGACACAAATTGAAGAAGAGTCGACACAGAATTACCGAACTCACTTGAAGAAATTTTGAGTTGACACCAAAGTCAGAATGAGTAGACATAAATTCACTAAGAGTTCCTGCACTTTTTGGTGTTGACACCAAAGGCAAAATTTGTCGACACAAAAGGGCCCCTCCGGAAAGCTGAAAAACGAATTGAGTTGACACAAAAACCATTCGTGTTGATACTATTGTGTGGGTGAGAAGAATGCAGAAATTGTGTCGACATTTCAGAATATTTGAGTCAACCCAATCACTTGAAGAACCATCCCTTAGATATTTTGTGTCGACCCAGAAAGAATTGTGTTGACATCTGCGACAAAAATTTAAATGCGTGACAGACTTCAACGGTTAAATTTTTTGCATTTAATGCCTTCACCTACCTTCAATGGCTATGAAACCTCAAGAGCTTATATAAGAATTACTCCTCAGCATTTAGAACATCTAGAGACCTTCTATCACTGTTGTATTGCTTGATTCAAAGTCATATTCTTCAAACTCTCATTTATTGCTCTAACTCTTGTTCTTGTATTTCATCTCTCTTTACTTCTTCATTTATTGCCAATTATTTCTATAAAGAGAGTGAGTGATACTTATTAAATCCTCCAATTTATTGTATCCAAGAGTGAGTCACCCTTTATCTTTTGAATGAATGAGTAAATCTCATCAAAGAAGAACTCAAGAGATTAAGAAAAACATAGGCGTGTTTTTCGTAGGATCGTCTTGAAGCTGTAAAAGGTTTTGAATACACCCGTAAGTATTATAGATTAGTGAAATTCTCAAGGAGAGTTTTCAGGAGTGAACATAGGCTTGGAAGAAACCGAACCACTATAAATCTTGGTGTCTGGTACATTTTCTCTATCCCTAACCTATTTAATATTTGCATAGCTTTACTCTCTGTTTACACTTGCTATATTTGTTTATAATATTAAAAAAGTTTTTAAATTTTTTTTAAAATTGTTATTATTTTTTTAAGACCCAATTCACCCCCTATCTTAAGTTGCTTAGAACTAACAGTTTTAAAAAAAAATTTAAGAGGTAGTGTTCAACATTTGTCGAGTAACTATAGGTAAGTGATAGTAATTATTAAATTTTTTTGTATCTTTGTATTTATTATCGTGAAGATTAATAAAATTATTTTTTATTAGTCTTCAATTTTTATTTTTTTCTTCTATTTCAGTGTTTGGCTATTTTTATTTCCAATGAAGTTTTGAAATACGTTATTTAAATGCAAAACAATCGGTTGACATAGTTTGTGTTGATCTCGACAAAAGAGCTTTTTGTTTAGTTAACAAATTTTAACACGGCGATGAAACATCATACTATTATGGAGTAAAGTCACACAAACAAAATGGCAATAACAAAACAAAATGGCAATAACAAGAGTATAAGTGTGGTGGTGGTGATCAACACCATGAAGTGTAAAGCGAATTGTAGGCTGAGATATTCTAACAAAATCATGGCATGTAGATAATATGGCGAAAAAGAAGTGTACATGTTATTCAGTAAGACCATAAGAATGTGATGCAAAATTTTGTCCAAAATAGTGAAAAAAATATATACTTTCAACATTAAGTCTTAAAAGTAATATAATGTTCCTATCGATTAAATTTTAATTTGTGTCGAAATAATTTTTTCTTGTCGATATCAATGGAAAAGATTTTTTTGGTAACAATTTATGGCGCTAGGAGGAGGGCACTAATTAATTTAGATTATATTTAAATGATCACTCTAAATAAACTTTGAAATACGATATGAAGCCCAATATTTGATGACATAAAAAGTTCCAACAAATGAATTTTAATGGTTTTATACCCCAAGAGCATAAATAATATAAGGTGACAAAAAGTGTCATCCTTGTTTCAATGATTGAGACTGCTAATATATTAGCATGCCAACAAATTTAGATGAAATGATTTAGCTTTAACATGACTGGGGCATACTTTCAAGAATTCAAATTACATGAATTTTTTGTCGAACACGATAAGAAAATATACATATATTTATAAAGTTTATTTAGTCAAAACGTAAAACGTTTTCAAGCCAAATATGAAAAAAAAAAATCGACCGTGAAAATGTCTTACTATTTAAAGACCATTTATGGCTTTTTAATTTTTCAAAACCGAGTTTTAGTAAAATGTACAACATAGAAAGGCATTCATGAAGCCACCCCATAGATGCATCTTGTTAGTAATTTTAATTTGAAGAAAAAAAAATACAATTGACTGTATTTTTTTGTCAATTATAATTCTAACTAATTATGGCTACTAAAAATTCAATTTTGGTGTAATAATATAACTTTTCAAGAATTCGATAGCTCCATTCTTAAAGAATTGAGGGACATTGTTTATACCAAAAAATATTTTCTGCCGATGATGTTATTTTATATCCAAATGTTATTTCGAATTTTATAAAGTTTCGTGAAAAATAATTTTAATATCCAAAATGTTCACATAAAATGTTTAAAAAATGACAAGTGACACTCTAAAAGAAGAGTGTGGTAGTTAATAAAAGTTACTTGAATAGCACTTGCCATTGTAAAAGTAAATCTTGCTTAGAGTAGTAATAGTATAATATAGATTGTTTTTAAAATATTTTAAAGATAGAGTGTTTAACATTTGTCGAATAACAAATAAACGGTAGGTGAGTAATATTTCTTTGTATTTATTATCAAAAAAATTAATAAAATTTCTTTCTATTAATTTTCAATTTTTATTTTTTTTTATTTATTTATTTATTTAGCTATTTTTATATTCAATAAAATCGTGACATACAGTATCGAACCATAATACAATCGATTGATATAATTGTTGTCGATCTCGGGAGAACGGGCAAACTCACATGAGCGCACTCACGATGCCACTATACCAACATGTCGGGCAAAAATAGATCCTAAAATATATTTAACTTTACCCATGACCTCCCTTTAAAAAGTGTTGAAACCTGGTCAACTGGGTCAGAGTTCCCAAAGTTTTAATTTTGTCTAGTGTCATATTGAAACAATGTAGGACCGTGTTTGGATAACACAACTCTTAAGGGAAAAATGTGATTATTTGTCTCCAAACTGAAGACTCCCCGGCTCCTAAAGCCAAACCTCACAAATCGTATCCCATTAGATCTGTTGGAGAATTTGAGTGTCTAATTAGAATATTAATCCGGAATAACTTTCATATTTTATTTTTTGATGCAAAATATATGTTCAAATATATAGTCCGAATTAAACACACAATACCTTAACGAGAATGTTCGGCATTGCTAAAATTAATAAATTATAGATTATAATTTAAAATAAAAATTGTAAGTGTATAATAAAAATTGTAACATGTAACTAAAATAGAAAAAAAAATAATTATATTTTATAGTAAAATTAAATATGTTTAAAAAAAATTATAACTTATAATTAAAACTAATTGTAAAAATGTTAAAAGCTACTAGTAATAATTTAGCCAAACACCCCCACAATTAAGAGATAACTGGTAAGAGGAAGAGAGCTAGATAGAGAAGGAAATAATTAGAGAAAGGAATAAATTAACTTAATATGACAATTTTATCCTTTAATTTTAGTTTTGTAATATGTTCAGGTTTTTTATTTTTGTTTTTAACTATTTTTATATCTTTATTTGTATTTTATTAAATTGAGTCTTTCTCAGATTGTTTGAATCATTCTGCAACTTCCCAAGCCTCTTTGCCACCTAAACTCTACACAATAATACAACACCACCATATCAGAAACTAATCCATAACAAATAAATAAATTAATAAATAAATGTTAAAACACATTCAAACTTGGACTACTTTACAATCAGGCAAATTGCAAATTATTTGAGCAATCATGGGACTGTGTTGTTAGATGGTTGCCTGGAGCAGCTCTTCTTTATACAAGTCTCTCCATACCCCCCCACCAAGACTATTTTGTGGCTCGAGGTTTATGATGATTTAAATCATTTATCTCGTTAATCCCGCATGAAAAATCGTCTATGCAAAAATTTAACTTGATCGAAAATACATGAATGGTTCTGTTTTACAAACTAGACAATTTAAATTTTAAAAACCCATTTTAACAAAAAACTGTCCATTTCGTTGCATTTTGCTCATGTACCTATCGATGTTTGATTTTTGTATAAATGATCTTCTCACAAGATGGAGTCTTGTGGGGTATGGAGGAAAAGCTCATCCTCAACAAGCCTGTGTAGAGTTCATTTGATGCACTTGCCACCCCAGATAACTTGAAGTAGCAACACTGGTTGAACATCATCAACAAGACCCATGAATTTTGAAATAGTTGGTTCAGAAACAATCATAGAGAGTGGAAACTATGTAAACTGGACATATATTTTATATACTATAAATCATACACTTAGCAGGGTAATTAAGGAGCTCTAAAGTCTAAACCCATGGAACTTGCAGACACATACAAGGAGAAGCAATCACAACAGAAAAGGCTAAACAAGGGCATATAATCTTACAACCTTTCGGCCAGAAACTGCCGGCGAAATTCCCCTGCCTTTTACACCAAAAAGAACCTCCACAACCTCTTCAAAGATGACGGAAAAGACAGACTTACACTAAAGCAAGCATGGCAATGGTCACAATGGCATAGTCGGCTCACGAAGTTTCGTCAGTTTTGAGATGCTACATCTTGTTTCCTCACTGGCACTGGAATTCCACATACAAGGTGGAGGGAAGGAGAAGGGCCACAATGACAAATCAACTGTATTTCTTTCCTTTCTTTCTCAAAACTGATATTCCTCTGAATAATTAAGAAACAGTACAGATAAAGTAATAAGGCAAAATATCAAACAAATACAGGCATCAGCAATAATATATAAATTCTTGGATTTAAATTAGTTAATTTAAGGCGAAATAATTCAAATTTGGCTAACAAAGTTATAAATTAGTGGCTATAAGCATCTCCAACACTAACTATTACTTTGGGTAGCTAAAATAAGTTAAAATGGTACTATTTTTACATTGGCTAGCCATTTTTTATATACCTATCCCAACACTTCTAGTGATTTTAGCTAGGTAAAGTACACAACAGGCAAATCAACACATGATTAGTGATGTGAATGATAATGTGGCATATTTCTATTGCCTAAATTAATTTCGCTAGCCTTCAGTGGCTTACAAAATTCAGCTAGTCAATGCTATAAAATGCATGATTGCAACCGAGAAAGAGAGCCCCTATTAGAGTACTGAAAATCTGTATTAGCTAGCATATTAGCTAATAGGCTTCATATAAGGAGTCCGTTCGAGATGCTCTAAACCTCCACTGTAATAATACTAGGATAGCCAGAGTAAAACTTCCAACAGCTTTACATAAAACAGTAATTACCTTACCCTTCAAACCAAAATCTGAGGTTTCGTGAGATGAAGTGGGACGGAACCTACAGTGCAGATGTTAGTGAAGATGATAACGACAACACTGATGCTGAAGACAAATGAGACTTCATCAAAGGGAATCTGATCAGCATCAGAATTAACAATATATTATACACAAAGGTTAGTGTTAAGTCACATGCCAAAGAGATATGGTATGTTCTCATCTACAGTCAACTAATTGGCTGTCGACAAAACCTTACAGAAATTAATCATTCTCATTTCTGTTAGATTGCGTCTGTGGCATCTAGTGGCGATCTTATATTCCTATACCAAAATAGTGAAAATTATAAATATACATACCTGTTCACATGTCGTCGATATATAAAATGTATGCATTTTTCTCTTTAACTTTTTTGCAGATATAAGTTCTCATATAATATGGGTCAGCCAAGAATCAAGATAGATTATTAGATTGTATAAACTGCTGGGTGGAACTAGAGTTTTGACTGGGATTACGTGTGCAACATTTTCCTGTACCAAGTTAGTGTGATGTGTAACTCATAATTGACTGCCTTGCGGCTGCTTTGACATTAAAAGTTGTCAAAACCTTAGTTACCCCACAAGCTCAATTTAATCAATGGGAAAGAATATACCATTTTCAGTGCTTGTCTTGTTTGAATTACATTCCACCTCCATCAATGCGCAGTTCACCATTTCCTAACCTTATGGGACCTGAGATATATTTGGCACTCTACCCAATTGAAAACGACTTATGGAACCAATTTCTGTAAGTCATTTTCCACAACTGGTCAGTGTTTTGTTTTACAAATTAAGTGAAATCCTTGAGATGACCTATGTGGATTTTCCATTGTATCTTTTTAAAGACCAGAATCATTCCTTAATCCCTGGCCACCATTCTGTGACATTCAACCACTTTCTCCCACCCGTGGTATTCATCAACTTTCTGAATCTGGAGGTGCTGTTTTCGGCTTCACTTATATTGCTGTTTTTGGCATCACTTTTATAGACAAAGGGAGTGTTCGAATGGATTAGACATCTCTTTGTATTTTATTTTCGGTTTAAATCACCGACATTTTATGCTTATCTTCCATGGATTTAGTTCAAGTGGAAGGGGCTTTATACTTCCTGTGTTCTATTATATGCCAACAAACAGTTCAATAAAAGGCATGAAGTGGAGATTCCAATTTCTTTTTCAAGTTGTTTGAACAGATTTCCTAGTTTCTTTGAGCTTAGTCATTAAATTTTTGAATCAGAAATCACATAATCCTGATATGTGGAATTGATTATTCAATTGTGTTCACTGGCGAAGCTGCATAAGGACCAGGAGGTCCTCAGCTTTCAAGAACTACATTTTTCACCTATAATTGTTTACACCTATTCTAATTTGCTCCTTTGTAAATTTCATATATGCCCTCTAAATCATTTATAGCCCCTTTGTATATGTATAAATCAGCAAACACACTCATTCTCGATTTCTCTCTTCATTGTTATTTACCTATTCTCTCTCTTCTCCCTGACCATTACCTGTACGCAGCGATACATCATGTCTTTGTTGTCAATGATCACTCAGCGTCAAGGGTCAGTATTCCCTCTCAGTTCTATTTCTTTGGATTTATCTACAGGGTTCATTAGCTTTAATGGCAGATAGTTAATTGAGAACTGCAGAAGTTGGTCGGTGGTCAATGTCTCTCACCAATTTGTTATCTCTCATGCTGCAATGCATGAAACTGTATCGATAACCTTACTTTCTACCTCAGAGATAAAAAGTAGGTCTTTTTATGTATGCTTACATTTGTGTTGAAACTGATGTGTTTGGAGATGAGTACTCTTAAAAATTACTGGGAATTGATTTGTTCTATTTTCCCAAGAAAACATTTGTGGAGAATTGTACAATTGTTTGGGCTATTTCATGATGTTATGATTTGTGCCATTTTTATGCTTAGTACAGTTTGTGTAGTTGATTCACTTTGCAGACTAATCTTGTTTACCTAATGGATAGTTAATAGATACAGCTGTTACATTTAGCTCAAAGAGTCATCTTATCCTGTTGACTACAGAAAAAAGCTCGTCGATGTGTCTAATAGTTGCTCCTTCGGAAGTAAATTCATGGCTCCGCCACTAGTTGCAATGGAAAGTTTTCAACT
>JAOTRH010000001.1:14808974-14863502 GCA_034768845.1 Heliamphora exappendiculata | reverse complement strand
GTGCTGAAAAAACCTTTTTGTGTATTGATTTGCACTAATCGATATATCAACAACAACCACACAAGCAAAAAAAACCAAAGGCAAGAGGCACAAAAATTTTAACGTGGAAAACCCCAAATACGAGGAGAAAACCACATAAAGCACGAATACCGAATTTTGGTTAGAAGAGTCCTTATAGTACTAAGTTGAATCCACAACTTACGAACGTAAGCTACTCTAATCAAATCCATGTACACCAACCCTTGCTTGTTTTGCCAACAGAATCCATCTCGAACTTTAAATATTGAGAATCCACCCAGGATCTATCAGAAACTAATGAGAAGGTTGCAAATCAGCAGCTTGATAATCTTCTTGACGACTCTCAATCTATTAGATCATCAAACAATGGGCAGATAAAGCTACAGGAGCCCTTGCTTTCATAGGAGAGACTACTGGAGTCAATATTAGATCATCAAACAGACCGATCGATTGGTCTTGCCACTGATTAATCGGTGATCAATCTGTATCAATCCGTGTATCAAACGGTCTTCATCTGCATGGAGTATCTTTGCAGACCGATTGATCGGTGTAGTCATTGATCGATCGGTGATCGATCACAGTCAATCTCTTGATCAACCAGTCTATGCACAACTGTAGTAATGTTGCAGACCGATCAATCGTTACTCTTCTCCTATTGTGACATTTTTCTGAAACGAAAATCCCAAACTCTAGGAAGAAGTAGCATTAATAAAGTAAATTTACTGGGAATGAAAAAGAGCTTGATCAAAAATTAGGTTTGGTCATAGACTTGTCAAGATTTTGAGAGAAAAATCTAAGACCTTTGGAATCTTTAAATCTTTTGTTCCAAGACTTCAAATTTCAAAATGAGAGAGATGCCAATACAAGACTTGTTAGACGAATTAGATCTGACCATGGAAAGGAGTTCGAGAACTCAGAGTTTACAAAATTATGTGAAGTTCACGGCACATATCATGAGTTTCGACCCAAAGACTCCACAACATAATGGGGTAGTTGAAAATAAATCGAGTCGTTTAAAAATTGGCTCGTGTCATGCTTCATGGGAAAATATTGCCTTTAAAGTTTTGGGAGGAAGCAGTGAATACATGCCTGCTATACCATCAATCGTGTGTCTACCAAAAACCTAGAACTCTTCACACCCCGTATGAACTTTTGGAAAGGCACCAAACCAAATGTGAAGTATTTTCGAACATTTAGGACTAAGTGCAATATTTTTCGAGATAGAGAATAATAATTGGAGAAGTTTGATATATGTAGTGAAGAGGGCATTTTTCTCAAATATTCTATGATCAGTAAAGCTTATCGTATTTATAATCTCAGAAGATCTACTGTTATGGAATCTATTAACATTGTTGTTGATGATGAAATACTTGTTCAAATTGTTAATAATGATGTAAATTTTTTACATAAGTTGTGCATTAAACAGGAGAAAGAAGAAATGGTGAAAATGCCTAAGGATAAGGCAAATGATCAGAATCCTTCAATGACCATGAAGGCTGGACATGAACAAATATACGAATCGAGAGTTGTGGAACCGTCCGCCCAGGTGAAGCTTAATTTTCCCATTAGCCAAGTTCTTGGGGAAGTTACTGACAAAATACGAGCTCGAAAACAAATGCGAGAAGAGGTAACTTTTCTGTGTTATGTTTCATTGATCGAACCTAAAAATGTGCATGATACTTTGAATGATGATTGTTGGATAAATGTTATGCATGAAAAACTTGAGCAATTCTCCAGAAATAATGTATGGGAATTAGTACCTAGACCTCCAGACAAAATGTGATAGGAACCAAATGGATTTTTAAAAATAAAACAAAAGAATTTGGAGAGGTGGTCAGAAATAAGGCTATGCTAGTTGCCAAAGGATAAACTCAAGTCAAGGGCATTGACTTTGATGAAACCTTTGCTCTTGTTTCCCATCCCGAATCTATTAAGATTCTCTTTACAATTGCAAGTAGACTGAAGTGTAAACTGTTTCAAATGGATGTTAAAAGTGCATTTTTAAATGGAGAACTAAAAGAAGAAGCTTTTGTTGAGCAACCAAAAGGTTTTGTGAATCCTTCGTACTCAAATTATGTGTTGAAGCTTAGGAAAGCTCTGTATGAGCTTAAATAGGCTCCGAGGGCTTGATACGAAAGATTAACTACCATTTTGATTGAAAAAGGTTTCACTAGAGAAGGAGAGTTGCTAGTATTATGTTCATTTTTACTCGGAACAAAGATATTCTTGTTGCTCAGATTTATATAGATTAAATAGTCTTTGGATCCACGGCTGACACATTAGTTAATGACTTCTCTAATGCCATAAGAAATGAGTTTGAGATGAGTCTGATGGGAGAACTCTTCTATTTTTTGGGCCTTCAGGTGAAACAAACAAGTTCTGGGATGCTCATATCCAATCAATGTATGCCAAAAATCTTGTCAAAAAGTTTGGTCTGAAAAATTCTAAACATGCAAGAAGCTCGATGAGTGTGACTACTAAATTAAGGACGAAAGCGGAAAGTATGTCGATCAAACTATGTATTGTATTATGATAGGGAGTCTCTTGTACCTAATTGTGAGTCGTCCTAACATTGCTTTTAGTGTCGGTGTGTGTTCTAGATATCAAGCTTCTCTTAAGGAGTGAAACCTTCTTGTTGTTAAACGTGTAATCAAATATGTGAATGGGACCCTAGGTTAAGGCATTTGGTTTACCTACAACACTCCAACAGATATTGTAGGCTTTTCGGACGCCGATACGTGTGAAAGTTTAACACGACAAATATTTCCCAAATTGAAACATTTTACAACCAAACAAACAGAGCACCTATGCAAACAGATTTTTGATACACACAATTACATTATCCATATAGTATAGTCCAATACCACCTAAGAATAGAGAGGTATCTAGCTAGCATATGCAAAAATTGAACTGCATATGAATAACAAAGCTTGAAGGGATAACATACCCTGTGAATCACCAAATTCACAATCCAACTGCCACACAATGAACAATGGAAGACCTATTTGGAACCACGAGAATCACATCTGACCAAACAATTGACCCGCTCAACCCGCCACACCCGTCCTTCCAAACCTCAATCTCTGCACACATAATCTCCATCTCCTTACCACTCCCCTTCCCTTCCCAAACCACACACAACTTCCCTCCCACATTCGCCATTGTCGCACCACACAAAAACTTTGGCAACCCATTATCTACCCCTTTTAACTCCTTCCACACATCCACCTCCACATCATATCCCCAAATCCTCCCCAAATAATTATAACAATACAACACACCATCCACCACCGCCGCCCGTCCCCTCCACCCCATATCGAGCACCGTTGACAAATCCTCCCACTCCCCCGCCACCGCGTTGTAAACCACCCCACCCCGATCCGCCATTGCATATATCTTATCGAATATGACAGCACTAGCATGCATCCACTTGTCCCTAACCTCAATTGGACTAGGCACCGCAGTCCACGACCCTGCCACTGGATCGAAAACCTCTGCCCAGTTCATCGACCGCGCCCAATTATCCACTAAACACCCACCCATTACGTATATCTTCCCATCCACAGCCCCGGCAGCCGCAAATTCCCTACACACCCGCATTTTGGGCCCCAATTCCCATCGATTGAACCGGCAATCGAAAACCCAGATGGTATTCGACGGGATTTGGTTTATAGCTCCGCCAATGACGTAGATTTTGGAGCCTAAGACGGCGAAAGAAGACCCAATTGCCTGGGAGGGAATAGGAGGAAGGGGAGAGAGAGTTCGATATCGTTTAGGGTTTGTAGGGTTTTGATCGAGCAGGAACCAAGTGAAGGAGGAATTGACGCGGAGGTTAAGGTAGAGGGAGTGTTGGGTGCAGTTGAGGAGTGATCGAGTGGTGTAGAGGAGAGGGGATCTTACGGTGGACCGCCACGTTTTGGAGACGAGGGAGAGGGATGGGTGGTGGGAGGGCGGGACTCTGGCGATGCATTGGAGACCGACGTCGTTTGGTAGATTGGGGAGGAGTGGAGACGCCGGAAGCAGCGGCGGCGGGTCGGAGGTGGGGGCGGAGTTCTCGTCGGACATGGGGTTGGACCAGGGTCAGGGACAGTGAGATCGTTGGAGAAGAAATACATACAGAAGCGATTATACACAGCTAGTGTGCTACAATAATGTGCGGTAGTTGAGGAAAAATTAGCTCATGTGGTGAGCCAGCTCAAGTGCCTTTGTTTGGACTAAAAAATTCAAGTGGTTTTTTTCTTTTTTTTTGAGTTTTTTTGGTTTTTTTTAACTTTTTAATATTTTGGTTTAAATTTTTTATTTTTTTTATTCCTTGTAATGAGTCTAAAAAGTATGCTAGTTATGGCTAAATTTAAATTTTCTTTTACTAAAGACGAAAAAATTAGAAAAAAAGCCAAAAAAATTACATAAGTTGGCTTTTTTTCGTCTTATATGAAATTTTTTTAAGTTTTAATCAAAATATTTTACTTTTTAATTTTCTCATAACGAGAGAAATTTAAAAAACACACTCATTTGAATTAATACTAAAAAAAATTCATTAAAAATGAAAAAAACCCGTAGAAATTTGTCTAAGCCTATGTTTAAACTAGATTTTTTAAGAGGCTTTTGGCTTAAAAGCCTTTTGAAAAACCGACTTGTTTTGCTTCAGTTAGTTTTTTCTATATATTTTTATATAAAAATTTTTACAAAAAAAGTCAAAAAGCCAAAAAATTATAAAAAAAACTAATCCAAACATAGGCTAAGTAATATACATGTATTATATATTTTTTAGCGTATTATAGTATAACTCTTTAAACTTATAATTGTATGATATGCATGTATTAATTGAATACATTATATTAATTGATGTGGTATTTTCTACCTATTAATTGTGACGTGATCAATTAATAGATGCATACCATCTACTTTTAGGGTCCATTCGGTATACTGGATATAATTAGATATGATATGAGAAATAAGTAATATTGTGGGTTCTACATATTTATTTTAATACCAGTGAATTTTGAAATAGATTATATGTATAATAAAAAATTTGATTCATACTTGGTTAGTTTGGATAAAGAATTGAATTATAATTATAGAGCTATTTTTAACTGTTAAATAAGAAGAAAAGATAATTTTGAGTTTGATTCTAATAATACTATGAATGATAAATTATTAATTCAGTATTTATCGAATTATTAATCTTAATCTTATGATTCAAACGCGGGATGACTATTTTCATTAGATAAAATTTGATTTGTGAGCTCTCATATTTTTTAATTTTATTCGAATTCTCAAATTTGGCGATCCAAACATGTTCTTTGTGTAGAATTATACTCACGCGTAACAATGCTAATCCACTATTATAAGAGTATTCTAAACTAACTAGTACATAACTTGTTGGGCTTATTTGATGACCATTGTAGGATTTTGGATTGAATTGTAAATCTCATGGGACCATTAGTATTATGATTGTTTGGAACATATTGGGTGGGAGTAAGAGTTATAATGGAGGTACTAATTTCACTCATTTGGTGAATTAACAATGCCGAGTTAGTATTAAGAATCCAATTTATTTGGATTTAGAGCCAAATAACAATCTTACACCCCATTTGGTTTTTCTTAAAAGTTAGTTATTATTATATTTTTTTGTAAAATGTTTACTTTTAAATTGTAATATTTAAAATATATATAAAGCTACTAACTTTTTTTTTTACTTTTTTAAGAAAAAAACACATTTCAAGCACTTAAACTTCTTTTTGAGTAAAATTACCACAATACCTTCAATTAAAAAAACCAACTCTCATAAAAATAATAAAATCATGTTAATATCCCAAATACTACAATTTAAAATAAATAAGTAAAAATATATTAGATATTTTAATAAAAATAAAAAAATATTATAAAAAATAATTTCAAACAATCTATTTTTTTATTCATCCTTTTTTTTTTAAAAAGCTAAAATTTTTAAAAGGTAAATTTTTTTAAAAATTCAAAATAAAGCTTTAATCTTGTGGTTTCCAATAATGACGAAGCTTCCCTTATCTACACAAAGGACTATTTTCCAAAAAAAAAAATCTTAACTCTCCAATAGTTGCCTTGCTCAACCAAAAATTACATTAATGCTCCTAGTTAATATGATGATAATAAATTTTATGATAAAAATATGATAATTTATTTTTGTTAGGTGGTTAGGAGATAAATAGTGCTCTACATTGTATATATTGTAATAATTTATTTGTTGGGAGTATTATATAATATCGTCTACATAGTATTCGGGAATACTTAATAATTTGCCATGAACTAGAAAAAAAAATTTATTTGATAAGCGTAAAAGTGAAAAGTGATAAATTTAATTTAATTCTACATGTTCAAATCAAACAAGTTATGATTTAATCCATTAGCTAATATAATGCAAATTAAATATGTAAAAATTAATCCAATCTTATTACTAATCTAACTGTATTCACATACAATTCTTATACTGGTCATACCTCATTACTAATTCTATCAAACTTACACCAGTTATAAAACGAGACCATAGTTCATACCAAAAACGGAGTAAAGGACTCTGTAACGCCCCGATTTTCAAATAATAATTACATCTACAATCTCATTTATCAAATGAATATGTAATTCTACCCCTCAACACAACATGGTTCCCAAGACTGTACTTCTCAATCCATGGCCTTCTTCCCGCGATCACCTGAAATGTTGTTAAACAACATGAGCCGTGACTCGTAAGAAAAATGCCTAACAATAAACATATGTATGATATGCGAGGATGGTTATGCGAAATACAACACATAATTTTATCAAAAACTAGTCTCGATTTGCATCAATAAACCCATTTTATATAACTGATTTTCTTTACTCAGGACAAACTCATCACTTAGTCATTTACTTTCATTTCATTATCCATATTCCAAATCCTCAAATTCACAACTCAGGCATATGCACACACACATATCTATATACATTATCACCTTCATCCATTAGGTTCAACAACCGAAAGTTCCAGTTTCATCGTATTCGTTTTTTTTTTCTACAATGTCACAATTCTCCATAACATATGCATGCATTTACACACACACACACACATATATATATATATATATATACATTTCTTATGTTTCACGAACTCGTGGTTTAAGAAGTAGGAGCCGACGTCGGACGGGCGTATAGACCCATGCCGCATTACTACCCACCAGGTCATACGAGGCACGCGGAGTAACGGTGCATTCTATACCTCGCCTCGACTAACGTCCTTTCCCGATTGCTAGCCGGCGGGAAGAGAACCCAATTTGCACAGCTTTTCGGTCTTTACCGTGGAGCAACTCTTGTCCAAACTTAATCGATTCATGAATCTCAAAATCGATCCTTTTAGATTATCAAATCACACCACACATACACGAGTCCAATCCAAAATAGTTACTCTCGCCAAATCCATACCATTGTGATTAATAACAATTAAACATGTTCTCACGCACGAGTTCAACCCAACAATGTTTTCTCTCGTCAAACCCAACACAATCAAACTCATTCACCTTACAATATACCCGAGTCTAACCGTAAAACCCAATTCCTCTTGGCAACACCCAACCCACATATAGAGTTAATAACAATGGTATACGTTCTCAATTTCATGAACTTCACATTATCCGGTTTTAATTAGCTTAAACCCCCAATCAACATCTTTCATCATTACACTTTTCAAATCAATGAATTTATGTGAAATTCGCAACCTGACACCCATAGGTTTTCATGTATCATAGAAATCAATAAACATTCATATATAATTAGGTTAATACAACCTCCAATGGTCCAAAAATTTATCTAATTTTCATGATTTTAACTCAAAATAAACCATAACTTTCTAAAATCACACGTTCATGGTTCTACAATGATAATACTAAGATATATTTACCACTAATCACACAAAAGCTCAAGATCCACCCGTATTTAACTTCAAACTCAACCCAAGGGTTTTAAAAATATATGTTCTTCATGCTTTTAAGTAAAATCAACGAAAATACAACACATATATATATACAATGATCAAGATTAGTCTTAGATCCTACCTCTTAGACTTTCAAAACTCAAGATCCAAGGTTCTAGCAAGCTCCACCATCACGAGTCACCAACCAAATGATGCCAAGAAAGTTTTCAACGCGTAGTTTCAACTTCCAACGGATGCTCACTCAGGAGAACGACAAGAAATCCATCCTAAGGGTGCAAGGAGGCCCCCAAACATCATCCAAACCCAAACCCTAGGTCACCACTCATGCTCTAGAGAGAGAGAGAGGAAGAAAGAATGAAAATAAAATATTAAAACCCGTACTTATAAGCTGCTTGCCAACAGTCCGCTCGAGTGGACCTCCCCACTACTAGAGCGGTCCCCACTTACCCAGATTCTCTGCCTTTTGTCTGCTCGAGCGGGCACTCCACCACTCGAGCGGTTAGCTCTAGGTGAAGATCTGAACAAAAGATGCAAAAACTGAACCGAAGGATAAGCATCCCCAAAAGTGATATCTCGCCACAAAAACATATTTTCGAAGGATAAACATCCTTTGTAATTGCCTTCACACAAATGGTCTAACTAACAGAAGGGGTTATCCTAACGTCGTCGGACCGAGACTCAACTCACACCACCAATGCATCGAAACACAACCCAACGAATGCGACCAACCCAAGCGATTACACACATAGCACAACACTAATCCACAATAGAAACTGGTTTCAATACATTTCACTCCTGTTTGTAATGACTATAATCTTGTTCAAGCTTTCACAATCAATTGATGACTACAAAACTTGAAGCCACATCATCTTTCCACGTACGTTAGAGACACTATCATTTAAGATGATGAGATGCTCATTCCCGAGAAAAAACAACAAACACTAGGTTCTGAAAAAAGGAACTCACTCAGATTATCAAAAACTCCAAAGAACATGTTTTCTTCTCATGATTTGCAAACATTCAATCTAAACTTTCACCATCTGCCAATCCTCGACCAGTTCCTTGCTCACGAACCAAAACTCTCATATCGCGAAAACACTAGGTGTCACATCGTCATCAAGGCCAAGGTTTCATACAATCAAGATTACCACCCCGACATCATAGCCATTCAGATCTATACGGTCACATGGACTCACTGAGTCATTTGGGTCAAACGCACCATACAGATAAAACCTCCCACTGGCACACACTTTTCTACACAAATCCAACCACGTCCCACACTATGTCATCATGCACATCCGTAATCCCACATTTCCCAATCAACCTTTTGACCCTCAATTGATCATTCAACTTCTAATTAATCACACTGATCCCATCCGAATTTATCCCACACTCGACATGTATGTTTGTCCCTCAAATTCACGACATTTCACAATTGGGCGATCATTAAATTCTAAACAGTCATTAATCACACCGTTCATTAGTACTTGCATATACACTCACATCTTTTCTTTGCATCCATACCACACGTATAACAATTTTCTGTTAGGTAGCAACAACACACGATTTTCTGATCCCTCACCAACGTCACTCAACTCTTTCATTCCTGTCTCACTAAGTAAACAACCAAGATTCACCCTTTATACTTAATAGCTCTATTTCATACATAATTCATCAAGGTACTCTGTCCACCCAAAACTGACCATAGAGAACCACCTAACTCGATTCATATACCCTTATCTTGCTCTTTCGTTATTCGTACTCATACCTTTACTCCTTCAATGCACCAACATTTAGCTACCATGCGATGTCACTATAGCTTACAGGTTCACAACCCTCCTCTATACAAACCAGACTTTCACGCTCCACCATGGACACATGGGTGGACTCTAAGAGGCCACATTGACGAAAGGTTTCAAGATTAGATTCCTTGTGACTCGTCTTTAAATCACATTCTCCTGATAATCTCAAACTTGACTGCACACGACTCGTATTCTTACCATGAATGGTAACTAATACTCAACACTGAGATAACTGAGTAACTCCAAACACCAACAAAACGCCAAAGAAAACTATTAACGGACTACCAATGCCACACAAAGTGAACAATATGGTCATAGAAACTTCAACACGAATCTCATTCTGACAAGAACTAAGGATATCAACATTCATGCATAAACCATAACACATTGTATATATCTGTCAAACAACCTTCAACTAGTCTCCGTAGACATTGGTTCTAAATCTCAACACTAACTCCATCGTTAGAGAGAGGGACAGGCACTCTAAGTTTACCAACTCAATATGTTAAGGAACACAATCCAAACACTCACACTCATAGAGTAGAACAAGCAACTCTTCACCAGGAAATCACGAGAAATCAGTCCTATAATCACCCGATCACAGTGGTACAAGCTTACAAGGCACAACCTTAAGAATCACAACAAGGGTATTGAATCTATGTGGATTTTCTTCTTTTCAGAAATTAACCAAGCCAAGAATCAATCAGAGGTCCCGACATTCACATCCAACAAGGATAAAACAGCTCACACAGGAGAACTATCCACCAGGTAGCTCTCTCTCTACCCAGAGAAAAGGAAAGGTCAACTAGAAACTCTCACTCAACACATCATATTTTAGGTACCCATCAAGTACTCGGTTTAGGAAAACACTATCCATTTGTCCTTGAGTTAACATCGGCTACCATCATACAAATGTTGTTGACCCCAATCACGATAATTATATCACTTATCACACTTAGTTTTCAAGTTCAAACCTCGTCCATGCACTTTAGGTATCATTAACTTCTCTACACCCAAACGACACGTCTCGCACGTCCACAAGTCCAGCACCGAGTATCCATAAAGGCATAACACTACCTACTCACATTATCCCAAGCTTCTCCTTACAAGGTTGCACTACATTAACACGACTCCTAACGGGTAAACAACAACTACGCTATAGCCTCGAGCTTACTGCTCAGGCACACCCACGAAAGAAAATATAAAGCATTCAGCCCTTACAAGAAAGGCACCAATGGTGATCACGTCGTCACACACGAAAGATCGGATGCTACTCGCACCTCAACTTTATCCAAGGACACACCCGCGTTCTTACTAAACACAGCCCCTGAGCATGAGAACAACAACTAAAACCACAAGTATTTCCTCTCGTTGGATTCTCAAATGATTTACACTCATTGCACATTAGAATCGTGACCAAAACCAACACACCTGCGACTTCACTGTTAACCCACCGAAACACACCTCTGAGCTTACGCACCTGCAACTCAACTATTGAATCTCAACAAGGAACGTGGTTCAGCATCCCACTAGGGATATGACATAGGAGGTGTTAAACAGGCTTTCAAAGCTACAAAGCACCGCAAAGACTACCAACAACGCTCCACCAGGCGAGGGATACCCCAAAATCCTTTATGTCCACAAATTTCAAAGGATGTTGGGTCGATGATTATTACGCTTCCATCTACTATGTTTTTGTCCATATTCCACTCCTGAGTACACGGCTCATGACGTACATAATCTGATAGTATATGTGTAATCCTAAGGGGGGGGGGGGGAGGTTGAATTGGATTTTTAAAAAAATTGTTCAAGCATTAGAAACCAAGTATAACTTTTAATTCACTTATAAGTAAGATACTTTAATTCAAAAGTATATTTTGAAGTATGTTTTTAAGTTAGAAGATTAAAGAACAAGTAGTTTTTAATTAGCTTATAAATAAGATTAGAAATCTTTTGATAGAAGATTTAAGCACAATATTTAAAACTTTTGTTTAAAGATTAAAATGCAAGTGTATTTTCATTTTAATTCACAATATTATAATATTCAAAACTTCCTTGTTTTAAACACTTAAAATACAAAAATAGATTTTAATAAAGAATAATTTAAGTGTAGAAGATGTGTGTGATGCAATAATGAACAATAATATAATAAAGAAAAAAATAAGCAAGATAGAAGAATGACACCACGATTTTTACAAGGTTCGGCGCAACGGTCTACGTCTTTATCTCAAGCCAACCGCTATGAGAATTTCTTACTACTTCTCCTTCAATAGGCGGAGCAGTCTCTCTCCATAGTCTAGGCGGAGTAGCCTCTCTTGAGAATGCACAATTCTCAAGTATTTTAATCATTGTAGACAGATTAGCCTCTTTTTAAAAAACACCTTTCTCAAATACAAATGAATAACAAGAATGTGAACAAAAGAATGCTCCTATGATGAGCAAATGAGTACAAGAATTTAAAGCACTAACTCACTTCTCAAAAGAATATGTCAATGAAGCTCAATAAGAAATCTAATAATCTTTTCTCTCAAGAATCGATTGAAAAATCAAGAGTTTTGAAGCACAATGAAGTAGAAAACAAGAGAGAATGTTTGAGAGGCTTTTGATTGAATAAAACCAGAGCTCAATGGCTCTATTTATAGGCCTCAATTCTGGACTAGCCGTTGGGTTAAGTATGAAAATGTCAAACTAGTCATTTCAGCATAAAATTCGAAATTAAGCCTATTCAGTCGACTAGATAAACTCATTCGGTCGACTGGACCAGCATTCAGTCAACTGGATCTGAAGATCAGTCAACTGGACTGTGTTGAAACTCAAAATTTGTTTGACAGACCATTTTCAGTCGACTGGATGCAATGTATTAGTCAACTGGAGCGCAGAAAGTCCAGAAAATTGATTTTCCAAATGGTTTTGATCTTTTTATAATTTGAAAAAATATTTTAAAGATATTTTAGGATTCCTATGAGCTTCAAAAAGATATAATCATGAGTTTAGTGATTTTACATAGATCCTAAAAATGTTACAATTGAAATTCTTCAATCTTTCACTTCTTTGAAGTTTTTTAATACTTCAACCTTTGCCTTTGTTCCAAAGAGATTGTCGCCAAAGTATTTGAGTTGAAATTGCGACATGAATTCCACATATTTGATTGTGCTAATAATATATTTCCTACAAACACAATTTGCACAATTAGATATATAAGTTTGTTATAATCAAAACGGTCATTGAAGCCTTGTTAGGCCAACAATCTCGCTATTTTTTATGATGACAAACACAGAGCAAAAATAATGTAGGAAAGCTTATATGAAGCTCCTGTTATCAATAAGCATGTAATAATAAATTATGCATCGATGCGAAGATAATCATTTCAAAACTTTTAAGCATCTTTTTTAAAGGTTAATCCTTTTCAATCATTCATTTGAAATATGAAATATCTATTCATGCAAAACATAATCATTCATATGATGAACATAACCATTTAAACATAACCATTCATAAACATAACACTATCCAAAATTTAAGAGTAGCACAAATACATGATAATTATCATTACAAACACATGTTCTCTCCAAAAGATAAAGATGCTTACCTTTTTGCTAACTTGTTTATCCCCCTTTTGGCATTATAAAAAAGAAGCAGAGCTAGAGGTAGCCTCGACGTCATCGTCAACACTATCATCAACGGGTGAAGAGGTGTCGTAGGGAGGAATGCCTAAAGCATCCTCAATGCGAGTAAGGCGAGTGTGGACCCGTGCAAACTATTTGTCAACTTTCTTTGTGAACGACTTTACCATTTTCTTTAAGAAAGATTGAGTGGATGGATCAAGGGCAGGAGCAAGAGTAGCAGCAGCAGTAGGACCAGATGGAGGAGTAGTAGAAGAAGGTGCATCAGCCTGTGCATAGGTGGCATCCTCATCGTCTGCTCCTTCACTATCTTGCACAATAGGAGGTGCGTCCCTGTGAGTCTTGTGTTTCCATTTGCCATTTTGGAGATGATAGCCCATTTGCTTTAGGGTGGTAGCAGTGAGAAAGTCAGAAGCTTTGGGTGTAAGAAAATTGGAAGGAGAGAAGAAAAATCCAAAAGACTCAAAAAGGGGTGTGAGAAAACCTCCATAAGAAAGAGTATGTCGTTTGGTACTTTCTTTCGAAAGCATCCATTAACATATCAAGGATGGAAGGTCAAGAGGATTTTTCATATAAATACACTATAAAATGAAGCAATCAAGATAGGAAATATAAGTACGAGATCCACTGCGAGGCAAGATGTTATATGTGATGATCAAATGAAGAATTTTGACCTCGAGGGTGAGTTGTGAGTAGTTCGGTGTGATAGCAAAATTCGTTACTTGTTCAGTAATGATCATGGGTAAAAACGTTTATGGAGTGAAATCTTGTGCCATGATCCATAGAGAGGAAGAAAATTGTGGACATATAAAATTTTCTCTATCCATTCCAAATATAGTGGCTATATCTTTATCAAAAAATTTGTATGTCTTTCCATAGAGAAAAGTAGAGAGATGTGTGTAGCGATCATTTAGATTGGTGTCAGCTTCTTCGGTGAGAGGAAAGCAAGATGATCACAAATATTTTTTAAAGAGAATCGAGTACTTACTTCTCGTGAAGGTTCACCTATGATTTGATCCATAGGGTGATCATTCACTGTCTTCCATTCTTTTGATAGGTCTTTATGCTCATCTTGATTTTGAGGCTCATAAACCTCGATGCTGTTGCCTTTGTCTTCCTTGATTTGCATTTCATCTATTCCTTTATTAATATCTAGATCATCATCAACTGAAATCTTAGAAGAAAGAGGATTAGCCTCATCAAAGGTTATATGAATGGATTCGACTAATGTCATAATTTTCTTATTGTATACTCTATAAGATTTGCTATTTGTAGCATATCCAAGAAATATTCATTCGTCAGATTTAGATTCAAAATTTTCCAATTCATCTTTATTATTTAAAATAAAACATTTACATCAAAAAATGTGAAAATAGGAAATGTTGGGTTTTCTACCATTCCATAACTCATAAGGAGTTTTGTTCAAATGGTATCTTATAAAAACTCGGTTCATTACATAGTAAGCAGTATTTAATGTCTCAGCCCAAAAGTATTTAGGAATTTTGTGTTCATTTAGCATGGTTCGTGTCATTTCTTGTAAAGATCTTTTTTTTTTCTCAACAACTCCATTTTGTTGAGGAGTTCGTGGTGCAGAAAAATTATGAGAAATTCTATTTTGGTCACAAAATTTTTTAACAACTTTATTTTTAAATTCTCCTCCTCTATTACTACGAATGTGTAGAATAGAATATCCCTTTGAATTTTCTTACAAAGTTTGGCAAACACATGGCATACTTCATCTTTTGATGCAAGAAATAAAACCATGTATATCTTGACAACTCATCAACTATAGCAAAACAATATACTTTTCCTCCAAGACTTTGGAGTTTCATAGGACCAAATAAATCAAGATGAAGTAATTGTAGATGGCTATTTGTAGAAATTTTTTATTTCTTTTTGAAACTTGTTTTGGCTTGCTTATCAAATTGGCAAGTATCACAAATTTTGTCTTTGATGAATTTAGTTTTAGGCAAGCCCTTAATCAGATCTTTCTTGACAAGTTTGGATAGGAGATCCATGCTAGTATGACCTAGCCTCTTATGCCATAATCAACTAGTTTCATTTACAAAAGAAAAATATTTAACATTTTCAGAATTTAAATTTTCAAAGTCAATAGTGTAAATATTTTTAAATCTTTTTGCAACAAATAAAATTTTATTATTTTCTTTATTTTTAACAACACAAGTGTCATGCAAAAACTATACACTATAACCTTTATCATATAGTTAACTTATACTAAGTAGATTATGTTTGAGACCATCAACACGAAGAACATTATCAATAGATAGGGAAAATTCCTTATCGACCTTACCTATATCAATAATTTTACCTTTTTCGTTGTCTCCAAAAATAACATAACCTCAATCTTTAGGTGTTAAGCTTAAAATTTTTGACTTGTTGCCCGTCATATGTCCTGAGCATCCACTATCCAAGTACCATCTTTCTTTTGATGATCAGGATCTCAAGCATACCTGCAAAATAGTTCAAGTGATTTTCTTTGATATCCAAATCTTTTTGGGTCCTATAGGATTAGTATCTTTTACTCTCCAAACCATTTTCGATACACCATTATTATTTTTAGTGGACAATCAAATTTAATGTGTCTATTTTTCTTATATTGAAAACAAATTACATTTTCATATGTATTTCTTGAATATGAGTTTGAGAAGTTCTTTGATTTTTTTACAAAATAATTTTTAAATTTAAGTTTTACTTTACCATTATAACAAATTCCTTCTTTATTCAATAAACTTCTTTGTGCTCCTAAGAGTTTTTCAAAATTCTACTTTCCATTAGTGAATTTGTAGATAATTTTTTAATAATCTTCTTCTTTCATTTTTAGTTCACAAGAGATATCATTTTTAATATTTTTACCTTTTAAATTCGTGAGTTTTTTTCTTAACATGTCATTTTTTTTTTGTTAAATTAAAAAATCTCATTTTCAGAAAGTTTTGTTAATTTATCAAATCTGACCTTCAAAATAAGTTTTTCTTTTTTCAAAGATTCAATTTCCAAGGTATGTTCTTTAAATATGTTTTCTTTTTCACTTTTGGCATTTTCATTTAAGGTTCTTAAATCCTCAATTTCTTTAGAGAACTTTTTATTTTTTAATTTTTTAATTTTTTTTCTAATTTCAAAAGACTTTTATGTAAATTAAATATTTTATTTTTAAGTTCATCATATGATGGCATAGAGAAAGGGGAACTAGATTCATTACATGAATTAGAGTGAGAATTTACCTCTTCGTCTATACTTGCCATTAAGGAGAAGTTGGCAATTTCTTTGTCGCCTGAGCTAGTGTTTGACTCATTTGAATCCGAGTCATCTCACGTGGTTTCTTTCATGGCTTTCTTTTTATTCTTTGAGTTCTTTTTGAGTAAAGGACATTCTGGCATGATGTGCCCAGTTTTGTTACAATTGTAGCAGGTGAGTAGTTCTTTCTTGAAGTCTCGTTTGCTTGAATCTCCTTTATCAAATTTTGTGCCTCGAAATCTTCTTGGAGCATTTTGCCTCTTTTGATGAATTTTCCGAATCTTCTTATGATGAGGGCCATGCCATCATCATCGATCTCCTCATCTTCATCGCTGGAGCTTTCTTTTGGAGCCTTGAGGGCAATTGACTTTTTAACCTTACTTTGTTCGTTGACTCTTTCATTTATCTTGAGCTCATATGTCAACAGTGAGCCAATTAGTTCATCCAAGGTCATCACCATTAGATTTCTTGCCTCGGATATGGCTGTAGCCTTAGCTTCACAAATAGGTGGCATGGCTATGAGTACTTTCCTTAAGAGCTCATAAGATTGGTAAATTTTTTCAAGTGCATTAAGAGAGTTAATATATGAGCAATGTGAGTGCACATGCTAGATATAGTTTCATCATCATTCATCTTAAAGCTTTCATATTTACTAATTAGTCTATCAATCCTAGAGTCTTTAACATCTTGTGTGCCTTCATATGTAATTTTTAATTTTTTTTCATATTTCTTTTACACTTTTACATGACATTATTCGATTATATTCGTTAGTATCTAAAGCACAATACAAATGCATTCATAGCACTAGAGTTTATTTGTAGTTGCTTCATATCATTTTCATTCATTTTTTCTTCTAGTTTAGGAACGTCTTTACCTTCTACAGTTTTAGTGGGAGGAAATTACCTTGCACGATTACTCTCCAAGCCCTCCAATCCATGGTTTGAATGAAAATTCTTATTTTTTGCTTCCAAAAAGTGTAGTTAACACCACAGAAGATTGGAGGTCATGTGGAGGACTGACCCTCTCTAAAAGAGGATACACCAATGCCTGCCATAGATCTTTATCACAAAAACTTATTAAAAATAACGTGATTTGCTCTGATACCAATTAATAGTATGTGTGTAATCCCAAGAGGGGAGGAGGGGAGTGAATTGGATTTTTAAAAAAAATTGTTAAAGTATTAGGAACCAAGTATAACTTATAAGCAAGATACTTTAATTCACAAGTATATTTTGAAGTATATTTTCAAGTTAGAAGATTAAAGCACGACTAGTTTTTAATTAGCTTATAAATAAGATTCAAAATCTTTTGATAGAAGATTTAAGCACAATATTTTACTACTTTTGTTTGAAGATTAAAATGCAAGTGTATTTTAATTTTAATTCACAATATTACAAGATTCAAAACTTTCTTGTTTTAAAAACTTAAAATACAAAAATGGATTTTAATAAAAAAATAATTTAAGTGTAAAGATGTGTGCGATGCAATAAATCACAATAATATAATAAAAAAAGTAAGCAAGATAGAAGAACGACACCGCAATTTTTGTAAGGTTCGGCGCAACGGCCTATGTTCTTCCCTCAAGCCAACCGCTATAAGGATTTCTTACTACTTCTCCTTTAATAGGCGGAGCAGTCTCTCTTCTTAGTCGAGGCAGAGTAGCCTCTCTTGAGAATGTATATTTCTCAAGTATTTCAATCCTTGTAGGCGGATTAGCCTCTTTTTGAGAAATATCTTTCTCAAACACAAATGAATAACAAGAATGTGTACAAAAGAATGCTCCCATGATAAACAAATGAGTACAAGAATTTAATGCACTAACTCACTTCTCAAAAGAATACGTCAATGAAGCTCAATAAGAAATCTAATGATCTCTTCTCTCAATAATCGATTGAAAAATCAAGAGTTTTGAAGCACAATGAAGTAGGAAACAAGAGAGAATGTTTGAGAGGCTTTTGATTGAATAAAACCAGAGCTCAAGGGCTCTATTTATAGGCCTCAATCCTAGACTAGCCGTTGGGCTCAGTATGAAAATGTCAAACTAGCCGTTTTAGCATAAAATTCGAAATTAAGCATGTTCAGTCGACTGGATGAACTCATTCGGTCGACTGGACCAGCATTCAGTCGTCTGGATTGTGTTGAAACTCAAAGTTTGTTTGACAGGCCATTTTCAGTCGACTAGATGCAATGTATTAGTCGGCTGGAGCGCAGAAAGTCCAGAAATTTGATTTTCCAAATTGTTTTGATCTTTTTATGATTTGAAAAAATATTTTAAAGAAATTTTAGAATTCCTATGAGCTTCAAAAAGATATAATCATGAGTTTAGTGATTTTACATAGATCCTAAAAATGATACAATTGAAATTCTTCAATCTTTCACTTTTTTGAAGTTCTTCAATACTTCAATCTTTGCCTTTGTTCCAAAGAGATTTTTGCCAAAATATTTGAGTTAAAATTGCAACATGGCTTCCACAGATTTGATTGTACTAATCGTATATTTCTTGTAAACTCAATTTACACAATTAGATACATAGGTTTGTTTATCAAAACGGTCATTGAAACCTTGATAGGGCAACATAATCCTCAATGCACCCCAAAATCACATCGCATACTAACCACAACAGATAACCTTCAAGAGATTTCTAACACCCTACCATGCCTAATCATAAGGCTATTGGTAACATAGAAACACAATGGGCCACTAGCTACAGTCACCACCAACTCATGTAGGTACTACAACTTACAAATGAGTTCCACCATACACAAAACGATCAATACTCATCTCACGAGCTTACCTTCGTTACAATCACTGACAACCGGGTCGCACTCTTATTACCCATATTATGATCCTAACCACGACTCGTCCTAGCCCCATAAGCATAACTCCTATAACAAGGATATCACTAAACCCAACCAGGTAAGACTTAACTTAACATTTTAAAGTCAGGTAAACATACTAATCATCATCAAGTCACGTCACGTCTACACATATCCACATACTGAGGAGAACCCATAGGAATGACACACCAATCCGGGTAACTCATTTGGATTTCTCGCTAGAATGGATGTTGGCCAAACGCCTTTCTAACTCGAATCCCAAACTAGTCGACAGGATGCCTAATGGCAACACACATCAAATCAAAGATCCAACCTCCATACCCAAGTATCGCATAGCATACAAATGCCAAGTATATCCATGATATTTCATGCTAACACACCAATACAAGAATGTCACGGTTCTTAGGTATTCGAACTATAGCTCTGATACCAATCTGTAATGCCCCGATTTCCAAACAATAATTACATCTACAATCTTATTTCTCAAATGAATATGTAATTCTACCCCTCAACACAACATGGCCCCTAAGATCGTACTTCCCAATTCATGGCTTTTTTTTTGCTATCACCTAAAATGTTGTTAAACAACATGAGCCGAGACTTGTAGGAAAAATGACTAACAATAAACACATGCATGATATGCGAGCATGGTTATGCGAAATGCAATACATAGTTTTACCAAAAACTAGCCTCGTTTTCCATTAATAAACCCATTTAACGTAACCAATTTTTTTTAGTCAGGACAAACCCTTCACTTAGTCATTTACTTCCATTTCATTATCCCTATTCCAAATCCTCAAATTCACAACTCACGCATACATTTATATACATTATCACTTTCATCCATTGGGTTCAACAACCCAAAGTTTCAGTTTCTATTTCATCATATTCGTTTTCCCTTTTTCTATGATGTCATGATTCTCCACGACACACGCACGCATTCACACACATATATAAATTTCTCATGTTTCACCAACTCGTGGTTTAAGAAGTAGGACCCCACGCCGAACAAGCATATAGTTCCATGCTGCGTTACTACCCACCGGGTCATACGAGGCCCATGAAGTAACAGTGTATTCTATACCCCACCTCGACTAATGTCTTTTCCTGGTTGCTAGTCGGCGGGTAGAGAATTCAATCTGCGTAGTTTTTCAGTCTTTCACCGTAGAGCAACTCGTGCCCAAACTTAATCGATTTATGGATCCCAAAATCGATCCTTTTAGAATATCAAATCACACCACACACGCATGAGCCCAACCCAAAATGGTTCCTCTCGCCAAATCCATACCATTATGATTAATAACAATTACTCATGTTTTCACGCATGAGTTCAACCCAACAATGGTTTCTCTCGTCAAATCTAACACAATCAAACTCATTCACCTTACAATACACACGAGTCCAACCGTTAAACCCAGTTTCTCTCGGCAACACCGAACCCACACATAGAGTTAATAACAATGGTACACATTCTCGATTTCATGAACTTCACATTATCCAGTTTTAATTAGCTTAAACTCCCAATCAATATCTTTCATCGTTATACTTGTCAATTTAATAGATTTATGCAAAATTCCCAACTCGACACCCATAGGTTTTCATGTATCATAGAAATCGATAAACATTCATATACAATTAGGTTAATACAACCCCCAATGATCTAAAAATTCATCCAATTTCAATGCTGAAACCCAAAGACCCGAAAACCCCTAAATTTTCATAATTTTAACTCGAAACAAACCCTCACTTTTCAAAATCACATGTTCATTATTCTCCAATAGTACTATCAAGATATATCTAGCACAAATCATACAAAAGCTTAAGATCCACCCTTATTTAACCTCAAACTCAACCCAAGGGTTTTAAAAACAAATGTTCTTCATGCTTTTAAGTAAAATCAACAAAAATACAACACATATCTATACAATGATCAAAATTAGTCTTAGATCCTACCTCTTAAACATTTAAAACTCAAGATTCAAGGTTTTAGCAAGCTCCACAATCACGAGTCACCAAATGAATGGTGCCAAGAAAGTTTCCAACGCGTAGTTTCAACTTCCAACGGATGCTCACTCAGGAAAATGGCAAGAAATCCATCCTATGGGTGTAAGGAGGGCCCTAAACATCACCCAAACCTAAACCCTAGGTCACCACTCATGCTCTAGAGAGAGAGAGAGAGAGGAAGAAAGAATAAAAATAAAGTGTTGAAACCCGCACTTATAAGCTGCTCGCTGACAGTCCACTCGAGTGGACCCCCCACCGCTCAAGTGGTCCCTATTTACCCGGACTCTCTGCCTCTTGTTTGCTCGAGTGGGCATTCCACCGCTCGAGCGGTCGGCACTGGGTGAAGATCTGAACAAAAGATGCCAAAACTGAACTGAAACATAAGCCAAACATCTCATAACGATGTTCTCATGTACTACTAAACCTATGGTTCTCATCATCCATCATTACATAATTAAAGTTTTAATTCTCTATCAAAATTAGCACTTTTTTCATTTCCACTGAAGGTGTCAAAACCAGTTTTAAAATAAATGCTCAAAATAAAAAGGGATCGGATCCTTACAGACTCACACCACGTGACTTGTACATTTTGATTTGTCAATTCACTTCTTCCTTCGAGACAGCTGACTGTAATTAGAATAAGACATATTTGTTTTGAAAGATTAAGAGAAGGGATTAAATTAATAGACAAACGTGATCCATTGATTTGTTTATGAAAAAATTTGGGTTAAGTCATATTTTAGCTATCGATACTAGTTTTAGTTCTCTTTAAAATATTTTAATAGATATAGTACTAACATTTTAAGTTTATTTGATTTTACCCCTCTTTATTGTTCCTATGTACCTGGTTTAAAATAAACCAAATTAGTATCTTTTATAACAACGGAACCATTGTTTCAAATTATTCGCGTACCATCCCCGAAAATCCCATTATGCTATCATGAAACTTTAACCGTTTGGCATCTACTCATTCAGAGAAGATGAAATGATAGAAACCCTAGGGTTTAACCATTCCGTTCGGCGCATACCCATTCAGAAAAGACGAAACGACACAAACCCTAGGTTCAAATCGATTCATTAGTTTGAATGAAGAGTATATCTTGGAGGAAGACATTTGTATCGATTGAGGATAGTAGACATGTGTATCGATCGAGGATAGTAGATGAATCAACATTCTGAAACTCCATTGGGTTATTTATATCCGATTGTGTAAAAGATCAAAAGGTACTAATTTGTAATACAATTGTTAAGATACTACATTATATACGTAATTGATAAATTTATCAGTAGTTACTCAATACCACAATTGTTAAGATACTGCAGCACATACGTAATTGATAAATGTATTAGTAGCCACCGTGTGACACAAGTATTTTAAAACACACTTGTTAAGATACCACAGCATATATGTAACTGATAAATGTATCATTATCAGTTAATTGCTTAACAGTGGTTATTTGTGATTAACCGCCAAATGAAAGAAAATATCTTCAAATTCGAATAAATCTACTTTTCATACCAGTTATCCACAATTTTAGGATAAAGAACTCACAAATGATTGCTGAAATTCAATTTCCAAAAGATGGCATTTTTATACCAATTCATCGTTTTTGGATATCAATCAAACAATTGGATACTGAAATCATAGCCTAGCCTAATGAAAACAGACTCCATAAAATCCGAATGTTTAATGGCTGGTTGGCATATTTGAGTGGAGCATTTAGACCAAAATTTGATTATATTTTTAAAAAAGGACTAAACAAAAAATATAAAATATGACATGACTAAAAATGACTAATTCTTAATTAATTTTTTTTTAATATATTCGTATTGTGAGCCACGCATGTGTCGCATGACTCAAACTATGGATCCGATAAATAAAAGAATTACTAATCTTTTATTCATAGTATTATTTGTACTAGGTTTTAAATTTTCTTTCTTTCTTATTTGTACTAGGTTTTAAATATATCTACAACTCCTATAAAAAATATGTAAGACCTCTAATATTACTATTCTCTCTTTATCTTATCAAGTTCTATCCAGAATAATAAGAAGTCATAAAGGTATAGTCTCTATCTGTGATGTCTAAAAAATTTAGCTTTTTAAAATTTATTTTTTAAAAAAAATAAGAGGAAAAAAAGTCAAGTGTTTGGATAATATGTTTATCAATTTATGTAGCTTTTTTTTGGTTAAAATATGTTATATGCCCTTACTTTAATTTTTAAGTTGTAATATTTGAAATAATGGCATAATTTTTTAAAAAAAAAATTTGGGAGTGTTTAGAATGTATATAAGGTTTCTTTTTCCCCTCAGAAAAAGTAGTAAAAAAATTGAAATTTTTTTTAGATATGCTAAATATACTAGCATATAAATTATTTTTTTAATTAAAAAATCAGCTTTTTAGAAATGACAAACAGGGCATAATTAGCTTACTTTGTTTTCTAATTGTCCGATGTACTAGCTTAGTTTAATTTTCTTCGTTAAAAATTTGTATATCAATGTAAACAATTTAATGAAGTAATTAACCAAAAATCAATGTAGAAGCATAAGAATATGAAAGAAAGCATTTGAAAACTCAATTAGAGACGACCAAAAATATATTTGAAAATTCAATTTGGTGAAAGATATTGAAATTTTAGGGCACAAATCTTCTTCGCAGTGGAAACAAGAAAGTAGGCTTCAATCCACAATAGCAAGATAAAAGAACAGGAACAACTAAAAACAAAAGAAAGTACGTGATTTGGCTGATTGATTACCTCAACGGGAAAAAAAACAATTCATTATTTAAAAATAAGAATTACAATGATCACTCTTTTTCTTACAATATATATCTGTGGCCTCAAACTGAGTCTCTCACTGTCTCTCTACACTTTTTGATCTCTAAAACTGAGTCTCACACTGTGTATTAGACGTTCTCTCATCCATCTGACAACTCTCATGGACACCTTAATTTACACTAATAGATAGCTTCTAATTCTGATAGGAGAATAAACTCTTAATAGGAAAGTAGCAATTTAGACTATTCTTTTCCATCAAAGATAATTTTAAAGGAAACCAAAAAATTAACAGTACAATTAGAAATGTGCTAAAATAGACAGCATTAAAATAATTAGCAACTGGATGCCCGTCCGGACAGAAATATTCCAAAATTCGAGACAGAAAACCCAAAACTTCTTTACATACATATTAGTTTTTTTTACCTGTGCAATGCAAGGACATGTTTTATCTTTTAGTCAAGAATTTACACTATAAAATGAACAATTTAATGGAACGCAAAAACGAGTTAAAGAGGCGCAAAAGAATGAAGCAAATCAAATAAAATCGAAATAGAAATGACAAAAAGTTGCAAAAGTAAACAGACCGCTTGAGCGGTAGATCGAGTGGACTTGAAGAGCTCTCGGTTTCTCACATTTTTGCAACAAGTGCTGCATAACAGGCATCACTGCTTGAGCGGTGAAAAGACCGCTCGAGCGGTCCTCGGTGAGACAGTTTTAAAAAGCGTGTCTACAGTTAGGTTTTGGCATGGGGTTATAGATATATAACAACTAAGGTTTCTAAAGTGTGCTTTCTCAGTTTATATCAAGCCCTAGCCACCTAAGGAGTTCTTCTCAAGTTAATTCTTAAAGCTCCAAGTCATTCAACAAGCCTTGATGATCATTTATTTTTTGCTGCGCAGTCAAGTCAATCATCAAGGATTCAAACTTTCAAAGATCTGTTCGTGTTCGTGGAGTCGCTTGAGAGAATTCTCAAGTATTGAAGTCTAGTGGAGGATTCCGTCAGTATTAGAGTCTGGTGGTGGGTTCTAGCGGTGGTTAAGCACAAGTGTTGGTGTACGTGGATTCGGCATGAGCAGGCTTTCAAACATTTGGTTGTGGATTCAACGCATGTTTGTAAGATTCTCTTATAATTAACGATTTTATAGTGTTTGATTTTTAGACCCGGAGTATTCTCGTGATTTACCTGGTTTGGGATTTTTCAAAAAAATCGTTGTCTCGTGTGTGATTTTGATTGCTTTACTTTATTGGTTGTGTGATTGATTTGTTAGATTTTTTTGCAGCGTTTGACTTAGTTAAGAAAATCGATTAGTGCAAATTAGTTTGTAAATAGGGTTTTTCAATTGGTATCAGAGCGGGTTAATTTTTTTTTTTACAAAAAAAAATTCATTTGATTGATTTACAATAATAGATTTTCTGAAAAAAAGATCCATCGAGTCTGATAATGATAATTTTTTTAATGACTCTTGGAATGAAGAGGATGGGGAGATTAACAATGGTGAAGATAATGAGACTCTTCAGCAAGTTTATGATAAGCTTTATAGGGAGTGTTACATGATGACCAAACGAAATGTCGAGCTGGTCAATAAACTTAAATTGTATAAAAATGAGAAAGAAAAAGTCAAGCAAGAGCTGACTGAATCTCAAGCCCTGGTTGGGAAGTTAAAGTCTCATAGGGAGACTTTATGTGAAAAATTTTATCAGTATAAAAGAAAGAGATAACGACTTGATTGAAACATGTAAAAATTATAAAGATAAAATTATTTATCTTGAGATAAATTTGCATGAGAATGTCGAGTTAAATAAATGTCTTGAGACTAGGTTAATTAAATTAGAATGTGATCTTGATACTTCTCATGCTACTCTTAAAAAATTTAATGCTGGATCAAAAGTTTTGGATGACATTCTAAATATGCAAAATGTAGTGAATGATTGAGCTGGTCTTGGATATACTATTGGAGCTTCATCTTCAAATTCTACTGGTAAGATTAAATTTATTAAATCTGCTACCCCCGCACTTGTTGCTCAAAAACCAGCTATCCAACCAAATCTTCATCCGCTTAAGGTTAATGTTCAAGATTTTACGCCAAAAATCAATGTTCCTAAATTTTCAACTAAGAATACATTTGTGCCTGTGTGTCATCAACGTGGAGTTAAAGGTCACATTAGACTTAACTGTTTTCAGCCAAAGAAGATCTCCAATTCTGGCAACTTCTGATTAGTTTCTTCATCGATCCATGGCTTCGGGAAGCCACAGTACGAAAAATCTTCTCCTTCCTTAACAAAGTAAATGTTGAGCATTCCCGAGTATTTAGCCTTCCGTTTCCTTTCAGGTGTGACGACCCAAAAATTTTGGATTCATCTAGAGCGACAAATAAAATACTGGGCAACAGAAAGGCAAAATCTTATTATAATATTTCTCAAAAAAAAAAAATCAAAAATTTTATTACATCATTGTTCTTGCAGCAGAAAATAAAAAAAAACTGAAAACAAAAAATATGCTGATAATAAAGACTCTGGTAGCTAAGTTCACATGAACCATGGCTCTATCTGTTCTTCTATGTTCTCCTCTATCACATCATCCTGCATTTTATAACCCGGTGTTTGAATCACCAGAGCAATATGAAACGAAGCCATGAGTTCGAAGAACACAGTAAACTCATCATAAGTAAAACATGCATCGATAACTAATCACACAACATGTAGTAACAAATAAACAACAGATATATCAAAATGCATAGTGAATTAATTAATTACTAATAACTCCAACTAGAATTATCCTGAATCACTACCCAAACACATCCTCCTCATTATCATAAACATCAAATCTAATACATGAGAAATTTCTACAGTTTCAGCCAGATGATATCCTAGAATAATAACAAGACCCAGCCTACGGTATGTTTTTGCCAGATAATCATCCTAGAATTACAACCGAGAAAGCATATGTGTCTACCTGATAAATTACCCTAAAATATGCCCCGACCCAGCCTACGGCAGATGTTTGCCAGGTAACTTATCAAAAACCTAAACTCCGCCGGATATTATTAAAATTCGAACACCGGCCTAGCCTACAACGGGTGCACCTTGATAATATCCATCACCACAACAAACCACAACATACAACTAACCTCTCGTAATTAACCCCGTTATGATTATTTGTCACACCCCAAACTCTAGGGTTACGTGAAAAGCCACCACAACACCATTTTGAAAATATCTTTAGTTGGAAAACCATCAATACAAAAATATTTAACAGTTGAAATAAAAAAGAGTACCCAAGGTTCACTCTCATAAATAGAATACATTATGTCCATACATGCATAAAGTATATCACCTTAAGGCGTACAAAACTCGCATTCAGAAACAGGCATCACATGTAAAAGTACATGTTCAAAACTAAAGGAAAACTCCATCTAGTCTTCCGTCACCATGGGCATCTCTAGCTCAACTCCACATAATCATTTTTACCTAAAAAAGGTTTGCACAAAATCCCACACCGTGAGCCAAAACTCAATAAAAAAAGACTATAAAGCCATAAAGCAGGATATGCAATTATAGTACAAGTTGGCTCACTCATAGGAGCCCAAAAAGGTTTTCCATCCGAAACCCACAAGTTTTTCCCATCAAACTAACACGAGCCTCAAACAGTTTTATTTCATAAAATCCATGTTTTCATCCTTAAAATCATGTATTGCCAGCAATGCTAATATCGTACCACAATTAAGGAAAAACAATAACAAAATAATACTCTCCACTAAGGTCACACAGCCGAGAAAAATAAGATAAAATGAATCCTATGTACCGAGTCTTCCACATATAAGGACAAAGGTAACAACTATAGACTCCTGCCCATTACCCTAGCCTTGAACCACTTAAGACATGCTAGGTAATGACAAGTTTTATACTGAGTCACAACAACATAACTGCTTAATTTACGGACCCAAAACCCGAGGGTACAAAGCACTCACCTCTTAATTTACGGGGATTAACTCGAAGGTACAAAGCACATACTCTGTACACGTTTTTGAACTTCCACCGAAGAGCAATAGAAGCTCAACGCAACACACCCACTGTCACGGTACATTTATAGAAATTATTTAAAAATCATTACGTAGCTCGACTACGAAAATATTTCCACAATTATACATCAACATGTATAAAGATCCATCCATCAACATGGAGATCAAACAATTCATTTCAGTATTTCCATCAAAATTTTTAAAAGCTGAGACTCAATCTCGGGAGTTAGCTCTAAACTTCCAAAACACGTTTTTCTCACGATTTTCACAAATCTTTCAGTTTAAAAACCACCTTTTTGAAAACCATGAGCACCCACAAGTTCATATAATGTAATAAACCAATAAAAAGCAAAAAATATGCTTTTTTATCCAAACGATATGGTTTAAACATGACAATACAACATTTAAAACAGTTTCAAGCAATTAGAACCAATGAAAAGATCTATAATTACACGTTGTACCCTTTAAAGACAATACAGTCTAGGATCCTACCTCGGCGAGTCAAGAACTCGACGCCTCGATCTACGTGCAAACACAAACTTCGTCAAAAATGAGATTCTGCCAGGATGAAAGCAGATCCCGCAGCGTGGATAACAAGAATTCACTAATTGATCGTCGAAAACTAAGCCCGGGCCACCCAAAAATCTAGAGAGAAGGTAAGGGAAATGAAACTTAGCTTGGAAGAAAATTTTGTAAAATATCTAGCTAAGGCTTGATATTTATAGTCTCAGCCCCGTACTGGGATTCAGTCGGCTGAATCCACCAATTTAGTTGACTGAATGGCTACTAGAAAAGCCAAAAATAGCCCACCGCCTCAACTCAGTCGACTGAGTGCCCAAACCCAATCGACTGAACCCAACCAGTAAGCACTCAGTCCACTAGAAACACCCCCTCAATCAACTGAACCACTACTGTCCAGCCAACAAATTGAAAAACTATGTAACGGTCCTTCTAAGCCCTGAAGAAGCGTATGACATGTATGCAAAACACCTACAACATATGGTTCTTCTATAATGAAGCATGAATGATACATCAGGGATATACACGTATCGAAAGGAACACGTTAAACATATATATATATATATAAAATAAAATGGAACTGGGCCTCATATTATTAGCATGCGAAGTTTATTTATGCAACCCTCCCAATGAACACATTCCCAATAGTTAAAAATATGCTAAAATCGATAATCAATCTACGATATGAATTATGCTATAACGAAAAATGACAACTTAACATGTGATCATTAATAACAACATAAGATATCTAAACATGCATAATTCGATAAACAAATAATCTTATAATCAAACAAAATGTGTTAAGTGTCAGTTTGAATCCGAGTTTCGTATTTACATAACTTTTTTTTAACTTATTAAATTTTTTTATCTTGGCAACTCAATCAACTTTCTGTTACTTTAGAATAATCTTTAGGTAATGATTTAACCCCTTTTTAATTAAATCATATAAGACCCAATGAACACAACACGCAAACCAAAAATCAGAAACTTATTCGCGCGGTCCAGCTTTGACAGCTTGTACATATCTCAATTTTTGTCCATTTCTCTTAGTTTTAACTTATTTCTTTCGATAATAGAAACGCATACTAATATCCATTAAAATCATCTTGGAAAAATAAATTTTTTTATTAATAATAAGGTTTGTCTTTAAAGCACGTGTTTCTGTTGCTTGTTTTTTTTAATATAAACAACCCGATTTACGTTTGACTAATTGATTAATTATTTTTAATAAAATGAACCCTCTTAAATTCAGAATATTTATCATAAATATTCAAAAATTCAGCAACTATACGATCATAAAATTCATCGAAATAATTAAATATTGAAACGGCGAAAAACTCGTGATTCGGTTAATTTTTTCGATTTTTGATTAATTATTTATATTAGAAGCAAACCCTTAATATCAGAATATTCATCATACATATTAAAATACAGTAACTAATTAAAACTTAAATAAAAAAAAGAATAAGTATCGATGCGTTGCGAAACTAGTGATTTCGGTTACCTTTTTCAGTTTTCTACGATGGCACGACGATAACGGCTTCGGTTTGAAACGAATGGTTTAGACTCTTTCTTAATCCTACAATTCCAAAGGCTTATACTCATCTCTCTTTAAAAAAAAAAAAACGAAGAGCAGTAAGAGAACGAAAAAAAAAATGGGACGTCGAAATAATCAAATATTATTTGTAACGATCACTAAAATAAATGTAGGTTTAGATCTTGCTGGTTGAAAAACGAAACTATTGATTATCAAGACACAATGCCATAAGTATGCTTCTTAAACATCACGAGGATCTGACTTCGTTTGGCCCTTGAACCATGTAAAAATGCACGCTAAATTTCTCTCTCAAATTCTTCCAACGGCGCACTGTTCTTGGGGTTTTCTAAACCCTATGCTATCATGTGGCTGATTTATAAGGCACAAAAACCTCATGGTATACGTGTATATATATATAGACAAAGATTCTATATATATAAATATACTTATTTTATTTATTTATTTCTTAATTTTTTTTTCCTTCCAAAAATAAAATTATTATAGCCTTCAAAAAAATATTTCTTTCTTAAGAAGATTATTACCTTCTAAAAAAATTATTATACTATTAAATTATTTATTATTATTATTATTATCATTATTTTTACACTTAAACTTAACATAAGCATAAAACTTATTATAATCCTATTATTTAAACTTAAATTTTTAGCTTAACTTAAAATCAAACTTATACTTAGGTTTATTATTATAATAAACTCCATGAATTATATATTCCACAACAAAATGATTAATTTTTATTTATTATTAATTATTAAACATTATTTGATAAAAAAAACTCGAAAGTTTGGGTCGTTACAATCTACTCCCCTTCAAAAGAATTTTGTTCTCAAAATTCACCCGACAAAAATGTGCGGGTAGGTCACACGTATGGTATCCTCACATTTCCATGCTGATTCTTCAACTCCTCAATGCTGCCACAGAACGCGTACTAACGGAATCGTCTTGCCTCACTGAAATTTTTCTCGACGGTCAAGGATTCTCATTGCTCTCTTATCAAATGTCGCATCCTGGTCAAAGCTAATCTCCTCCAAGCTCAAAACGTGGGTAGGGTCGCACTCATACTTTCGTAGTATTGATACATGAAAGACATTGTGACAGTTGCTAATAGCGGGGGTAGGGCTAAACGATAAGCCACGGCTCCAACTTTCTATAGAATCTCGAACGGTCCAATGAAATAGGGAGACAACTTTCTTTTCTTCCCAAACCGAATAATACCATGGCGCGGTTGAATCTTTAGATAAACATGATCTCTAACTTCAAACTCTAACGGTCGGTGTTTTCGATCAGCATAACTCTTTTGCCTTCTTTGTGCTGTGAGAAGGCATTGGTGAATCATCTTAACCTTCTCTATCGTTTCCATCCCAAGCTCGGGTCCTAACAAACTTGTCTCTCCTGCCTCGGTCCAACAGATAGGTGACCGACAAGGTCGCCCGTATAAGGCCTCGTACGGTGCCATACCAATACTAGCCTTATAACTATTGTTGTACGCAAACTCTACCAGCGGAAAGTGCCTCTCCCAACTTCCACGAAAGTCCATAACACAGGCTCTTAGCATATCTTCTAGTGTCTAAATAGTCCTCTCTGACTGCAGGTGAAATGCTGTACTAAAATAGAGTTTTGTCCCTAAAGTTATTTGAAGACCCTGCCAAAACTTGGATGTAAATCGCGGATAGTGGTTAGATACAATGGAAACAGGTATACCGTGTAGCCTTACGATCTCACGGATATACTATTGACTCAATGCCTCAAGTGTATCTGTCAACCTGATCAGTAGGAAATGCGCGGACATTGTGAAGCGATCGACGATCACCCAAATTCTTATATGCCCTTGCGGAGATCTAGGCAGTTCTGATACAAAATCCATTGTTACATGCTCCTATTTCCACTGAGGTATCTCTAAGGGTTGCAGAGTCCCTCCAATTTTTTATGCTCTGCCTTAACTTACTGACATGTCAAACAACGGGTCATGAAAATTGCCACATTCTTCTTCATACCACTCCACCAAAATTGTCGTTTCAAATCTTGGTACATCTTGGTCACGCCTGGGTATACTACGAACATCGACTTGTGAAATTCCTTTAATACTTGATATCAAAGTCTGTCGGTGTTAAATACAAAGATATTTCCTAGATATGTTAAGCCTCCATCGACACGAAGCTCCCATCCCTAAACTAACTTATGATTAGACAGCTGATGTTTGATGAAAGCTACCTCCTGATCAAATCTATGCACTTCTAAAACTTGCTGGATAAGACTCGGTGTTGCCACTGTCACACTGAAACAGATACCTTCACTTCATTCTAACGGTTGCAAATGATACTCTGAGGGTCTCCAACGAATTCCACAGATAAGCCACTTCTACCCTTGTTTTTCTGCTTAAGGCATCAGCCACCGCATTCTCCTTACCAGGATGATATGCGATACAAAAATCATAATCTCCCAGATACTCTAGTCAACGTCGTTGTTTCATGTTTAGATCCTTTTGTATAAACAGATATTTGAGACTCTTATGATCAGTGAAGAGTTCAAATTTTTCTCTGTATAGATAGTGCCTCTATGTCATTAATGCAAAAACTATTGTTACCAACTCCAGATCATGAGTCAGATAATTTTGTTCATGCGGCTTAAGCTGTCGAGACCCATACGCAACAAATTACCAGTTTGCATCAAAATACAGCAAAGACCTTCCTTAAATGTATCGCAAAACACTGTATAACCCACGTTTCTCTCGGGTACTATCAGAATGGGTGCACTGGTTAATCTCGTCTTCAACTCTTGAAAAGATTTTTCACAAACATCGCTCCGTTCAAACTTGATCCCTTTCTACGTTAACCTCGTCATCGGTCGGGCCAATTTAGAGAAATCCTAGATAAATCTCTGATAATAGCCTGCTAGGCCCAGAAAATTGTGAAATTCAAAAATTGACTTTGGTTGGTTCCAGTCCATCACAGCTTCTACCTTTGCTGGGTCCACTAATACTCCTTTTTCGGATATAACATGTCCCAAGAATTTTACTTCTCATTGCCAAAACTCACATTTACTAGCTTTGCCATACAACTGTGCATCTTGTAAAACTTGGAGGGTAGTTTTCAAATGTTGCTTATGATCTTCTTCGGTGCGGGAGTATACTAAAATGTCATCGATGAATACTACCATGAATTGATCCAAGAATGGATTGAACAACTTGTTCATCAAGCCATGAATACTGCGGGTACATTGATCAATCCGAATGGCATCACTACAGACTCGTAATGGCCATATCTAGTATGAAAAGCTGTCTTCGAAATATCTTTTTTCTTAACTCTTAGCTGGTGATAACCGGATCGAAGGTTAATTTTTGAAAAGTACAACGCTCCTCGAAGATGATAAAAAAGGTTGTCAATTCTTGGTAATGGATATCTGTTCTTGATCGTCACTCGATTCAACTGTCAATAATCTATGCACAACCGTAAAGATCTATCCTTCTTCTTCACAAAGAGTGCAGGCGCACCCCAAGGGGAGGTACTCGGGCGAATAAACCCCTTCCCTTCTAGCTCTTCCAACTTATCCTTCAATTCTCGTAACTCTACTGGTGCTATTCTGTGCGGAGGGATTGAGATTGGTGTAGTGCCGGGTTGCAGCTCAATTGAGAAGTCCACATCCCTCATAGGGGGTAACCTTGGCAATTCATCAGGAACAACGTCGGCAAACTCCTCAAAAATCTGTGGAAGGTCTTTCTTTGGTGAGTCATCACTAATGGTCAGGCTGGCGATAGAACTAGTGAATCCATTAATTTTGTTTTCCTGTTTAATGAGAGACTCATTTCTATCTCCCTGAATCTTACAAAAGGTTCCATCTCTGGTGCATACATAGATTCTTTTATGATAACAATCAATCACTGCTTATGATAACAATCAGTCACTGCTCGGTGTGTTGACAGCCAGTCCATACCTAGGATTATATCAAAATCTCTGAAGTCTATCACTCGTAGATCACAAAGTAGACTAAATCCAGAGATTCTCAACACACAAGACTTACATACAATCTCTATACACTGTAGGCTTTCTAATGGTAAAACAATCTTCAACGCTTGCTTCAAACTTTCTGGTTCTATGTCGAGAGTTTTCATGCAAGATGTAGAAATGAAAGAATGTGATGCACGGGTATTGAAAAGCATTTTTACCAAGGTACTGAAAAGAACAAACATACCTTGGATGACCTAATTGTCGTCGGTCTCATCACCTTGAAGAGAAAAAATTCTGCCACCCTGATTACCATTTTTGTTCCCCCCGTTCTGAGCTCCCTTCTGTTTGCCATTATTATTCTAGTTAGCCACTGGACTTAGGTTCTTAGTCCTTTGCTTCTACTGATTTTGTGGCTGCTGTTGCGGTAGAGGCTGCTGTGGTTGCTAATTCCCATGTCCTTGATTTTGTCGGCATTCAAACTTTTGATGGCTTTTTTTACCACAAGTGAAGCATCGATGATCTCTGGGTTCATTCTGATTCGGTGGTTTGTATGGCTTGAAAGTGACTACTTTGCCCCGGTTATTATTACGGATGGGGCCTCCCTTTGACGATCCAGCTCTAGCCTAGAACATTTTCTTCGTATCAAGAACCTCTTTCTCCATCAGCAGGGTGGTGTTAACAACTTCAACATAGGTAGGAAACTGTGCGCTCATAACTCTGCCACGGATCAGGGGATCCAAGCCCCACTCGAATTTTCTGGCCTTAGACGCTTCATTTGGAATAATGGCCCCAGCATAACGGCCGAACTCTTCGAACTTGAAAGCATATTCCGCTACTGTCATCCGTGCCTGTTTCAGCTCTAGAAAACTTTGTGTCATCTCCTGACTCTGTGCATCTGGGAAGTACTTCTGGAGGAATAACTCCTCAAACTGCTGCATGGTAGCCACATAGCTGGAATTCGTTACCAAATTCCACCAATGGTCAGCTTCCCCCTCTAATTGATAAGCGGCCAGGGCTACTCGATCGGCTTCATCCCTGACGGCCATGGTCTCTAGCATCTTTTTCACCTGATTCAGCCAACTCTCTGCCTCTTGGGTACGGGTTCCTCCACTGAACGTCGGGGGTTGCTGTTGGCAAAAATCAGAAAACAACGTCATCTTGTCAGTTCGAACTCTCTGTGCTTAAGCAGGTGCAGGCTATGGATTCCTTATTGCATTGACGAGGGTCTGGAGTAGAAAATTAAAGTCCCCGTCTCGTGGTACCGGTGGTGGTTCTTTCTATCCTTCGAACACTTCAGGTTCCACATCTTCTTGTGGTTCCAAGTATCGGCGGGGTTTGCCTCTCCCTCAATTCATCTATATAAACAAATAAACCAAGACTTTTAAATAGTTATTATTAAATTTTTACGTTTTAACTTTATTTAAGTTTAATTTACGATTGCGTGGGTAAGAGTTGAACCTTATTTAAATTTTGGATTCATCTAGAGTGACAAATAAAATACTAGGCAACAGAAAGGCAAAATCTTATTCTAATATTTCTCAAAAAAAATTAAACCAAAAATTTTATTACATCATTATTCTTGCAGTGAAAAATAATAAAAAACTGAAAATAAAAAAATATGTTGCTAATAAAGACTCTGGTGGCTAGGTTCACATGAACTAGAACTCTATCTGTTCTTCTATGTTCTCCTCTACAACGTCATCCGGCACTTCATAACCTGGTGTTTGAATCACAAGGGTAACAAAAAATAAAGCCATGAGTTCGAAGAACTCAGTAAACTCATCACAAGTAAAACATACATCGATAGCTAATCATATTAACAGGTAGTAACAAATAAAAAATAGATATATCAAAATACATCGTTATTTAATTAATTACTAGTAATTTCAACTAGGATTATCCTGAATCACTATCCAAACACATCATCCTCATCATCATCATCATCATCATCATTATCATCAAATCTAATACACGAGAAGTTTCTATGATTTTAGTCAGATGATTTCCTAGAATAATAACAAGACCCAGCCTATGGTCTGTTTTTGCCATATAATCATCCTAGAATTACAACCGAGAACGCATCTGTGTTTGCCTGATAAGTTACTCTAAAATATACACCGACCCAGCCTACGACGGGTGCACCTTGATAATATCCATCACCACAACAAACCATGACATATAACTAACCTCTCATAATTAATCTTGTTATGATTATTAGCATGCGAAATTTATTTATGCAACCCTCCCGACGAACACATTCCCAATAGTAAAAAATATACTAAAATCGATAACCAACCTGCGATACGAATCATGCTATAACGAAAAATGATAACTTAATATGCGATCATCAATAATAACATAAGATATCTAAACATGCATAATTCGATAAATAAATAATCTTATAATCAAATAAAATGTGTCAAGTGTCAGTTTGAATCCGAGTTTCGTGTTTACATAACTTTTTTTTAACTTGTTAAATTTTTTTTTAATCTTGGCAACTCAATCAACTTTATGTTACTTTAGAATAATCTTTAGGTGATGATTTAACCCCTTTTTAATTAAACCATATAAGGCTCAACGAACACAACACGCAAATCAAAAACTAGAAACTTGTTCTCGCGGTCCAACTTTGACAACTTGTACATATATCAGTTTTTGTCAATTTCTCTTAGTTTTAACTCATTTCATTCGATATTAGAAATACATACTAATATCCATTAAAACCATCTGGAAAAAATAAACTTTTTATTAATAATAAGATTCGTCTTTAAAACACGCGTTTATGTCATTTTTTAATTTAAAATTTAACTAATTGATTAATTATTTTTAACAAAATGAACCCTCTTAAATTTAGAATTTTTATCATAAATATTCAAAAATTCAGCAACTATATGATCATAGAATTCATTGAAATAATTAAATATTAAAACGGCCCAAAACTAGTGATTCGGTTATTTTTTTCGGTTTTCGATTAATTATTTATATTAAAAGCAAACCTTTAATATCAAAATATTCATCATACATATTAAAATACAGTAACTAATTAAAATTTAAATCAAAAAAAATAAATAAATACTGATGCGTTGCGAAATTAGAGATTTTGATTACCTTTTTCGATTTTCTACGACAGTATGACGATGACGGCTTCGGTTTGAGATGAATAGTTTAGACTTTCTTAATCCTACAAATTCATAGGCTTATACTCATCTCTCTTTCAAAAAAAAAAACTAAGAACGGTTGGAGAACGATAAAAAAAATGGACGTCATAATAATCGCATATTATTTGTAACGATCACTAAAATAATGCAGGTTTAGATTTTTCCGGTTGAAAAATGGAGCCGCTGATTGTCAAAAACACGATACCAAAAGTATGCCTCTAAAAAATCATTGCGATCCGACTTCGTTTGGCTCGCAAAAACGCACGCTAAATTTCTCTTTCAAATTTTTCCTGCGGCACACTGTTCTTGGGATTTTCTAAACCCTATGCTATCATGCGGCTGATTTATAGGGCACAATAACCTAATGGTATACGCGCGTGCGTGTATATATATATAAAGATTCTATATATATAAATATACTTATTTTATTTATTTATTTTTTAATTTCTTTTGCCTTCCAAAAATAAAATTATTATTGCCTTCTAATAGATATTTCTTTCTTAAGGAGATTATTACCTTCTAAAAAAAAGTTATTATACTATTAAATTGTTTATTATTATTATTATCATTATTTTTAAACTTAAACTTAACATAAGCATAAAACTTATTATAATCCAATTATTTAAACTTAAATTTTGGCTTAACTTAAAATCAAACTTATTTAGGTTTGTTATTATAATAAACCCCATGAATTATATACTACACAACAAAATGATTAATTTTTATTTATTATTATTTATTAAACACTATTTGACAAAAAAAAAACTCGAAAGCTCGGGTCGTTACATTAGGCCCCTTCCAAATCTTCTTCCGTCAGCTTATACCCAAGATCAAAACGGCACAAAGCTAGCAATGCCTGGATAGGTTCCGAAATAGCCTGCTGTTTGCGACCCAACTCCATTTTTGGGAAGTAAGACATTTGCCTCATCATTGTAACCGCTCGCGGGTTGATGTAATTTTTCTTTTCCTTCAACAGCATCTTCACAGCCTGAGCTTTATCAAATTGGAACCCATTTAATGACACATTCCCCTCCCCTTGCTGAACCTTCAAGAGAGTCGAGCCCTCTCCTCTCGAGGGTTGAATACTATCTTCGCGATGGATGGTCAGCACTGTCCTCTTCTTTATCAATTTCAACTTTTGATAGAGAGTAGATGGCACTACCTGAACATTCGAGTCATGTAGCCAAGGCTTGCCCAACAATAGATTGAAAGAGGCTGGCACGTCCAGTACATAGAATTCAACTGACGTCTCAAGAGGCCCCACTGATACAGCAAATGATACAAGTCCCAAGACATCCTTCCTCGTCTTATCGTAGGGCTGGACTCTTTGACTACAGGGCATGACTGGTCTGGCTTCATTCCCAGGCAAATTGTAGTCTTGAGCGGGCAAACATTCAAGGCTAAACCGTTGTCGATGAGTGTTATCGGGACACACTTTTCTAAACACTTGACTGTAATGTGTAGAGGCTTATTGTGATTCTTTTCTTCTAATGGTAAATCTTTTTCTAAGAAAGAAAGCACTTTCGGCTATGTAGATGGCAGTATTAATCCAATCAACTGTCCAGGGGTCGCATCTATCGATACATTGGCTTTGTTCAAAACTTTCAACACGGCTTACTGGTGTCGATGTGAAGCCATTAGCAAGCTCCATATGCTAATGTTTGCCTGTGCCTTCTTCAGTACAACGTCGTCCTCTTCTTCTTGTTCTTTCTCTTTTCTCTTCCCGCTTGGTTGCCCTTTTTTCAACTGAGTCGGCCTGAAATGTCGCCCACTCCTAGTTAGATGTTCCTGTTGGAGGCAAAACTGACAAGATCATTATTTTTGTAAATAATTTTTGGTAAAAAATTAACTGGACGGGCAAACGTCGAAACGGGCTTTAGATAAAACTTTTGATGACCAACGATCAAAATAAAACATGTGCAATCAAAGTTAATTTAGAAGAATATCTTTTGTCGATCGATTCTTCAACTACGATTTGATTTCGAGTTGAAGCTCCTATCAAATTTCTACTGTAATCCCTTACGTGATCCTCGAACGTAGTGTGGGCTATGAACTATCGAGAACTCCTACCCACAGAACCTAGATATCTTTAATCTTGAAAGACAAAATATGATATCATGATATAAAACTGGTTCAGCCTACCTACATATATATAGGGCTACAGCAGGGACCTGGAGAGTAATTATAAGTAAGACTTCTAGTGGAACATAAACGCCTACCAGCGGTTTCTGCAATTATGAAAAGTTACTGCAGTTTTTACAATTATGGAAAGACGCAGCGGTTTCTGCAATTTCATTAAAAACTGAATTACAGTTAACACCACTAAAGAACTATAATTGCACTCTGACCCATAATCTCAAGACCTTGCATTGAGTTTCTGTTATTAAATGCTTACCATTTTTTCTCACGTTAAGATTTTCGATACTCGCCAATTAAATTTAATTACTAACAATTTAATTTAATCGACATCTAGATATCTTTAAGCTCTTCTGCTTAACTTATTTTACTGCTGAATAATTAAATCCACCTGTAGGGTTTGGCCCAGTCAAAACTTATAAGCAACCTTAAGGGGGTATTGTCAATCCTGATATTTCGAGACGTAGATTTTATCAATAATTAATATTTGTCATATAAATAATATTGCTATCCAACTCACCGGAAATATAGACTTATATAAGATTGCACCATCTAATAAATTAAAACAACGAATATTAAATATATGTAAATCAATAATTATTTTAGGATTAAGAGAATAAGCACTATTCATAATAACCTTGGGGTGAAAATTAATTTATATAGTTAGTATAAAATTAATTATCCCAAATGTCCCGTTCAATATACACAAAGCGTACTAGCACAGAGAGTCGGAATAATATACGACGCTATTATCTATTTCCCGTAACCAAGACAGGCCTACTAAACTGTGAACATAAAACTTATATTCTGCAATAACTTAAAATATGATCTTTTGTGTATAAGCCATACTCTACACACAAGATTAAATACTGTACAAAATATTGGACATCCATGCATAATAAAGAAATGATATGCATACATTGCTCATAAAGATTATCATAAAATAAAAAATTATTTTTATTAAAATAAAATTAAATACTAAAAATATAATTTTTAGTATACCAACCCTAACAATCTCACACTTGTACTCAAAATCATGCTACCATACATCTGACTCCAATGCCCTTTACATGATTATCAAAAGTCTTAGCCGGTATGTTCTTTGTAAAGGATCTACAAGGTTGTCTCCTAATGCAAACTCTATGCCTGACTGAAAATATGAGTCTGTGTACCCCAAAGGTACTAAACTGTATGCTTGGTAAACTAATATATAATTCTTAGTCATTTTCAGGTACTTGATTATATTCTTTACCCCAGTCCAATGCTCATTCCCTAGGTTAGATTGATATCTACTAACCATGCCAACGGCAAAGCAGATGTTGGGCCTAGTGCAAAGCATAGCATACATGAGGCTTCCTACTGCTGAAGCATAAGAAACGAACTTCATCTTCTCTATCTCATCGGGTGTTTTAGGACACTAATCCTTGGATAGAGTGATTCCATGCCTGAAAGGGAGAAACCCTTTCTTAGAATCCTGCATGCTAAAATGAGCAATGATATCATCGATATAATATGCTTGTGATAAGCCCAACATCCTTTCTTTTCGATCTCGCATGAGCATGATCCCAAGGATGTGACTGGCTTTTCCTAAGTCCTTCATATCGAACTATTCAGATAACCATACTTTAACTGTAGATAATGCCCCCACATCATTTTCGGTGAGCAGGATATCATCTACATAATGTACTAAAAAGATCACCACGTTTTTGTCACGCCTCTTGTACACACAAGACTCATCCGGACTTTGATTAAAATCATAATACTTTATAGCTTAATCAAACTGAGTGTTCTAAGACCTCAATACTTGCTTAAGTCTTTAAATGGATCTCTTAAGCTTACACAACATGTGTTCTTGGCCCTTTGCAATGAATTCGTCTAGTTGTATCATATAGATACACTTATCAAGACTTTCGTTAAGGAAAGTTGTCTTGACGTCTATTTTCCAGATTTCATAATCGAAATGAGCGGCAATGGATAAGAGAATCTGGATAGACTTAAGCATGACTATCGGCGAAAAGGTTTTCTCATAATCGATTCCTTCTTTCTGAGTGAACTTTTAGCAACAAGCTTAGTTTTGAAAGTTTCGACCTTCCCGTCTGCTCCTCTCTTTCTTTTGTAGATCTACTTGCATCCAATGTATTTTATCCATTCGGGCGGTTCTACAAGTTCTCAAATTTGATTGGAATACATAGATTCTATCTCTGAATTTAGAGCCCTTTGCCAAAGATCTGTATTTTTGTCTTGAAGTGCTTCATTGTAGTTATAGGGCTCGATATTTAGTTTTACCAGGATCTTATCATACGACTCTCCCAAGAATATATACCGGTTAAGTTGATGAACAACCCTCTCACTACAACGAGGCACTACCTGTGTCAATGTACTAGTAGTAATAGGTTGTGCAGAATCTGAACACAGTGCATCAGCACCTTATTCTTGATTTGCACCTGTCCCGATAATCCTCCCACTATCAGTGACTTGTGGCTCCTCTTCCGTTCTACTGGTATTTTCTCTCAGTTCTTTTAAAACAATTTTGCTATTGGGCCTGTGATCTATAATATAATCATCTTCTAAGAATCGGGCATTGGTGCTAACAATGACCTTTTGATTCTTAGGATTATAAAATAGACCACCCTTCGTTCCCTTGGGATACCCCACAAAGAAATAGACTTCTGTCCTCGGTTCTAACTTACCCACGTTCCCTTTCAGCACATGTGTTGGACACTCTCAAATTCGAATGTGTTTTAAACTAGGCTTAGGCCCGGCCTACAATTATGTGGGAGTAGAAGGTATTGATTTAGAAGGAACCAAGTTTAGAATGTAAGTCACTGTCTCTAAAGCGAGTACCCAAAACGAATCGGGTAATCTTGAATAACTCATCATAGCCTTACCATCTCCATAAGAGTCCTATTCTTTCTTTCTGCTACACTATTCTATTGCGGAGTGTCGGGTGCAGTCAACTGGGATATAATCCCCTCCGATGACAAGTAGTCCTTAAACTCTCCAAAGAGGTATTTTCCACCACTGTTAGATCGTAGTGATTTGATACTTTTACCTACATGCTTCTCCGTCTCTGCCTTGAATTCTTTGAATTTCTCAAAGCATTCAGATTTATGGTGCATCAGGTAAATGTATCCATACCTTGAGTAGTCATCAATAAAACTAACAAAGTACTCAGCCATCTCTAGCCTGAATTGTTATAGGACCACACACATCAGACTAAACCAGCTCTAACAGTTCTTTAGCTCTATAGCCTTTGGCCAGAAAGGGCCTCTTGGCCATCTTACCCTCTAAACAAGATTCACAGACTAGAAGTGCCTCCATTTTCAATGAACTCAAAAGGTCTATTTGCTACAAGTCTGTTTATTCTTTTTAGATTAACATTACCTAAGCGTAAGTACCAAAGAAATATTTAGTTCATCAGAGAAGGAAACTTTCTCTTGTATGGTAATATAGATGTATTATTCGTTTCAATCAGTTGCAGTGTAGGAGAAATTAAAGTAATAATATAAAGATCATCCACCAATGTACCAGAACAAATAACCCGTTTATTATCCTTAATAACCACAGAGTTATTAAAATAAGTTAAATATCCGCCTTTAGCCAAATCTAAAAACGAAAACTAAGTTCTTTCTAATGGCAGGTACATAAAGATAATCTCTCAATATTAAAACTCAATCTCTACCATAATTGAGAGTGACATCTCCTACTGCAACCGGTGTTACCTTTGTATTATTGCCTATATGTAGGCAAATCTTTCCATCATTAAGTTGTCGAGTTTTTTGAAACTCCTGCAATGAATTACAGACATGATTAGTGGCTCTTGTATCTACACACCAGGTACCAGTATATAATACCACTAAATATATTTTCACAATCAGTGAACAGAAATTACCCTATTTGATCTGCCTTCTGAGAAATACTGGACATAGCTTTTTTCAATACCGAGTCTAGTTGCAGTGAAAATATTTATCTTTTGGCTTTTTCACACTATTCCGTGGCCCACTAATTACCCTGAAAATCGTGTCTTCCTGTTTCTGAACCTTTTCTTTTTTTATGCCTTTCAGCCGAGAGAAAAATTTCAGAAATAAAGACATTTTCTAGTATTGAAGGAAAATCATTTGTAGTTAAAACTATATCCAAGTTACATTTCCAGTTAACAAAATTAAGTCCCGTTAGTTTATTTTCTTTGAGTATTAAAGCGAGTGGGTTGAAATTCATTTTAATCATGAGAATCACATAAATACAAATATCGTTAATTATAACGAGAAAAACTTTAAATCCATTTTAATTTGGTTCTCTCTACCATTTTAAAATTAATTCGCCAGCAGTCTGGATTCCTGTGAATAGCATGCCACGATAGGTGGACGTCTACTATCCATCATAAGACCAGATAGGCCAATTCTTTTTAATTTTACTATCTAGGTAACTGATCATGTCAAGTAAAATTAAATAGCTGACATAGTTTCGATTCAGTATATAATAGCAGTGACTCAGATGGAGAGAATACTATTATATACAGTTAAGTGTTAATTATCACCTAATCCCAAATTAATCGTTTCGCAATGAACCATTCAGATAAAAAAGTGATCCACACTAACAATTATTCAGAATTAATCCTAAAGAGGTTTGTACTGACGATACCACAATTAATCTGTCCGATGGGGAGGAAAGTCTTACTACCAACACACAAGATTTAATTGCATCGCCTACAAACTAGTGATGGAGACCGCGTGATTTATCTGTGAATAAATTCTCTCTCCCACTTAAATTTTTAAAATATTTTTTTAGAGTTATAAAAATCTGTTTAATTAAAATAAATTTATTAATTTCGAAAAACACATGATCTGAAAAAATTAAAAAATCTTTATGTGTACACGATTCCAAATATTCTGATTTATCAAACCATCTTTTCGTGTTTAAATGCGTAACTAATAAAATTTAATAAATGCACAGTTTTTTCTTCAGCTTTTCAGCTAAAATAGTGATTAAAGGCATTTATTTATTTTATTTTCCTATTTGTTGAAAAATAATAATTTATTTTGATTAAATATTTTTTCATTTAATTAATTTAAAATCCAAAATTAATTCCCACGTTTATTTTCAAGATATCTGATTTCATAAAAAATCATCTTAAACGTGAGATTTTGTTAAAAATAAAATATTAAAAGTTTTTAAAAAACCAGCGCCATGTTAAATTAATAGGATAAATAAAATTAATATTTATTATTCACACCGTTAAAAAACTTAAATGCAAGATATAATAAAAAAATATCCCGATTTTATGATTCATTTGAAACTCTAAAGAGTTTCAGTCTTCTGTTAAGAGATAAGTTTCAGATAAGTTTCAGAGGTTCAATCTGTATCAGCTTCCTGTATCCGATTGCATCAGGATTCCTTCGATTCATAATGATATACAAATACATCACAACTCGATCAATGCATATCAGAAAAACTGTCCCGGGAAACCTCAAAAATAGCACCACCGCTGCCCCACCACGCGAGCACTGCACCCACTGATTTGAAATCCGGCACTGCTCAGTTTGGTGTACGCCGCTTACTGCTTCAAAAAAAATTGCACACTGAAGCTTTTGTGGGAAACCAGCGCCGTGTTTGGCGCCACTGGAAACCGTAGCCAATTGCTTTAATTGGCCTTGGAAATCGGCGACTCTTGCTTCTTTGGGAAAACCATAAGCTCGTTGGAAATTGCAGCACTGTTTTGGGAATTGCGCTGCTTGGGACGCTGCTGCTTGGGAAACAAACAGCTCCTCTGCTGCCCAAGGAAGCGTTTGGATTTTGGAAACTGCTGGACTGTTTGCTGTGCACCGAAACATCCACGCTGCAGCCTAAGGCTGCGTTTGGCAGCTTCTTGCTGCATTCCCAAAATCGCAGCAGTTTCTTGCTGTGCCACTGTTTGGAAAACCGCTATTTTAGACAGCGTTTGGCAGGCTTAAACTGTTTTCTAGATTGTGCCGAAGCAGTTTTTTTTCTTTTTTTTTCATATAGAAAAAAAACTGGAGATAAAAAAAATTGCAAAGCAATATAAAAAATCGGTTGCTGCCGCCAACCACCGCCGGTTGCCGCCGCTTTTGTTCTTTCATACATGTTCTTATTTTTTCTTTCTAATAAACTAGAAAAAAAATTACATCGAAATCTATGTCCCGTAGGGTCACATTCGATCTAAAAAAAATTAATCATCATCAACGCATTCAATTAAACATGAAAATAAATGATGATCATAAAGTCGAAATTAGAACACCTGCAAAATAAAGTTAGCAACAGTTTTAAAATTACCCGGTCCCGATTACAGTAAAGTAAAAACAAATCAGTTATGATACCAATTGTTAGAGGCAAAACTGTCAAGATCATTGTTTTTGTAAATAATTTTCGGTAAAAAATTAACTGGATGGGCAAACGCCAAAACGAGCTCTAGATAAAATTTTTGACGACGAACGATCAAAATAAAACTCATACAACCAAAGTTAATTTAGAAGAATACATTTTGTCGATCGATTTTTTAACTACGATTTGATTCCGAGTTAAAACTCTTGTCAGATCTTCTACTGTATTCCCTTATACGATCCTCGGACGTAGTGTAAGTTACGAACTATTTAAAACTTGTACTGGCAGAACTCAGATATCTTTAATCTTAAAAGACAAAATATGATATCATGATATAAAACTTGTTCAGCCTACCCGTATATATATAGGGCTACAACATGGATCTAGGGAGTAATTATGAGTAAGACTTCCAATAGAATACAGACACCTACCAACGGTTTCTACAATTATGAAAAGATGCAGTAGTTTTTGCAATTTTTATAAAATACTAAATTATAGTTCACACCACTAAATAACTAAAATTACATTATGACCCATAATCTCAAGACCTTCTTGCATTAAGCTCCTGTTATTAAATGCTTATTATTTCTCCCAACGTTAAGATTCTCGGTACCCATTAATTAAATTTAATTACTGACAATTTAATTTAATCGACATCTTGATATTTCTTAAATCCTTCCGTTTAACTTATTTGACTGCCGGATAATTAAATCCACATACAGGGTTTGGTCTGATCAAAACTTATATGCTCTTAGGGGGTATCGTAAATCCTGATTTTTTAGGACGTAGATTTCGTCAATAATTAATATTTTCGATATAAATAATACCGCTATCCAACTCACCGGGAATATAGACCCATGTGGCGCCAGGGTTTTTTTGGGATTATTTTGAAAAATATTTCAAAAATAAGAGAATTGAAAGATATTTAAAAAATATCTTAACACATTAAAAATCAAAATTTGAAAATTCCATTTTGTTAAAAATGGAGTCGCCATTTAGTTTTTGAGAAAAACTAAAAAAAATAAAAATGGCTACTGATCTTTATTAACTAGAGAAAAATAATTCGGGGGCTAAGGTACGAATCAGAGAATGTGTTAGGCACATCATTCGTTCAACCGTAAGGTTGATCTCTACTATTCGTCATTGGTTATTTAATATGATTTCTCAAATGCATGCAAATAAAGAAAGAGAAGGCTAAGAAAGAACATTCAAAATCAAATATGAACATACATTAGGTATGTACATGGAACTCCAAATCAAAACAAATAAAGAGATAAAATCTTAAGTTCTATGGCATACAATTTCTAACTAAATAATACATGGAGTATACTGACAGGCAATTTCATCAAAATAAACTAAACTATCATGATTTGAATAAAAGAGTAAAACATGCTATAAATTGTTAAAATTACCTAAATATGGATTGCTAACAAAATAAGCTAAACTACTTTAGACACAAAATATTTTAAAGAAAGTAACCAAAATAGGCATGCTATCAAAATAAACTAGATTGGCATTAACATGAAAAAGAAATGCTAAATGTAAAATAAAATATGTATAAAAGAGAAAATTCTACATTGAAAGAAAGCTTACTTAACAAAGAAACTTAAAATAAGGGTTTTATAACAAAATATGGTTTAAAGATTCAAAGAAAAAGAAAAACTTTACAAAAAATAATTATGCTAAAATAAAAAGGCTAGAAAATGTTATTAAACTACTAAGAAAAAGAACATAACTATTTACATTTTATACTTTTAAAAGAAACAAAAGAAAAGAAAAAAAAATTACTATAAGAGAAAATTTATACTAACATTTAAAGATGAAAATTAACTTAAAAGACTTTTTGTAGTTCTTTGGGTTTAATAATATGAAAGAAAATAACGTTAACATTAAATAGAAAAAGAAAAGGACAAAAAAGAGAAAAATAAAGCTAATAATAATAGGACAAGAAAAGAAAAGAAAATGTGAGAAAATTAAAGCTAGTAATGTTAAATTGAACATTTTAAGCTACTAAAAGGAAGAAAATAAAGACAAATAGAACATTAGTATTAATAATAATAACAAAAAAGTACTAGTAATGAAAAGAACATTAAACTAATACTTAAAAGAAAAGGACATTAAATTAATATTATAAGAAGACAAAAGGAAATAAAAATAAAAGTGCTAGAAATATTTAAAAATTTTTAAAAAATCCTAGAAATTTGAAAAAAAAAATTTTCAGAAAAATCCTAGAAATTGTAGAGATTCCTAGAAATTGAGAAAAATTTTAAGAGAATCTTAGATATTTTTAGAAAATTCTAGAAATTTGAAAAAAATTCTAAGAAAATCCCAGAAATGGAAAAATTCTAACAAATTCCTAGAAATTTTTAAAAAATTAAAGAAAATTAAAAATCCTAAAAGGCTAGGGCAACCGGGCAAAACACAAAGATTTTTATTTTTTTATTATTTATTATTATTATTTTTATTTATTTATTATTTGGGAAGAACATCAACATACAATGATAGAGTTTTTTCTGGCGCACCAAAGCTTAGGATTCTTAGTCTTTTACTAGGACGTGCAAGGATCGTCACTTAAACACGAACCTCGGGTTAAGAAAATTTGTCTGGCGTACCAAGGCTTAGGGTGCCTAGTTTTCTAGAGTTTGAAAGAACCGAATGATTGTCACTTACACACAAACCTAGGGTATGAGAGATTTGCCTGGTTTACTAGGGCTTGGGGTGCCTAATTTTCTAGGGTTTGGAAGAACTGAAGGATCGTCACTTACACACGAACCTAGGATTAGGGAGATTTGCATGGTTTACCAGGGCATAGGGTGCCTAATTTTCTAGGGCGCCTAATTTTCTAGGGCTTGGAAGAACCGAATGATCATCACTTACACATGAACCTAGGGTTAGGGAGACTTGTTTGGTTCACCAAGGTTTAGGGTGCCTAGTTTTGTAGGGTTTGGAAGAACCGAAGGATCGTCACTTATATATGAACCTTAGGTAGGAGAGATTTGTCTGGTTTACCAGGGCTTGGGGTGCCTAGTTTTCTAAGGCTTGGAAGAACTGAAGGATCGTCACTTACACACAAACCTAGGGTTAGGAAGATTCGCCTGGCGTACCAGGGCTTAGGGTGCCTAGTTTTCTAGGGCTTGAAAGAACTGAAGGATCGTTACTTACACAGGAACCTAGGGTTAGGAAGATTAACCTGGCGTACCAGGGCTTAGGGTGCCTAGTTTTCTAGGGCTTGAAAGAACCGAAAGATCGTCACTTACACGCGAACCTAGGGTTAGAAAGATTCACATGGCGTACTAGGGCTTAGGGTGCCTAGTTTTCTAGGGCTTGAAAGAACTGAAGGATTGTCACTTACACACATACCTAGGGTTAGGAAGATTTGCCTGGCGTACCAGGGCTTAGGGTGCCTAATTTTCTAGGGCTAAAGTTTTTGGATTTAGCTGCATATTTCATGTGTTTGATTTTCTCTTTACGTATCTTCTGTTTGTTTTCTTCTTCTCAGGCTGGTCACTACGTCAGAGGCTTTAGAGATTCTACCTCTAGGGAGGTGTTGGAGTGGTATGATGCCCTCCCTGTTTCTAACCGGGCTTATATCGATGCCTTCGGCTTTGCTGGGTTCATACCTCTATTGGGTGGGACGAACAATGACCGGGTATGGTTGACAACTCTGGCGGAGCGGTGGTGGGATACCACCAACACCTTCCATTTCACCACCTTCGAGGCTACCTTAACGCCTCTCGACTTTGTGCTGATCATCGACATCCGGGTTGAAGGAGTCCCAATTCCGTTTGACCCCACCATCGCTCATTTTGCTAACACACTGCAGTATTTTCTCGGGGCTATCCCCGCGCAGATGGACTGGGATCGAGTCAGATACACTTTTTTCTTCGACCGTTTTTGCCATTTCCAGTGCATCAAGCCTCGCTACTACGAGTGGGTCGCATGAGGCTTCCTAATGTATATGTTTGGTACCTTCTTATTCTTGAACAAGGAGAACACCATTCATTTGCATTACTTAGGCGGCCTAGCTCGTCTCGATCGAGCCACAGCTTTTGATTGGGGAGGACCTGCTCTCGCCACCCTCTACAGCTTTATGCGAGCTCTAACTCGGTTTCCCCAAGAGCTTAGCATCGGGGGATACTAGAGGGTCTGGGAGGTATGATTTAGTTTTTGCCCCTTTTCCATTCATTTCTGTTTACCCATTATTTTCTCGCTGACATCTTCTCATTGCAGCTTTAGACTTATGAGTTCCTTGGGCTTCATGTTCCGGCGAACTCATCAGTGGACCTGTCAGTTATTCCCCGTGCAGTTCGGTTGTCCCGAGGGCTGAAGAGGAAGAAGGTTGGGCGAAGGACATTGACCGATTTTGGGTGTCTCTAGTCCGGTTGACCCCCGACCAGGTATCATTATTTCCTTCTTACCGCACTGTACATTACTCTCTGCATTATACTGCTCACTGCACTGCACTGCACTATACTGTACTATTTTTGTTCTTTTTTGCTTTGTAAACTGATTACTATATATAAACTATTATATTGCACTGCATTCACTGCTTACTCTCCATTGCATTGTACTATATTTTGAATCGCTGCAGGTCCACTGGGATGTCTGGTAAGGAGTAGAGTATTTGGCTGGCGCAGACCTGATGCACAGCCGTGATGTAGCTTCAAGACGTATCTTACTAGAGGGGCCATTTGGCCGAGAGTATTATCTTGGGGAAAGAGTGGTCCGCCAGGCACTCGGCTTAGATCACTTTCGAATTCCAGTGGTCCCTCCAGCTTGCATGCGCCAGACCGATCACCTGGGCCGAGTCGATCTACTATTGGAGCTAGTGGGGACTCTGGCTGTAGATCTGCTGGTGCCAGAGGGGGATTACGCTATTTGGGCCCGGGCCCATCTACTTAGTTCATTAGGATCTGGCCTGGCTGCCCCAGGTGGTAGGAGGAGGTGAGCACCAGAGGCTGTTGATGCTGGTGCTACCGGAGCTGCTGCCGGAGTTGCTGTTGCTGGCGATGCGGCTGGAGAGATGAGGGGCCTAGAGATCCCATGGGAGATTTAGACAGTAGCATATGACTACCCTTTCCCTCTACCAGTTCACGTTCCTCCAGCGCCTGAGTTCAGGGCCGAGCTCAGTCAGATTTGTCTTCGTCCTTTCATTTGATTGCTTTCTCTACTTTGTTTCACTTCAATTGCCTAACGCATTTTTTAAATTTTTTATTACAGGTTAATCAGGCATGGCTAGATCACCTGCTGCTGGTCTTTACTGGTCAGAGAGCATTGATCTATCATCTTAACACCACTATCTGAGCGGCCGACATTACCTATACCCCAGCGATTATAGTAAGTGTCCTCACAATTCTCTTTTAACCTTTTTGCACTTTTTCTGTACTATGTCCTAATCCTTGTTTTCTTCTAATAGCCTATAGTACCAGCTGCTGGCATAGTACCACCGAGTGCTTCTGCTCATTCTGCTGCCCCTACCCGAAGTCGTTGTTCTTGGGCATCTTCTCGAGCTCGCTTCAGAGGATCCGTCTCCTCCACTCGGAGTTGCTCCAGAGCTACGCCTTCTTCTTCCGGTAGCGACGGTGATGATGACGACATTGAGAGGCTCTTCGAGGAGGTTAGCTAGGACGAGGCTATTCCTTCCTCCTGTCGGGTCCTCCCGAGACATTCTTGAGAGAGAGCTCCCATCCCCAGTTATTTTTGTATATTTTCGTTTAGATACATTTACTTTTTATGGGCCTGTGTGCCCCAGTTTCATACATTTACATACATTTGCCTGATCCATGGTCATGCGTGCCCCAATTTGTTGTTTATTGGGCCTAGATGCCCCAATTTTTACTCTAATACATTCAATCACTTTTTGATGCATTTTCGGGCTTTCGTGCCATTTATTGCTTTTCGTTCATCTTGTATGGTTTATTTTATACTTACCGCTCAAACTGTCCTGGATGCATGATACAAAGTTTAAAACTTACACAAACTGCAGAATCCACAAATTGATACATGCCCGCCACCTTTTAACATAGAGGTTGCCATAATCTAACATGGTGGTCGCCACATTCATAAAGCCTGACATGGCGGTCGCCAGTTCCAACATGGCGGCCACCTGGTCAAAGGGATGATGTCACTTGTACGGGGCCCTTTCGAGTTGGCAGTCGCCCATTCCGAGGTGGCGGTCGGCACATTAAGTGTATCATCACATACTTGAGGCCAAGATTTTACATCTAATCATCTCATATAACGTTTTGCCTCGTAATGGTTCTCGAACCTACATTTTCTATCTTGATTGCTTCATTTTATGGTTCATTTACATGGAAAAATGACTTGACCTTCCATCTCTCATATGTCAATGGATGCTTTCGAAAGAAAGTACCAAAAGACATATTATTCCTTATGGCGGTTTTCTCACACCTCTCTTTGAGTTCTTTGGTTTTTCCCCATCTCCATCAAATTTTATTTCACAAAATTTTTTTGATTTTCTTACTACCACAACCTTGAAGCAAATGGGTTATCGTTTACACAATGGATAGTGGCTACCCAAAAATCAAAGGCAAGCTCCTCAAGTTACCCAAGATAGTGATAAGGAAGCTGACGATGTTGCTTATGCACATGATGATGCTCCTACACCTATGCTCTATCAGTACCTCCATCTGCTTCTACCACTGCTAATGATATTGCTCCAGTCACACGCTCGTTTTCAAAGAAACTGGTCAAATTCTTTTCAAAAAGTGTTGATAAAAAACTTGCTAGAATCAACTCTCGCCTCACTCGCATCGAGGATGCCCTAGGCATTCCTCCCTATAATGCTACTTCACTCGAGGGTGATGGTGATGGCGATGACGACTAGGCTCCCTCTAGCTCCACTTCTTTTTGATCATGACAAAAGGGGGAGAACCAAGTGAGCAAAAAGGAAGGAAAGCTTCTTTATTATCTTTTGGAGAGCATGTATTTTGTATCTTGGATCATGTATTTATGCTACTTATACTACTCTTAGTCCTTAGTTCTTGGATATTGTATATGCGCTTAGATGCTTACTTGGTTTATCATATGAATGGTTATGTGGTCATCTTTATGGTTATGCTTAAATAGTTTCATATTAAATATTGAAATGAATATATGCATGTTAATAGCTTATGAATGACTGAAAAGAGGCTTACCATTTGAAAAGATCATTTGAAAATATTTTTATAAATTCTATGATTGAAATAAACTTCAATATCTTCACAAGTGTTTGATACAAATGCAAGAGTTGAAGAAGGCTTAAAGAACAAATTTTAAATTTTATGTTTTAGGATCTATGTATATTCACTAATCTCATGAATATCTCTTTTAAGCTCATAGGTATCCTAAAAAATCTTTAAAATATATTTTTCCAAATCAAAAAGTGATCAAAATATAAAAATCTAGATTTTTAATGATCCAGTTGACTGAGGCTTTCTATCCAGGCGACTGATTGAACTGCCAAATATTGCTTTTCAGATCCAAAGCAGTTCATTCAACTAACTCTTGGGGTCAAATTGACTGAAGTCTGGTCCAGTCGATTGAACTAGTTTCTCTAGTCGACCAAACAAACTTAAATTTAAATTTTTGCTTAAAACGGCTAGTTTGAACTTACCCCATTTAGCCCAACGGCCAGTTTGATTTTGAGACCTATAAATAGAGTTCTTGAGCTCTTGTTTTATTCACTTAAAGCCTCTCAAACATTCTCTCATATACAAACTCTTTGTGCTTCAAATTCTTGAGCTTTTCATTCATATTTTTGAGAAAAAATCATTAGATTTCTTGTTGAGCTTTATTGTTATATTTCTTGAGAAGTGAGTTTAGTGCTTTCATTGTTCGTACTTATCTGCTCATTGAAGGAGAATTTATTTGTACTTCTTCTGTTCATCTGTTCTATTTGAGAAATGTGTTTCTTAAAAGAGGCTAATCCACCTACAAGGATTGAGTTGTTTGAGAAGGGTACATTCTCAAGAGAGGTTACTCCGCCTAGACTAAAGAGAGAGGCTCCTTCCTTATTGAAGGAGAGGTAGTAAGAAATTCTCATAGCAGTTGGCTTGAGGTAAGGACGTAGGTCGTAGCGCTGAACCTTGTAAAAATTGTGGTGTTTATCTTCTAGCTTGCTCATTTATTTTGGTTTACTTAATTATTTTGTTGCTCGTCATTGCTTTACACACACTTGCACTTGAATCATTTATTTTTCTCATCTTTTTCTTAAAGCTAAAAAAGGTTTTGAATCATTTCATTTCATTTTGAAAGAAATATTGTCTAAGTTAAAAATTCTTGTATATTATTCTAGAAGTCATATTTGAAAAGTATCAATCTTGAAATTTATACTTATATCATTTAGTTAACAAGAAGGTTTAAATATTGCGAATTAAAATTGAAGTACATTTGCATTGTTATCAAAAAGGGCTTTAAGTTAGTATCTTCATTTGTGCTTACATCTTTTTGAAACTTATTATTTTAAATCATTTCAAATATACTTGAACTTTAGTTTTTCAACAAGAAAACATACCTAAAAATATTTTTGTGAACTAATACTTATAAGTGAGCTAAAAGGCATACCTGGATTTTATACTTAAATAAATTTTTAAATCCAATTC
>JAOTRH010000001.1:14772718-14808874 GCA_034768845.1 Heliamphora exappendiculata | reverse complement strand
GCCCAGCCCCTCCCCACCCTCCTCCTCCCTCCGCCGATGCACTCGAACCAACCTCGACCTCCTTTGCCCCTCCACAACCACCCATGACACTGCCCCAACCCTCCGCTGCCATTGTCGGCCCTCTTCCAGCCTCCTCATCCTCCCGTCTTTCGCATCCCTTCTAATTAATTTTGCAATCGACTATCGTTCTGCAAACCAGTGCCGAAAAAGTGGAATATATTTGACAAACACTAGCCCAAAATATGTCATTTGTTCAGCAGGTACAAACCAAACAACTTTTTTTGCCAAAAAAAAACATTGCTAACACAAGTACTGTTTGACAAGCACTAACCGAACAAATAGCATTTGTTCAGCAGTCACCAAATAAACAAATGATATTGGTTCGGTAGACACCAATTGTATGTTTGTCTCTTAGGAATTATTAACGAATAACAATGTGGCAAAACAAGGGTCACGAAAAGGTCGTGAAAGGGTCACGCGATGGCCAAGGAGGGGCTGAAAAGAGCAAGGTGGGGTCAGGGAGGGTCAGAGATGATTGTGGAGGGTGGAGGGGGGCAGCAGGCGGCAACCATTGCTTGCTGGAGCTGAGGAAAAAGGAGGAGAGAAGTTAAGACCTGGTGGAGAAAATCATTAGGGCTTTGTCCCTAATGGTAATTTATTAAAATCTAAAAAAATTAAAAATATGCGTACTTAGACACCTTTTAGGTGTCAATAGAATCACCCAAAATTTATGAAGTGAGGAAAACACCACAACTTTTGCGAGATGGGGAGAAGGGTTGACACTTGACCCTTGCTTTGTCTCTATTGTGACGTAACACAAAGAATCCTTAACTAAAGATCAATGACTAAAACAAGACAGTTTAAGGCATTAGGGGTGAGGTGAAATATGAACATCTAGGGCATTAAGCAGAAGTTTTACAAGTTTTGGACTTCTAAATTTGAAAATTATGCAAAACATAAATAAAAAAGTAAAATATTAGAGAAGATAATCAAATAATAAATCAGTTTACGAAAAGGTGAACAACAGAAGATGAATTGACTAAAATCAATTTCAAGGGCATTTCAATCCACTGATATGGTTGATCATCCCTATCACATAATTATTATTGATATACAAACAATGATCAGGCTTATTTGTTTGCTTTCTTCCCTCTTTTCCCCCTGTTACCTTTTTCTTTTCTTTTTTTTTTAAAACTAATTATGGAGCTGAACAAGAAACATGATGGTGGGATAAATATTTATTTCTCCTTTGAATTAATATTCTGGCACTTCACCATTAAGCAAGGAACGAGAAAGCCAACAGAAGCTCACGTCAAACTCCCAGCAATTTTCCTTTAGGCAAATGCTAACATAACTCATGCTGAACAAAGATTTAAAGATGAGGGGAAAAAATTAGATGAATTGTGTCCCATAGGATAACATATTCTCCGTGAATTATGATTCAATGATTCCCAGACTAATAGTCTTGGGGCACCATATCCATTGGATTAATTGTCCCTATTTTAGTCCACTGACTCCCATGTACGATTGCTCCATGGATTAAATACTTATCCAGCCCAATGCAATCCAATCTTTTGCTTCTTTGCTCATCCATTGGATTAATTGTCCCTATTTTAGTCCACTCCCATGTACGGTTGCTCCCTAGGATTAAATAAAAAAGTCACTTAAAAGCCTTTAAGTAACTTCTACGTATTGTTCATATTTTTCTATTCTCCTTTTTATACTTTTAGTGAATTTTCCATGGTTAGTTTTTTTGGTTTTTCAACTTTTCATCTTAAGTCAAAAAAAGCATTCAAGGGCAAAATTTTCATTTCATGGTTAATCCCACATTCCACCTCTAATCCATAGATACCGCACGCCCTCCCACTATTTATCCCTCATATAGTTACTGTTACTAGAATTGGCCAGGCCCTTCACTGGGATGCCCAGGCCAAAGGCTAATAAGATGTGATTAGGCGTCAAAAATTTGATGCCAGTCCTTGCTATGATCGAAGCAAATAAAAACAGCACCAGGCCAGGGGAGCCCTAGCCATGCTAGCCCCTTTACCATTCATTGCCTTAAGTATGCAACTGTCTTACCTGAGTTGCAGGAATGTTCATCCTCGCAGAACTCCCCAGTCCAAGGACATCCTGCATAGGTATTATTGCAGTTTGTGCCACTGAAGAAAGCGCAGCCCGGATTAGGGACCATGAAATATCCTCTTCAGTAATTGAAAGATACTTCAGTACCTGGAACAATATAAAAGAAGATGCTGAATAGTGTGAGACCTTGCATAAAGGGAATCCATATTATTGCGATGAGCTATTGAGCTATACTTCATAATTATGATATTAGTAATGTAGACGTTGGTTGGTTTGGGTGGAATGGAATAGAAGATCTTTTGATGGGGTGGAGTCCTCTTTGTATAGGTTGACGGGTGTTTTTCTCTGCAATATGTATAGTTGGCTATTTGAGAGAGGTCACACTCTTTTCCCGATATGGTGGAGTTTATAGAATCCTTATCAGGGGATTAACTCCTTTTCATAGAGTCGCTATTTTTGTGGGAGTTTTGTAACGTGTAGCCATTCCCTTTATGCCTTTTATATGATATCATTTACTTATCAAGAAAAAATAATAATAATAATAATAATAATAATGGTAATAATGAACACTTACATTGGACTTCTCTTCTTGCTGCAAGTTGTCCCACCAACCATGAATCTATAATAACTAGAAACTGTCAGCAGGCTGTGTTTATAAACTGAAGAAAGAACAATAAAAGTTTTAAATTGTGCTAATAAACTGATCTGTCCTTCCATATTAAGAAAAAGGGTGACCCAGTGCATATGTTAGAGCGGGTTCTGGGGAAGACAAGATATACACATCCTTACTCCCATTTCTAGAGAGGTGGTTTCTCTAATTCGAACCTGCTCTACCAGGGACACTAATGATAAGCCTTACTACTGGACCAAGCCACCCCATCATTTGTTATGCAAACCAAAATAGTCAATCTACTATATCTTTGTTCTGCTGGGCAAAATCCAATTGAGAGACAATTTCCTAAATTCTTTGTTGCAAACACCTTAATGGATGACAAAGGACATTACCAATTAAATGCTTTTATGCATGTCTCCAGATAGGGCCCCCACTATTCTAGCTAGCTAGTGAGTGGTTCCTTTCGGCGGGAAGCAGGCTGGGCATCTCCCACATCACAAGCAGCATTGTTTGCCACCACTCGAGAAGTAAAAGATTCGAGAGTTCATGTTGTAAATACATGCATAGATAGTGGTCTAATGACAAGGGCCGACGAGGGAAGCTCCCAGGAGCTCTTTTCCCCACAAGAACGACAAAATGAAACATACAGCAACTGTTGACTAGTATGAGATTACAGGCTTGTTCCATTTTCTCAAGTTTCCAAAAAAAAAAATTGGAAAACTATGAAAAAACTGAAAAACTAATCAATTTTATTAACAACTTATTTCTTAAGAGTGTTAATTTTATAAAAACGAAAACCAATTAAATCAAATTGTTCCAAAAAGAGGTTTTTCCAGGAAATTTTTTCAAAAAAAGCATTCAGATACCTTTTTACCACTAGTGGTTCCTTTACTAATTGCATTTCTCTATTTCCAAGAACGATACCCCACAGTTTTCAGAAGCCTGCCATACAACCCTACATTTTGTTATAGCCTCTTAAGACATCCATTTCGATGACAGACAAACAAAAGGCCAATAGAATTTTTACCGTGTCATTATCATGCGTCCCAGTATAGACAACCTGATTGTGCTCGTGATTATGAGGCAAATGAGGATTACCAGCATCACTTCCAAAACCTGGAAAGAAAGGGAAAAAATGAAGAAGGAAAACCAGGACCACAATATAACAACATTGAAACTATAAGGCTGCTTTAGCAAGATAGTAACATAATTATACAATGAAGCACAAAGTAGCTACCAAATTGGAGGACAGCCATTCCAGGTGCCCCAATAGCTTTCCTAAGATGAACAACATCCGCAGTGATTACTCCCTGTCACGATGCAGAACAAGGAATATATTTGAATGATTAAAGCATTTTGAGAATATAAAAAACAATGTTAGCGTTTTCTCCAACATCTTAAGCTTTTAGATGAGGTAGTGGTCGACAATTCAACATAGTATCAAATTTATCTTATATTTAAACCTCACCAGGTATCCTAGAATTATATAACATTTCCACGTGTTTAGCCTGCTTAAGGAAGAGGGTCTTCCAACACCTAGGGGAGTGTATTGAGAATACAAATAATAAAATTACCCTACAACTTAAAGCTTTTAGATGAGAACAATTCAACAAGAGCTTTTAGATCCTGTGTTCAAACCTCACCTCTTACCTCTTATTTGATAATTATGCTTAAATTTGTACTTATTTTGCTAAATTACAAAACTCCATTCAAAATCTGACAGAAGGGGTTGAACCTTTGTATACTAGCTGTATACATAAGTACATCTAAACTGTTTCTACCACGCGCTACATATTAAGTCATAGGGTGCTGCCTTCCATGCTTTTAGAAATCTCTTGGAAGGACATCCCCATCTCCATGGCTGAGAGAGCGATAGAGCATGCAAATCAAGACAAGCATAATCCAAGAAATAACAAAAATGGAAAACAACAAACTCTACAACTCTCTCCCCATTTCACAGTGGACAAGCAAGTATTCAACGGAGTCTTGGCTTTGCAGCACAAACAAGAACAATTGGGAAGAAAATGGCTTCATCTCCAGGATGTTCAATGTTAAGGATGATATAGCTGTAGTCCAAACAAAAAAGATATCTTCAGTGACACCCCCATCATCTAAATGCTCTCTCAAAAGAAAATGTTTCAAGTTCCCTCAATGAGGAAAATCTATCAGGAATTAACTGAGAACCTCTTGCTCCTGGCTTCCACCACAGGCATCTTGCTGATCAATCTCCACATTGTATAGAAAAGCTCAAAGAAATCATCAATGGTCTAAAGCTCCCATTCCTGAATTCGTTGAATGAACCGCAGGTCCCAAACCACCCTATAACCAAAATGGTAGTTTGACACCCACACTTCCTTGTGCAGTGCAATGTGATGAACTCCACAAACTCCTCATAAGAGGGGCATTCCTGCACGTGTATTTCCAAAACCTTATCAAATGGAAAATCAAGTATGTATTTTAAATAACTCTACCCCTTCCTCATCCCTTTCAAAAGACCTTCTCCATTACCAACCTTTTTGGAAGCTCACTTTTGTACTTCTAGACCATATTTATAAATTCTGAGCCTCAAAAAAAATCCATTTCGATAGCAGAACTCCACAGACACTCACCCAGAAAAACCTCAATTCCTCAGTCACGATCAATTATTGTAGACAAATGGGTGTGGTTCTACAAGGAAGTTATTTACAATTTACAATCACTAATGAGTTTCCCTCTGGGAAACAAAATTGTGGTCTACATAAAGAAAAGCATAACTGAGACTTCACCATGGCGTTCACGGTTCATCCTTCAAGTTCAGAATTAATTAGCTGTAAAGACAAATTGCAGTACCCTCCATATATTCGTCTAGTAAATAATATACCACTCCTAAATAACATCAATTCACCTTTCTTTACTGCTAGTGAAATATCTCAAGGGATAAAATAATAATTTGGGAAAAACTATCAGAAGTAGTTCAGATCAATGCAGGAAACAGAAGAACACATGAAATCTTGGAGACCCCCTACTAAAGCTTGTAATTTCTAGAAAGTAGCGTGATTACCAAGTCCTCTGCTATTATGTTAATCTTTCCAACATCTCTGAAGATGGCATCAAATAAAGACTTTCCAGGTCCCACCTACTGTCAATAAAAAAAACACATGGAGTGGATTATTGAGATAATTAAACGGGAAAAAATCATGAGATCTAGGATTTAAAGATTTGACCTTCCATTTTCCAACCATTGCAATTTTGGCTTCTGCATATGTATGAGCCCATGAGACATATGTTAAAATATATAATAAGCATCAATCCAGCTTATGGAAGTCACATAAGCTCGAACTCACCAGAAGGAACAGCCCAAAAGCCTGCAAATCCTCTAAAGTGATCTATACGGAATTCATCAAACAGATTCTGAGCATGCCGTATCCGCCGTATCCACCAAGAAAATCCATCTTTTTCCATGGCTTTCCAGTCATATAGAGGGCTGCTAAGTTAAAAAGGTGAAGCTACAGAGTAAGTACGTTGACATACCTATCCAACTGTCAAAAATATCTTAGTGGCAAGTTAAACGTGCATAATGCTACTGCATACCCAAAAAGAACCAAATAAAATCAAATGCATAAGCTGTATGAGGGAAAACCATAAAAGTAGTAAGAAATGGGAGAAGGAACTAGTGGATATCAAATAACCACTCTGCAACCTATGACACCTGCTAGTTTCTGTAGCTAATGATGTATGCAGTCATCAAAAACAGGTTGGAGTGGCTTAAAATGTTTAAAATTTATGATTTGCTAAAAGAGAAAAAAAAATCTGAATGAAAAATGAAATTTAAATCTCTAAGAGAATTATAGGTATGAGGAAATCGGATTTAATGTTCCAATTCACACCAATAAATTTGAGAATGCACCTGAAAAGGTGGAGTAAACTAACATAGTATTAATAGTTTGCAATTTTGCATGTATATCTGAATGGCTGAAATCAAAGCTCATATCCTTTTAACTGCCTCCCTGACTTGTAAATAGTATGCTCTTAACAAGTCAACAAAAATGTTAACTAGGTCCACAATATCCTTTACTAGCCATGTTCTTTGTAAGTTGACATGCAGCAACCAGCGAATAGTAATCAGCAAGGCAGAGAAGGTCCAGAATACACAGAATGGGCATAAATGATTAAACAAGCTACCAATGTTCACCCTAGAAGCAAATTCTTAGGGTTCCTTCAATGCGAAGGCCTAAGGCCTTTTTTGTGATTGTCTTGCATTAAATTGCAAAGCTACAAATTAATTCAATCAAATCCACAATAACAAATGACGAAATTGCAAAGATAGTTTAATAAAAATTCTATAGTTTATCCATGGATCAAAACTTATGGCTGATGAAACTGGAAGTCGACAAATTCGTAACTGGTTAGAGGGGATTGAGAGTCTAACAATGATGGCATTAAATAGATCTAATGTTTTATTTGTATTTGAGAATCATTGTGATTGGAGAAGAAGTTCTATTGAATTTAATATGCTTATTTGTTAAAATAAAGTTATGGACTTTTGTGTATATGTATATACCATATACACATGTTTCATAATTGGCAAAGAGAGTAGACCAACAACTTGCCCTTATGATACGTCCATTGTAAAATTATAAGCCCATGAAGACCCCCCATTGATGGGGCCTCGTGCACTGTGCTGACCTTTTTAAGACCATGGAGAATGCCACATAGACATCAAGTAGGAGAGAAAGTAAAAGTTTAGACAAGCACTACTTTATGTCTGTATATTGTGATGCAAAATCTTATACAGTTGTCTAAAAGGAAATACTGACTAACTTCTATTATCCAGTGTTAGATGGATAGATATATTGTTGGAGACATTTCCTAACAGCAAAGGTTTGGGAAAATTAATTTATTATGGCACCATGTTCAATTCAATTTGTCTCTCTCTCCATTGCACATGAGATGGGGAAAGGGGTGTTAGATAGCTTGGTATATAATTTTTGGCCAATTTTCTAAAAACGTAAGCATCTAGGACAATTTTCAACACCAAGCACCTAAGTAAAATTCATGCAAGTTAGGGAAGGCTAATAGCAAAAGGCTCAAGGTTCTAAAAACTGCTTTAGCCAGCCTAAAGATGTACAGTTCAAAGAAAGTAAAAGTGGAAGTGTTTACAAAACTACAATAATAAAAGTTTATATGAATGAACTATTCTGCTCACTCGGAGAGAGAAAGTAGCAACAGAATGACAGATCCTGTCTTGTTACGACTAATTACAACGAAATAACTTTATTAACTTGAACAACCTCCTTCATTTTACCTACCTGCCCCACAGCTGACCAGTTTCACTGAAGGCATCCGGGGGAACACCACTAACAAGAAGAGGAAAGCCACTCCTGTTCTGCCCGGCCATTTCAGAGTTAGAGACTGGCATGAGGATTGGTACTGCACAATTCACATACAAGTTTATATATTAGCAATCCAGGATTGTGAGTAATGACTCACCAGCAAAAATTGCTTCTTATTTGCCCAAACATCTGCACTGTGATAACCAACATAAATGGGCATGTCTCCCACTATGCTAATCCCCCTTGCCCGTGCATAATCACGAACTTTTTGCCACTGCCTTTGGAACAAAAACTGCTGCGCTATGAATATGTTTATCTATACAAACAAAAGCATGAGTTTGTCATCACAATTCATAAAGGCCTCAAGAATCAACCAAACCAGTACTGCAGAAGGATGAGCCCACAGTCAGAGCGTTAGACAGGACTTACAAAATCCTTTTTGCTTTGATAAATTTCTTCCAAAGCTGCAAGATGGCGATTTTTCAAGGGTTCAGGCCAGTCATACCAGCTGAATGTGTCTAAATAGTTGTCAATCGCAGCAAAATAAGCAGCATCTTCAAGCCAACCTGCAAATTTGTGAAAATAATGTACAAAGTTAGATAAAGAAAGCCTCTTGCAAACAAATGGCATAAGATTTCAAAGACACACTTAGTTATCATCCTTGATTTTTTTTTTTTGGCATCCATAATTAATTGAACATGAAATTTCTATTTCAATTAGGAATATATATTGAAGAAAGGAAAGGGGAGACAATCTCCAGAACATTAAACAGGGAGTAAATACATAAAAAAAGAAGTCGTCACTTAACATTTGGTTTAAATACAAATCTATCCGCATGAAAGAGTGTGACTGACCAAATCAACATAAAGACCAAGAAGTAATAACAAAAAAAAAAGAACACCAAAGCTTAAATTTGCTTGACCCTTACCCTTAACAGGTCTGTACCAAGTAGACTGCCCATGAGGAACCTAAACCTCATGAACTCCACCAAAAGCTGATTGGAGGGAGGTTTGTAAGGCCCACCCCAAGATACATGAGAAGAAGTTTTCAGTACAAAGGAGAAATTTATTCATCTATAGCTGGGCATGCCACTGGTGCATGTGGAAAGATTACAAGTAGAACGGAACGAAATTTTATGCTTGAAAACAAATTTCATCAACTTAACGCACTATTAGTGAATCATGACTTCTTTGTTGACCTTTCATCTGTAGTATTAGAGATCAACTGATGCTCAACTACAAGCAGTGAAGGGCTAGTATTAAGTAAAATTTGTCAGCCTAACCCATAACTATTTGCAATAGCAAATTTTTTGGAATAAATGAGCTCAAACCACTAAGCTCAGTCGTGATTTCAGCCTGTCCACCGAGTTTCAGATTGCACTGTGAGAGAGTCTGTTTTTGTTATTTTGTTATAGCTAAGGGGTATTTTAGTATTTCTTATACTACTAGGGTTTGCTAGTTTTTCTTTATATATACCATGTAATTCATCATTAGCAGTAGGTCTTTGGTTAATATGCAATAATAATATTCTTTCTTCTGTTTGCTATCCTAGTATTAGATCAAGGTTCAAAACCCTAGCCCGCAGTCAACCTCCCTCTTCTTCTCCGGTGCCGTCGTCGTCGTCTTCTTTAGCGCTGTCGATTTCTTTTGCTTCTTCGCAGAACCCTTTGACTGTGACCCTTTCTTCGCAGAATCCTTATTCGCAACACCCATCTTCTCTAACGAACTGTAATGTCCCGATTTCCAAACAATAAAAACTCTACGGAAAACAAAACAAAAATAGAATTTTATTTGTAAAAAAAATCTCAAAACACGTCATTTTAAACAAAAAATGGAACCCAAAAGATTTTCTATCCGAAAACTTCCTTCCGAAACAGAACCAAACTTTTCCACACAGCAGTTGTCCGCTAGAGCAGTAAGACACCCGAGAGATTTTCAAGCCAAAAACCAAAAAAATTTCCCAAATCTCAAAACACACCTAAAAACCTTATCTTTGAACAAGGGTTTGAACAACCAAGGATTTTGGAACAAAACATTTATTTGATAAAGAACGAAAACGAATCTTGGAAAGCGTTTAACCCTAAGCAAAACAAAAAAAAACAACTAACCAATGGTTTCTCTCTCAAAATCATCACATCATACATGCATTGATATAATTGTCTCAAGACTTACAACATAAGTTTTCTGTTCCAAAACATTACATATCAAAACATGTTCCAAAATAAAACAAAAGGAAAACTAAGAAAGTTTTCCGCCACTTTTGGCTCCTCAAAATCACCCCGAGTGATCATGTGTACTTGAAAAAGATTTTCAAGTACCGCACCGTGAGCCGAGACTCAATAAAAAGCTGACTAGCATGAAATAAAAGCTAAACATACTAACACAAAATATATGACTATTCCGACTCACACGAGCGTCAATAACGGTTTTACTTCTCAAAACCACAAATTTTCGGACAAATTCCATAACGCTCGACAGTTTATCAAAACATAAACAACACGTCGTCTTTAACAGTTTTACACAACCCACAATGATTCACATGTAATTCATGCATCTTCACGAACTTTCACCGTATGACCAAAATTCACCCCTCGTTATGTATTTCTTTACGGGCTTTCATCGAATGACTCGTATCCGCCCCAACTAAAGCATCTTTACGGGCTTTCACTGATGGACCAATATCCGCCTCAACTAATGCATGAATGAACCAAAGTTTGCATGCACACAGTCATGTACAAACATCATATTCACATATCAACGTCATCCACCAATCTATGGAGACCAACAAACGTTAAAACGAGGCACAACCTCAAGGGTTAGCACCAAACTTTTAAAAATTCGACTTTCGCAAGCATTTGCATAAATCTTTTTGGTTTTCAAAACTCCTCTTTTCGAAAATAACACGACACATACGCCCACCAACCTTAAAATAAACCATAAAAACGCACATGCTTTTTAGCCGCCCAAACACGGCTTAAATACAAAGTTTTAGATTTAATGCATTTTAAACGATAGAAACGCATAAAACTTCACGTAGCACCCATTAAGACAAGATAGTATAGGATCCTACCTCGGTGAGTTAAAACTCGAAACTTTGAACATCGGTGAGAAACCAAAGTTGCAAAAACGCGATTCTGTTTGGATGAACGCGAAACCCACGACAAGGATATCGAGGATCGACTATCCAAATGCCAAGATCCGAACCCGAATCAAACCGAAAGTTAGAGAGAAGGTAGAGAATATGGGTGATCTTTCTAGAAAGAGAAGAGGAAGGTTACACAAAGTTTTGGCACAAAACTCAAGGCATGGGCTTCCTTATAAATATCACACGCCAGGTTGTCTGCTCGAGTGTACAAAAATCCACTCGAGCGGTCCCCCACCGACTCAACTCTCTGCCACCATTCCGTTCGAGCGAATAGAGTCCGCTCAAGCGGTAATCGCTGGGTGAAAACCCAAACAAAAAATGCATGACCAAGCTCGCGCATACATAACATATATAGAAACATGATCTTTTATAACGATTAAAGCGCTAACTAACACATCGAATAAATATTACGAAAATAAAGCAGAACCGGGTCTCACACAAACACTTCACCGAAACCCTTCGATCTTCTCATTCTCCTCCAGCACCGTCGACTTCATCTTCTTTGACGCCGCCAACCATCGTGGACAAGATACGAAACCCTGGTTTGAACCCCAAAACCCTAGTTTTGCATCTCCTTGATATGCAAAAACCCTAGCCGAAGCCCTTCGACCACCTCCACCAGCATTGACAACTTCGTCGGGCTCTTCTTCTTTCCCAACCTTAGCCGCATGACCCAAAACCCTAGATCTGCAACCCAACCTTCGCCGCCGTGATCAAAAATCCTAGATTGGCAACCTTTGATCTATAAAAACCCTAGCCAAGGCACTTTGACCACCAGAGACTTCGCCGAACATCTCCACCACCACAGCCCCCTTCACCAACGCCGACGATCTCGCCGGAATATTTGAAGCTTTCTCTCTCTTCCACTTTGGTCTTCAAACTTTAGAATCTTCTTTGCGGGGTGATTGCTTGGTCTATTGTTGCAGATCAGTTGGTTTCACTAGCAAATCTAATTTTCTTGATTTATTCTCTATGGGTGAAGATAAAATGCAAGTTATGTATCAGGCTCAACCGTTCGACCTACAGATCCAAAAGATGATAGGTACGACGCATCAATTGAAGTTCGGGACATGAAGAATGCACAGATACTTACCTGGTTTCACAACTCTGTAGAATCAAGTACTAAAATGACTTTTCTCAAAGCATACAACTGCCAAATATGTATGGATTATTTTCAAAACGTGTATCTCACCTCTAACTTTGCCAAACAATATGAATTGGAGACGACTATTCGAAGTGCCAAGCAGAATGAAAAATCAATCCAAGAATTTTATAATGAGATGACAACTTTCTAGGATTAATTGGCTCTTATGGAACCTTCTAACTTGCAACTAATTAATAGTTATCTCCAGTATCGCGAAAAGTAGAGGCTCGTACAAATTTTTATGGCTCTCCGTGATAAGAGGTTCGTAGTGCTATCCTTCATCGTTCTCCGTTGCCTTCTATTGATGGGGCTATTTGAGAACTCATTGCAAAGAAGACAAAGTTCAAGGTTGCTCAGATGGCTATTCTCTCTCAATCAATCTTTGCCATCCCTTCCTCATCAATGGGTGCCAATTCTCATCCTCTGTTGTTGCATACTCCCTCTCCTCACCTGATTCAGGTCACGGGGAAACCAAAGTCACGAATTGCTATGGATGAATGCATACCATAAGGGTCATTGGAAGTCTGTTTGTCCTAATTTAACACAAAAGGGCCATTCTTCCTCATCAGCCAGCTCTCGTACCCCTGCATCGTCTTATCGCCCCCCCAACTGCCCATGCCACACCTATATCTCATGGCGCCACATCTCTCCTGCCCTAGTCGTTGATAGATCAATTTCATCAGTTTCATCCTTTCAGACCATGCTTACTTCTTCTGCGACTCAGCGACATGCTTCCATGTCTTCCATGACAACCTCACATTCAGGTTAGCTTAATTCTTACTTCTCAAGTATATCACCGTCAACTTGGATCTTCGACTCTGATTCTTCCCATCACATGACATTTGATTTATCTTGTCTTAGTAATTGTGTTTCTCCTTCTCCTATTACTGTTCACACTGCAAATGGTACAACTATGCAAGTTATTTGTACCAGTTCGGTGGTTCCGTCTTCCTCGTCCTTGTTTTCTACTCCTAATGTGTTTATATACCACAATTGTTTGGTAGTCTACTGTCTATTAGTCAGCTTTCTAATTCTAGTTTTGATATTCTTTTTCTTCCACTGGTTGTGTTGTTCAGGAACGGACGTCCAAAAAGCATATTAGGATCAGGCTAAGCTGATGACCTATATCTTCTAGAGAGTCTACATATTCTGGCTACTTCCTTTGTTGCTATGTCATCCTTTTCTTTAGACCAGCATTCTTCCTCTTTTTACATTTGACATTCTCGTTTAGGGCATTTATCTAGTGAGCGTTTAAAAATTTTGATTCAATCTGGTAGATTAGGTAAAGTATTGGCTAGTGATATTTTTTAGGGTAGTAAATGCAAACTTGCCAAAATTCAGTTGTACCTTTTAATAAAAGAACATCTATTTTTACTTCTCCTTTTTCTATTGTTTACATTGATATGTGGGTCCTTCACCCATTGCCACAAAAGATGGCTCCATTTACAAAGTGTCCTTCATCGACGATTATAGTATGTTTTGTTGGATCTATCTTATGTCTCACAAATCTGATTTGTTTCATATTTACCGCAATTTTCACTCTATGGTTCAAATCTAATTTTCTACTACTATAAAAATTCTTTGTTAAGACTTGGGTAGGGAGAATTTTTTGACTAAATTTACTGATTCCCTCACTTTTTTCTGGTATCATTCATCAATTCTCATGTTCAGACACCCTGGCCCAAAATGGTAGGGTTGAAAGAAAACATCAGCATATCTCAACACAACTCGATCTCTCCTTCTATCTTCTTTTGTTCCTGCTATATTCTAAGGTGAAGCCGTTCTTATAGTCGTGTGTCTTCTCAATCATATGCCCTCTCCTCTTTTTTATGATCTCTCTCCTTATAAAAAGCTTTTCAGCTAGGCTTTTAATTATTCCTTGCTTCGTTTTTTTAGCTCTATCTGCTTTGTCCTTCCCAAACACAAGCGAAGCAAACTCAGTGCTCATTCTGCCCTATGTGTTTTCTTATGGTATGATCTTTAGCAAAAAAGGTATCGGTATTGTGATCCTGTTTCAAAACGCATGGATGTTTCACGTCATATCGTGTTTCTCGAGCATCTTTTCTATTTTAATCTTCCTCTCAAATATGCGTCTGTCTCAAAAGACAAATTGATTTTTCTAGATCCTTTTCCTCTCGATGTGCCTTCTGAGGAGTTTATCTCTAATCTAGATGTTCATCAGCTCCCCCTCATCCCATCCCTCTCTACCTTCGTCCTTCCCGTTAGTTTACTCTCACTGAGAGATTGCCTCTTCTCCCCGTTTCCCGCCAGCTCTGATACTACTCCTGCTGTCCCTTGGGCGTCCGATCCTCTTGAACGTCGTTATCCTTTGTGCACACGTAAACCACCGATAAGACTTGGTTTCTCGCATACGTGTTTCTCTCTTTCCTATTGTGCTCTTTTGAGTTCTATTCATACTTATTTTGAGCCTCAATTTTATAAAGAAGCATGTACTAATCCTAATTGAGCTAAGGCAATGTCTGAAGAATTAACTGTTCTTTAAAAAACTAGTACTTAGAAGCTTGTTCCATTGCCTGCAAGTAAAAATCTCAATGGGTGTAAGTGGGCGTATAAAGTTAAAACTCACTCAGATGGTTTTTTGGAGCGTTACAAAGCTCATTTGGTTGTCAAGGGCTTCTCTCAGGAATATGGTATGGATTACAAGGAAACCATTGCTCCTATGGCTAAAATGACCATCGTTTGTACCCTTATTTCCGTTACTGTAGTTCTTCACTATCCTCTATTTCAGCTGGATACCAAAAATGTCTTTCTCAATGGCCATCTTAACGAAGAAGTCTATATGCATCCCCCTCCAGCCCTTCGGGTCTATCTCAACCCCCGGGCATAGTTTATCGTCTTCATCGTGCCCTCTATGGTCTCAAGCAATCTCCTCATACCTGATATGACCGTTTTTAATCTACTGTTACCCAGATTAGCTGTCATCCTAGCGCCCATGATTCGGCCCTCTTTATCCATCATACCTCTGTTGGTATTATTGTATTGCTCTTATATGTGGATGAAATAATCATTACTGATTCTGACTCTCCCACTATCTATGACGTCAAGCAACAACTCTTTTGAGAGTTTGAGATGAAAGACTTGGGCCCTCTTCAATACTTTCTCGGTATTGAGATAGCATCTTTTCCCAAGGGTTACCTTCTCTCTCAGACTAAGTATGCTCATAAGGTTGTTCACCGTGCGCACCTCACCGATGATAAAATTGTCAACACTCCCATTGAATTGCATGCTAAGTTCTCTTCCACTAATAGTGTTTCACTTGAAGATCCTTCACTTTATCAGGAATTAGTTGGGTGTTTGGTTTATCTCATTGTGACCCACCATGGTATAGTTTATGTTGTTCAAGTTGTTAGTTTATCTAGGCTCCTTGCTTTACACATTGGGCATCTTTACTCTGTATCATTGTTATATTCGGCACACTATCTTTCAGAGTTTGTTATTATCCTCTACATCTTCGTTAACTCTTCAGGTGTATGCAGATATTGACCGGACTAGTGAGGTCTCTGATCGAAAATCCACCACTAGTTTTTGTGTATTTCTGGGTGACTCTCTTATTTCCTAGAAAGAGTAAGAAACGGTCTGTGATAACCCGTTTCACTGCCTAGGCTGAATATCGGGCCATAGCCTATGATACTACTGGAATTGTTTGGCTTCAGTAGCTTCTCTTTGATTTTGGTGTTCCTTCCACTTCTGCTATTTCTCTATACTGTGACAATAAAAGTGTCATTCAGATTGCTCATAATTCTGTGTTTCATGAGCGTACCAAACATATTGAGATTGATTGCCATTTTGTCCGTCACCATCTTCAGTTGGGCACTATTTCTTTACCGTTTGTTTCGTCCACCTTGTAGCTTGTCAATTTCTTTAGCAATACTCACACTGCAGCTTTTTTTCATTTTCTACTAGACAAACTCTCGCTGATCTCTGGGCTCGCATCAAGAGTTTGAAGGGGGGTGTGAGACTATGTTTTTTTTATTTTGTTATAGCTTAGGGGTAGATTAGTATTTCTTATATTATTACGGTTTGGTGGTTTTCCTTTATATATACCATATAATCCAGCATTAGCAGGAAGTCTTTGGTTCATATGTAATAATAATATTGTTTCTTCTATTTGCTATCATGCACCACAGCCTATTGTCCCTTTGGTGCTGAAAATAAAGTTTACCAAGAAAGAATCCATTTTTCAAAATCTATTCTCGCAAAGCTTCTTCTTCCTTTTAGAAAATGGTGATGACGCAAGACTGAGTACCTCAATTCATCAAAATTGAAGAAAACAACATTGAAATGATTTGACAAAAACGTCTTGTCAAATCAAAAGACAAAATCACAAGGGGGAAAAAAAGTGAACAGAAGCCACAGAAGTATAAATAACAATAATATGACGTATTTTTGATAAATAAAATCAAAATACCATAAACTATGGCAAAAATTTTAAATGATTTGACTTTTTAAATCAATGATCAATAATTTTATTGATTACTTCTTACCATTTATTGTCGTCTGAATTTTCTGAATGAGTAATAAAATAAAGTACTGTTAGCATAAACAAAAAATTATGCACTCCAGAAAAAAAAATTTACACATGTAAAGAAAATTAAATACATGGTATACACCATGATTCACTTTTCCGGTAAGATCATTTAATTTGAATTACAACATTCTCTACTCACAGTTGAATTTCAAAAGCACGATGCCAACTAAAAAGTATGGAATAGCACATCATTGCAAGAATACAGTTCTTCTGCTAATATTTTATTCCTTGGTTCACAAAAAAGGAGGAGGAGGAGGAGGAATATCTACTTGCAATATTAGGATCTTTACAAAAATCTTCAAGCTGGCGTTTGAGTTTCCCCTCACTCAGAATAAGCCTCTCTGCAGCCTAAAAGATTCACATAGAATCCTTTGTTAGACAGCAATCCAAACTCCAAATTTAGAAATGTAAACAGGCAGCTGTAATTAAAAAGAAAGAACAAAAAAATATGCACCATCTAAAACCTAACAATTCAACCCAAGGCCCAAATATTCCACAAGATATAAAGGACTTCCCCAGACCCACAGCCCAAAAAAAAAAGAACAGAAATTTACAAAAAGAAATGTACCAGCCAAGTTCTAGAAACAGATGTTGAAACAAATCATTGTTGGATAGAAGGAACTGCCCCATTTCTTGAATCCCTCTGAATTTAATAACAAGCTAATGCAGCTACAATGTCTAACCCACAACACATGAAATATGGCATTTCAAACGAAGTAGATACTGCAACGCACAGAGAATGCAGGCTGTTAGTACAGTTGGCTATTTTCAGTATTCAACAAAACCGCCGGAGTTTGTACCCCTATTTTGATTTGTGTATGGTCGTATGGTCTGTCTAGTGTCTCCGCTCTCTTCATCTTCAGATCTTGCACCGGTAGACGTGCTAGACATCTTTCGGCAACCCCGACAAAGTATACGGCCTCACTTGTGCACAATCATTGCATATTTAGTGTATATCCTGCATAAAGTGTCTTCTATGTTACATGCATGGTTCCTAGGGCTTTCTTGGGACTTAAATTTCTCTGGCACTCGCAAAGCGTTTGAACGCCCTTAAGCGCTCGTTTGGCGCTTGAGCGCCACTCCTCCAGTAAGCAGCGCTCGCTATTCGCCCTTTTGGCGCTTGAGCGCCCCTCTTAACGACCATCCCATTGTTAAGCGCTCTTAGGACGCTCGATAGGCACTTGAGCGCCTCTCTTGCCCACATTTCCAGTGTTGAGCGCTCTTAAGGCGCTCGCTAGGCGCTTGAGCGCTCATGGTTCCCTTTTGTATTCCAGTTCACGCGCTTGACCCTTTTTGGTTGAGAATTCAATATGCTCGCAAAGCGCTCGCTAGGCGCTTGAGCGCCTGTGCGCGCTCGCTAGGCGCTCATTTGGCGCTTGAGCGCCCAGTCTTTTTGCATCAACCAATCCTGGTTGAGCTCTATTTTTGTATATAAGCTTAACAGTGTTCATCCATTAGATCATTGGAGTGTCCCCTGAACTTCTGAAGAGGCTACTTTCTCTCTCAAAGAGCCTTGCATTTACTCCATCATCTTTCCTTTATTTTGTAGCAACCTAAGGGCATTCAATAGTGATTTCAAACACCTTAGGTTGTGTATTTTTCTTAAAAAACACAGTTTTTCATATACACTCATTTTCACATCATTCACACACTTGGCCGAGTTAACTCGGAGCCGTCATCAAACGGAGATTGGGTCGTTGTGCTCGTGGTTGCTATGGGATTAATGAGGTACTCGGGAAGCTAAGTCAAGAAGCAGAGTTCGGTCTACATTGTGGTAATGGTTGTAATCCCTTCCTTGTTATGTTTCTTGTACATTTATTGATTCATAGTGGATTGTTGTTTGTTGGTGCCGTGATTTTTATCCCGGGGGTATACACTAGGGTTTTCACGTTATATCTCCTATGTCATTGTGCATGTGTTTTATTTCTTTGTTTTTTTTTTCTTAATTCTCAAAAGTTTCGAAACTTTCATTAAAAAGGAAAAAATAATTTTTATTGGTCTATTCACGCCCGCTCTAGGCTCAATCCTTAAGCTTGTTAGCTTTTTCAATTTGTATCAGAGCGAGGTTGTCTCTTAGTTGGCTTTACCGCCGGACTTAGATCCTTTAGTAGCCATGACCTCGGAGTTAGGTAGAGAGGGTACCTCCACCACTAGGTCTCCCTATTTTGATGGCAACAACTATCCCTATTGGAAGGTAAGATGAAGGATTTTCTAAATTCCATAGGAATTAGAACTTGGAGATCCGTTCTCCACGGATACGAAACCCCCACTGTTGAAGATGCCACTACCAAAGTTGTTAGTTTGGAAACCTACACCGAGTGGACCCAAATTGACAATGAATGTTCCGACTTTAACTACAAGGCTCTAGGTGCCATTCACAATACCCTTAGCTCCAGTGAGTTTAGCCGTATCTCACAATGTGACACCGCTAAAAAGGCTTGGGACATCTTGCAAGTAATGCATGAGGGTACTCAAACAGTGAAGACATTAAAACTTCAAATGTTGACCACTAGGTTTGAAGAATTGCGTATGACCGATCATGAGACCTTTGACCAATTCTATGGCAAACTTAGTGAGATCATTAATTCCTTTTTCGGTCTAGGTGAGCCCCTTTCCTCTTCTAAGGTTGTTCGTAAAGTTCTTAGGTCCCTCCCTACCAGAAAAGTTTAGGACCAAAGTTACCGCCATAGAGAAGAGCCATGACATTGACTCAATGAAGGTTGAAGAACTGGTAGGCAAACTCCAAACCTACGAAATCAATCACTTATCCTCTAAGAAAACTTCTTCTAGCTCTAGTAAAGGCATAGCCTTGAAATCCTCCCATGTTGACACCCATGAAAGCAATGATGAAGAAGAGGATGATGATGAAGAGTCGGCCATGCTAGCTAAAAAATTTCGAAAGTTTGTTAGATTTAAAAAGAGGAACAGTTTCAACCCTTCCGCCCCCAAGTTGTCTTTTTCGAGCAAAAAGTTCACCTCAAGTGGTAGTGGCAAGCGTAATACCTCATTTAGTTCCAAGAAACCTCAAGGAATCCAATGTCACGAATGCCATAGGTTTGGTCACATTCAAGCCGAGTATGCCAACACCCACAAAAAGGAGAAAAGCGGATTTACTGTTACTTGGGATGAGGATAGTGAAAATGAAGAATTAAATGAGTGTGATCCCAAGGATAAAGTCGATAAATCTAACTTTGCCGTGTTAGTGGCCAGCATAGAACCTTCCGACCACTCTAGTTTGCCCATCGACAGTGGCTCTTCCCATGTAAGTTGTGACCAAGGTGAATCTCTAGCCACCGAGTCCCTAGATGAGTCTAGTGAATACAATGAAGGTAATGATGAAGATGAGATTGAATCTATCCATGAAACATATGATGAACTTGTCAAAAAGTATCTAAAACTCAAGAAAGATAAGCTAAAAATCAAGATGAGGTTTAGAACTCTAGAGAAAGAAATGAGTTTCCTGAAAAATGAAGTGAGTAAAAATACCACGAAAGTTGAGAATCTTAAGACTCACAAAGCAAACTTGTCTGATAAGTTTGCTCACATTGAGAAAGAAAAACTTAAATACCTAGGCGAGTTGATAGTTGTTAAGTTTATGATTCATGAACATGAGAAAGACCTAGTTGAATCAAGCTTCATGATGAAGAGAAGTGAAGCAGCTTCTCGGATCATAGAGTTACCTTCTTTCATAAATAAGAGCGGTTTAGGGTACTTAGACCCACCATCCTTGAAACCCAAGACTACAAGCGATCCTAAGAAGGTTGTGTTTGTTAGTGCTTCAAACACGCCCACATAATCCACTCCTACTAATCTAGGTACCAAGAGTGAGAAATTTAGTCACAAGAAAAAGGGGGCACCTACATGTCATCACTGCGGTATTCTGGGCCACATACGGTCTAATTGCTTTAAGCTCATGAACAAAAAGGCATCTAGAAGTCCTCCAAATAATCCTTCTATCTTCGGTAGACCTATGCATCAATCTAAAGCATATTTGGCTAGACATGATAACCATCTTTTGGATCATCTTAATGATCTTGCCAAACAATCATCCCATCTTCTTGATGAAGTTCACTAACTGGCCAAAGTTGTTGGTAATTCCTTTCATCTTAGAAACATGAAGCCCGTTAGGCCAAGTCACAAAATTCATCAACCCCCTGCTCCTATAAATAGGAAAGATAACTCTCAAGAAGTCAGTTTTTCCACTAAGGAATCTCACCAACATTTTTGGAAAAGAAAAGAAAATATTTGCCTTGTGGCTCACACGGCCTTGAAAACTCATGATACTTCCTTGTGGTACTTGGACAGTGGGTGTTCAAGACATATGACCGGGAATAAATCTTTATTTGTCTTCCTCGAGGAATACCCTGGGGGAAATGTGACCATTGGTGATGGAAACAAAGAAAAAATCATAAGTAAAAGTGTGATCATGTCCAATGGCCTTCCTAGATTGGAAGAAGTTCTATATGTGGAGGGCCTAAAGGCCAACTTTTTGAGTATAGGGCAATTCTGTGATAACCTGCATAATGTCCAATTCACACAAAATGGATGTTCTATTATTGACTCTTCTGGTGTATGCATTATTAAGGGCACTCGATCTTTTGATAATTGTTATTGTATAATCCCTGAATCTAATAATGTTTGCAATAGAATTTTACTTGATGAAGTTGAGATGTGGCACCAAAGATTATATCACATTAATTTTGTTGATCTGTCTAAAATCACCATAAGGGAACTCATTAAGGGTGTTCCCAAGTTGGTCAGTGGCAAGGGCCTTGGGTGTGGTGATTGTTTAAAAGAAAAACAAATGAAATGTCCTCATAAAAAGACTAATTTTGTTGCCACCACGAGACCTCTCGAACTTTTGCATATGGATTTACTGGGACCCTCTAGAACCGAAAGCCTAGGTGAAAAGAAGTATATCCTTGTTATTATTGATGATTATTCCCATTTCACCTGGGTAAGATTCTTAAGGGATAAATTTGACACTTTAGAATGTTTCAAAACCATTTGCCAAAAGATTCAAAAGGAAAAGGGTTATTCTATAACCTGGGTTAGAAGTGATCATGGAAGGGAGTTCGAAAACTCTGATGTGGAGAAATTCTGTAATGATAGAGGTATCAAACATGAATTCTCTGCACTTCGGACTCCCCAACAAAATGAGGTTGTGGAACAAAAGAATAGGACCCTGCAAGAAATGGCAAGGGTCATGTTGCATGCCAAAAGAGTGCCGAGAAATCTTTGGACCGAAGCGATTAACACCGCATGCTACACCATTAATAGAGTTTACCTAAGACCCAAAACTACTCATACTCCTTATGAGATTTGGAATGGAAAGAAACCTAGTGTCAAATATTTTAGAATTTTTGGCAGCAAATATCACATCCTCAGGGATGGTGAGTCCTTAGGGAAGTTTGACTCTATGAGTGATGAAAGGATATTTCTTGGTTACTCTACCACCAGTATGGCCTATCGTGTGATTAACCTGAAAACCTCGACTCTGGTTGAGTTAGCAAATGTTGTGGTTGATGACACCACATTAGATGAGTCAAGCTCCACCGATAGTGAGGAAGTGTGGCATTTGTTTGAGGAGGAGAGTTCTACCACTCCCAATGAGTCTATTCTTGGCTCATCTTGTGATGAACCTGTTCTGGAGAATGAGGGTATTGACAAGGATGTATTGAGTGAACAAATTACTCAAAATGAGAAATATCCTACACCCGCCAAAGAACCATTTGCTATGGTTAAATTGAATCACCCTATTCACCTTGTAATTGGGAACCCTAGGGATGGCATGTTGACAAGGAGAAAAGTTCACACTGAAAGTGAAATCACCTGTGTGTGCTACACCTCCCTTTTTGAACCCAAAAAGATAGAAGAAGCTCTTGATGATGAAAATTGGATTAGTTCCATGCAAGAAGAACTTCAATAATTTGATAGAAATGAGGTGTGGTATCTTGTCCCACGACCTAGCAATAACGTCATTGGAACAAAGTGAATTTTTAAAAATAAACGTGACGAAAATGATGTTGTTAAAAACAAAGCTAAGCTTGTTGCCCTAGGGTATTCCCAAATTGAAGGGATTGATTTCGAAGAGACCTTTGCTCCAGTTGCCCGCCTTGAGTCCATTAGACTCCTCTTTGCTATAGCATGTTACATTCACTTCAAGCTATATCAAATGGATGTTAAAAGTGCCTTTCTCAATTGAGACATCAAAGTAGAAGTCTATACTGAACAGCTTAAAGGGTTTGTAGACCTTCATCATCCCCATCATGTTTTTAGGCTTAGAAAGGCTCTCTATAGTCTCAAACAATCCCCTCGAGCTTGGTATGAAAGGCTCACTAATCACCTTTTAAATTCTGACTTTGTTCGAGGGGGAGCCGATAGAACTCTCTTCCTAAAGAAAATTGAGGATGACTTGCTCATTACTCAAATTTATATCAATGACATTGTTTTTGGCTCCACTTCGAATCATCACTCTCATTACTTCGGTGTCAAGATGAGCCATGAATTTCAAATGAGCTTAGTCAAGGAATTGAGCTATTTCTTGGGTTTTCATGTCAGACAAATGAAAAATTGTATTTTTATATCTCAATCAGTGTATGCCCATGACCTTGTTAAGAAATTTGGCTTAGATTTCGGAAAAGAAGCCCGAACTCGTATGAGTACGAGCATCAAACTTGGGAAAGACTCCGAAGGAAAAGATGTTGATCACACTCTGTATCGGAGTATGATAAGGAGTCTTTTGTATCTCACCGCTAGTCGTCCTGACTTATCTTTTAGTGTTGGGGTTTGTGCACGATTCCAGGCGTGTCCCAAAGAGTCCCATCTTACCGCCGTTAAGTGTATCATACGCTACGTCAAAGGGACTAAAAGTTTTGGGTTGTGGTATCCTCATGATACCAACACGGATCTTGCAGCTTTTTCTGATACCGACTGAGCCGAAAATATTGATGACCGAAAAAATACCTCGGGAGGATGTTTTTATTTGGGTAACTGTTTAGTTGCTTGGCATAGCAAAAAGCAAAATTCTCTCTCTATCCACTGCCGAGGCAGAATATATTGCAGCTGAGAGCAATTGCACTCAATTATTATGGATGAGGCAAATGCTTCAAGATTACGAGTTTACCCAAAGCACTATGACCGTGTTATGTGATAATACTAGTGCTATCAATATTTCAAAAAATCCTGTCCAACACTCCCGCACCAAGCACATCGATATTCACCATCATTTTATCCGAAATCCTGTTGAAGATGGTGTGGTAACTCTCGAGTTTATTCCCAGTCAAGATCAAAAGGCCGATATTTTCACTAAACCCTTAGACTTCTCTAGGTTTGAATTCCTTAGGATGTCTATTGGTTTAATCTCTATGGATTAGTGTATGGGGTTCCTTATCACTCTTGGATGTATTTCTTTTTTACTCAAGAGTTGATTCTTTCTTTGTTCTTCTTTCTTCTGTCCTCTATTTTCTCGTCTTGCTTTTTTTGGTTACATGCTTGTGTGCCTGATTGTGTGCTTGTATGTGTGTCCTTCATTTGCATATTTTGGACTTGGATGAGGTGTGGTTTCTTACTCTTATTTTGCATAGCTATTTAATGGATCCTTATGTGCATCAGATTTTTACTCTCTTGTGAGTCTTGCTAGTGCTCAATATTATGTTTAAAAAATCTAATTCTCATCTCTATGCACACACACTCTCCTATAGCATGTCGTCCTGATGAGAGTAGTAAGGTCGAATCGATTTGATTTCTTTGGTATACTCCCTTCGGTGACTTGATTGACCGATATTTGTGGTTTACCTTAAGTTGCTTTCCCTCGTGTCCTTCTACCCATCCTTGTATTTCTGACGGCCTACGAGAAGCTAGTTATCTTCTCTGGATGATACCGTCTTTTGAAGAATCTCCTCTTAACCTCCCCCTTTCTTCAAATAAAATAAAAATTAAAAAAGGAAAGGAAAAATCATATGTCAAGATAAAAATATATCTTTATAGCTGTGTGCCTTGACCTATTTCTCTTTCCCTGACTGAGGTTTGTGCTTATGACTTAAGGTCCAAATGCTAGGCGGTTTGACTTCAATGTTGTCTTGATCGGTGTTTGAACCTTAGTTCTTGGGTTGTCTCCTCTCTTACCTTTCTTCAGTCTCTTGCTCCTCTGCCACAGAGTTCACTATTTACACTTGATAGAGTTATGAGTTTAAGAATTTTTAACTTAAGTTGTTGCATGCGGCCATCACTTGAATATGTTGATATCTGTATCTCATGATGTTCTCTCATATTTCATGTGCTCGAATTTGAGTATGGACTCTCCACTAAGTCCTGCCTTTGATCTTCTTATGCATTGTTATTTTTATTCAAAACAAAATTTTTATGATTGTTGTTTTCAAGTTGCATGAGTTATGCATGATCTTTTGTTGAATGGGAGTCTCTTGGAGTGTGGGGTGGTTGAAATCTGGGTCATCTCTCTTTCCAGTGCATGGCGCTCGTAGTGCGCTCAAGTGCCTACAGGCGCTCGAATGGCGCTTGAGCGCCCATGCACGTGGGCCAGCATTTAATGCGCTCGCTGAGCGCTGACACGCGCTCGCATGGCGCTTGAGCGCCAACGCGCGTTTTTTGCCCTTTTAAGGGCGCCGGCGTCCCTTCTCCTCCCTTCACCTCTTCATTTCTCTCTTTCTCTCTCTCTCTAGATTCCTCTCCTCTCTCTCTCTCACCGGTTCATCCTCCTTCTCCTCGGCTCGTTGTGCTTCTTCGTTCTCCATGGCTCGGAGTGTTTCGTCTATCATTGAAATGTCTTCTTCTACATCTTTCCTTGCGTGCATTCTTTCTCTGCTTCTTCTTCTTGCCGTCATCAGCCTTCTTTGCTTCCTTGCTGGAGGCTCCACTAGTGAGACTAAGTCCCATGGGTGGAAGAGGCCTCATCCCTGCTCCCTGGGTTATGACCCTCTCCCCACTCCCGAGGCCCGTACGGCCTACGGGGTGCTAGCCGGGCGCGGCATCCTCATTGAGAGGAATGTTCTTGTGTCCAACTTTGTTTCCACCGGCCTTGCCGAGCAATTTGCCTAGCGTCGCTGGGTTGGCCTGTGCCCCGGTCACCGAGAGGTGCTTCCTGAGATGGTTCGCAAGTTCTACGCGAACGTCTCCTCAATTGACCGTGAGCAGTGGTCTCTGACCACTAGGGTCCGTGGCCGTGTTCTTATCTTCTCCGTTGCTGACATTGTTTCTCTCTACAATGTCCCTCGGGTCAAGGATCCTCAGTATCCTCTACGTGCTGAGTTCCGTCCATCTTGGGTGAGATTTCCCGTGAGCTCTCTGACGGTGCCTACAGCCATGTCTCCCACCTTAAACAACATCACCTTGCACCCCACTATCGCACCCTGAACAAGATTTTGCTTCAATTATCGAGCCCACTGGACATACGTCCAACATCACCGCTCTCCGTGCTAATCTCTTATATGCTATAGGGCGTGGGTACTCTATCACCCTGCCCTGTCACATATGATATATCATTTAATTCTATGCCCAGCGCCCTTCGGGCACGACCAGCATTCCTTTTTGTTCTCTCATCACTCGGTTCTGCCGATCTCATTTCGTTCCTACCATCCCTAGGAAGCCCGTGCTCTTCCCCAAGGGCGATATTTCCTTGCAGAACGACAGTCTCCGCGCCGCACATGTGGACGTGGACCCTTCTGCCACTCCTCCTGGAGAGCTTGACCCTCTAGAGTATCTAGCCATCATTCCTGTTCTCCTTCCTCTTCACCATGCTCCTACACCTCCTCCTTCTACTGCTGATCCTCCACCGGCTGCTCATCCTCCTAGAGCTGCCTCCAGCTCTGCTGCTAGCCAGTCTACTCCTCTCCCGCCTCTCCTGGTTGCTCCTCCTCCCGGTGCTATTGCTGCTGATTCGATGTCTCAAGTGCTTCAGTATCTCGTTCGTTTCAAGGCTCGTTTCGATGCACACAACAGGACGCTGGTCGCTTTCCAAGAGCAGCTAACTTCTGTCGGTCTTCAGCCCGCCCAAATCCAGCAACGCCTCGACGCGGACTACGCCACCTCAGATGATGAGGTTCCACCACCTGAGGACTAGCTACGCAGTCTATTTTCTCCCTTGGCATCTCCGTGACAAAAAGGGGGAGAACTTGTAGATAGAGTTGGGTAGTTCTTTTTCTTGTTTATCTTTTTGATATATCCAGCAGTTTATGTACGTAGATAGGTTTGATGTCTCTCTTTTAATGTATTTTGTTCTCAGCCTATCATTTTTGTATCCATGTACTTAAAACTGCTGCTTTTAGTGGAGCGAAGATATTTATATATATACATGATCTTTTGTTATCATCATGGCGTGTGATTCTTCTTTTTACAAATATGTCATATTGTATGTATGATTACTGTTTTAGCCTTACTTTAAATATCGTGTTATTGTTCTTCACTTTGTTGGCGTTGGTGTGTTTATACAGATGATGCAGTCTCTATGTCTCATGATTAGTGTCTAGATTCTAAGAGATTGTGGATCTCTTTGTATCTTATTCTTTTCATGTATTGAGTTTGCTGTTTGCTTATGCGGTTTTTGTCCTGAAAATGCCAAAAAGGGAGATTGTTAGTATAGTTGGCTATTTTCGGTATTCAACAAAACCGCCGGAGCCTATACCCCTATTTTGATTTGTGTATGGTCGTATGGTCTGTCTAGTGTCTCCGCTCTCTTCATCGTCAGATTTTGTACCGGTAGACGTGCTAGACATCTTTCGGCAACCCCGACAAAGTATACGGCCTCACTTGTGCACAATTATTGCATGTTTAGTGTATATTCTGCATAAAGTGTCTTTATGTTGCATGCATGGCTCCTAGGGCTTTCTTGGGGCTTAAGTTTCTCTGGCGCTCGCAGAGCGCTTGAGCGCCCTTAAGCGCTTGCTAAGCGCTCGTTTGGCGCTTGAGCGCCACTCCTCCAGTGAGCAGCGCTCGCTATTCGCCCTTTTGGCGCTTAAGCGCCCCTCTTGACTACCATTCCAGTGTTAAGGCACTCTTAGGGCGCTCGATAGGCGCTTGAGCGCCTCTCTTGACCACCTTTCCAGTGTTGAGCGCTCTTAAGGCGCTTACTAGACACTTGAGCACTCATGGTGCCCCCTTTGTGTTTCAGTTCACGCGCTTGACCCCTTTTGGTTGAGAATTCAATGCGCTAGACGCTTGAGCGCCTGTGCGCGCTCACAGAGCGCTCGTTTGGCGCTTGAGCGCCTAGTCTTTTTCATCAACCAACCCTAGTTGAGCTCTGTTTTTGTATATAAGCTTAACAGTGTTCATCCATTAGGTCATTGGAGTGTCCCCTGAACTTCTGAGGAGACTACTTTCTCTCTCAAAGAGCATTGCATTTACTCCATCATCTTTCCTCCATTTTGTAGCAACCTAAAGACATTCAATAATGATTTCAAACACCTTAGATTGTGTATTCTTCTTAAAAAACACAGTTTTTCATATACACTCATTTTCACATCATTCATACACATTAGCCGAGTTAACTCGGAGTCGTCAAACGGAGATCGGGTCGTTGTGCTCGTGGTTGCTATGGGAATAATGAGATGCTCGGGGAGCTAAGTCAAGAAGCGGAGTTAGATCTACATTGTGGTAATAGTTATAATCCCTTCCTCGTTGTATTTCTTGTACCTTTATTGATTCATAGTGGATTGTTGTGTGCTAGTGCCGTGGTTTTTATCCCGGAAGTATACCCTAGAGTTTCCACGTTATATCTCATGTGTCGTTGTGCATGTGTTTTATTTCTTTGTTTTTTTTTTCTTAGTTCTCAAAAGTTTCGAAACTTTCATTAAAAAGGAAAAACTAATTTTTATTGGCCTATTCACCTCCCATCTAGACTCAATCCTTAAGCTTGTTAGCTTTTTCACATGCTAATTCCATTCTAACAGTGAGCTCAAACTTGCAAAACCAAAAGAGTTGAGGACACAACGTCATTTAAATATGCTGGCACATTGCTGAATACATCAAATCCAAATGAATGAATGAATGAAGTCCTTTTCTCTTCTTGTGAATTTGTGGCGTTTACTATCAATTGTTCATAATTTAATGTTCGGTGACCAAACATAAGAATTTTGCACCAAGCAGCCAGAATTAGCAGATGATTTGACGCTAGGCGAAATTTCATGATTCTTTCAGACATGTTTAGCAAGATGATTTGACAGAGAGAGGCCTGGTCATATCTGTACACCATTTTTACTCATCCCCATGCCAAAATCAAACATTTTCTTCCTTTTGATAGGTAATTTCCGCCCAACATTAAACATGACACAACCATCATCATCAGAAGACTAAAGAGGGTTCCCTACTGAAGTATAAAAATGCTACCCCACTGATAAAATCCAAATGTTATAAGAGCTTGAACCATCTCCAATCTTAACGCCCGCAAAGGTAAGTGATTGTACAAAATTTCACACTAGTAAGAACAACTTCAGAACAGATGGCTCTCAAAAGCCTCACCTAGCTGATCTGCCAAACTTGGCCCAGATGATGCAACCAAAGCCGCTGAGACATTATGACTAGTTTCTAGGCATCCTTTGGCACATGATGTTTTATGCAAAAATGCAGAAGTACAAATTAGGGTCACGTTTGTCAGAAGCTATAGGCCTCAATAAGGTTCAAGATGGCCCAATGATCGGTAGGAAACAAAGATTGCATGAAGCACGAAGATTTTTACTTATGGTATTTTTGTTTATAACTAGAGAATGTAAAACAGTTCCAGAGGTGGCACAACCCAAGTATTACAGGGGACACAACACACTGTGCCCACCAGCTAAACAAACAAGCTAGAAAAATAGTCCTCCATCTCCTACATCCAATTAATATAGTTAGAAACTATACAAATTGAGAACATTAAGAACCAAGCATCAACTGCTTCAGATTGAGGCCACGTTGGGAAAGAAAAGAAGGGAAAAGGACAAAAAAATAGGTCATCTTGGACAAACATCCACACGGATTGTAACCCAAATGTTTCTAACAGCATACTTGCGTTAGAATGGTTAAACACCATCTCATCAAACAACATAAGTTGGAAGAGAGCTTATAAAATTAATAATTAAATCTTTAAATGCCACCTGATGTGTGAACATCCTCCTCACCATAAGTTGGCAAAACACATGGGAGTATTATAAACACCAAACCTATTGCTTGCTCTAATACTATGTTGAAATGTTAACCACCAATTCACGTAAAAGCAACTTGCTCATATAGAAACCACCTGAAACACTCGATTGAACGCAAGAAGGTCATTAGTTTTATCCAGTAGGGTTTAAGAGAAAAGGGTTTTTACGATTTTTAAGTTTCAAATTTCAAAACTTTCATTCTCATTCTCTAATCGGATATCGTATTAACGTACCGTTTGTTTCTACGAGAAAAAATGGCAAGAAGAATCAAGAGATGGCTAATGAGAGAAGACCCAAAATTAGGATTACCTCTCTAAGTATGCATATATATCTATAAAGCACAGATACTTCAAAATAGGCCATGTACACGTATAAGATATGGCATCGGATACGGATACGTGCCCGATGCTGCGTGATACGTATTTATGATGCACCAAATAAACATTTATAGTAATTTTTTATTGTTTTGAATTTCAAATACGACTTGAATACGTGGGGAATACGAGAAGGATACAACAGGGATAAGTGAGGCTCTAATTTTTTATATTTTAAAGTTTTGGGAGGTATTTTTTGCTTTCATTTTTTTATTTGTTATATGCTTTCCTATGTTAATTCTAATACGTGCGAAAATTGTGATTTATTCTTCCTTGTTGGTTGCTTCCATTATAATGTTCTCATTACTTGTCATGTATTGCATGTTCAATTGTAATAACAAAATGAATTTACTTCTACTTTTAATTTTATTTTTATAATAATACAATATTAAAAATCATAAAAATAATCTTTTTACAAATGTATCCTAGTTGTATTCATATCTTATTTTTTAAAGCCGTATCCGTATCGTATTCTGTATTTGTATCCGTATTTGTCCTTCGTAGTTATTTATATAAGCATAGAGACAAGAGTACATAAATACCCTTGTACTACACTAAGCATAATACTAACCAAATAAGTTTCCTGTACCATCTAAAGTTCAGTACATCATAAAATACAAGAACTAACAACAATGCTTTCTTGTACTTTACCTTGGCAATCAAAGGATCTTTGATGTCAGCAACAGTTGAGAATTTTACACCGTTTCCATCTCTGTGGGGATGACATGATGATCAGAAGGCAAGTAATAAGACCACAGAAAAAATCCAAGCATTATGATGCATCCAGAAATGAGATCCTCACATTGGTTCTGGAAGCTCTTCCTTCCTCAACAGACCATCTTTCACAAGCTCATCAAGAGAAATCAAAAGGGTATTGCCACAATTTGCATCCTAAAAGCAAACACCAAGAACAGTTAGCCTCAATTCCATAATTGACGCAAGGTCATTTAGAATTTGTTCCTAATTACTCAGAAAGATCATTCTAAACGCTGGTCAGAAGTAAAGACCTCGAAGTTTTCAAATCAGAATAATGCTCGTCCCTGAATGGATCTAGTGAGTAATGAATCTAAGATAAGAGATTAATAAGAGGTATAAAGGCGTTGCCTTGTGAAGTACAAGGAATGTGAGTGGACAGCTCATTACATTTAAATCAAGGCAACCCAGTTATTACTGTTGCAATCCAATCTGAGATAACCTACTGTTTTTAATATATTGATTCACTTTCCAGTTTTGTTATGTGCTTTCTTCAATTATTTTTTAGGCTAAAAAAAAACACACATAACTGACAGATCAAGCATTGAAATGAGTCGTAACCTGGCCTGAGTATGGGGATCCCTCTTCATTAGCCTTTCGCCCGGGAGGAACAAGAGGAAGAACCTTCATAAAATGGAGAAAAAAAACTGAATGAGCACATACATTGACAACCTAAGTTTTTGGCAAATTTATATAGACATACAAGTGAAAAATCGAAGAAAATAAGTAAATCCAAAAATATTACAATAATATAATGAAGCAACCAGCCCCCTTCAACATCCCTCATATGTGGGCGAATTCAAGGATTCCAATCATATATCTAAAGAGTAATCAAAAGGAAGCTTCAAACAATCCGTAATGCATCTTGAGGAAGCAGAATTTGAAACAAACAAAATTGTAAAAGACCCTAAATATCTAAAAACATTAATCACTATAAATCAGTGTATGCTTCTCCATTGAAATGTTTGGGGAGTCCATTTCTCTGCTTAAAGTTAATTAATTAGTAAAGAAGTCAAGGTTTAACATCCTTTGAATACAAAAAAGAATTAACTGAAGAAGTAAAGAACCAGCTATGTAAAGTAAAAATGAAAAGGTAAAAATTTGGAGCATAGTTAACAAATTATTATGAGTTAAAAGCTCAAGAAATGTTAAATTAGAAAGGAGAAGGGTTTGATAGTACATTTGTCCTATGTGTCAATTTAATGATTTAGATATTTCTAATCTAATGCTTGAAAAAGCATTGAGGGAGTGAGAGAAGAAAGAAAAAATGAGTGGCAGAGTAGCTATCCCTTTAATTGAAGCTTCGCTAAGAAGCTTTGGGCTTCTTTTTTTTCTTTTTAATATTTGAAAACTAATTATTAGTGTACTATTTTACACAAATAAAACAATAATAATAATATCATATAAAAGATAATTCAAATTCACAAAATAAATTTACGGGTTGTTTTGCTAAACACATTACAAATATTAGTTTTACGTTCTACCATGTCTACACACAACACAATAATAATAATAATAAAATAATTGAAAATAATTATATTGGGAGCTATTTTTATTTATTTTTTGGTAATTTGAAATTTGAAGATAATAATTACCTTAGAATTGAATAAATTACACAATTCTGATATATACACACATCCCGACACACTTTCTCCTATGAGATGGATCTCACATCTCACAAAAATATGAGACCCACTTCATATAAAAACGATGACCGGTGTGGATATGGCACTCTTCTCGTGGATGTATTCAGTTATGTGTTTTGCATTAGTGCACGTATCATTTTTTATTATCTTTTTTTATAGCACTTTTCATTGGCCCTATTTGGGGTAAATTTGGTAAATTTTATTTATTTTTGTTTTTTTTATGAATTTTTTCTATTTTTTGAGTAAAGAAATTTGTTTTTCTGAATCGTGTCTCGATGAAATAGGTAAAAATAAAATAAAAAAACATAGATGAATGAATAAAAAAATTTACTAAAAATAAAAATAAATAATATAAAATTTGACTTATTTTAATTTATTTTTATTTTTTAAAAAAAATTATAATTTTATTTAAAAATTTTACTTTTTAAGGTCATCTCGACAAAATAAATTCAAAATATAATAATTTAATTAATCAATAAAAAAATTTATTAAAAACAAAAATAAATAAAATAAGCAACTATCCCAAACAGAGTAGTATCTTTAAACAAGGGTAATTTGCTAGTAAAATAACAAAGAACAAAATCAATCTAATAAATTAACCCATCACCAAATTCAGAATGAAGATCTGAAATCATCCAGTCTATACTATGAATATTAAAGTAATTGTTGTTCCAGAACTTTTTAAGTTGTAAGAACGAATAGACCTGCCAGAGGGAGCAACCAGCTCCGTGAAGCCAGTCGATGAACCGAAAGGCCTGGTCGCCTAGGTCTCCAATGCCGTAGGGCCCGGGAAACGACGTTGGGTGGAGAAGGACGCCGGCTCTCCGTCGGTCGTTGGGATCGGGTTTCGGAAACCAGCCGGCGTAGTCCGCCGGAAAATCCTCTCCCACGGTGGCGGAAAAATTAGAGTTGGTGAACTGAATAGGGAGAGTTCTTGGCCTCGTTTGGGGCCCCCAACGAGTAGAAGAGAAGAGATCGATTGTGACGGCGCTGGGAGAGAAATTGACGGGTCTGGGAGGAGGAGAAAGATATGAGGGAAGGAGAGAGAGAAAGTTATGAATCGCCATGGATGAGCATGCGAAGGAAGCTCGCGGAGAGACTGAGTGTTGCAGAGTAAAGAGAAGGAAAGCGCACGTGAAATTGCCGGGGCGATTCGGTTATTATTCACTTAAAAACTTTTTAAAAAGTTATTTTATCAAATAACAATATTATCTCTTGTCGGGAAAAATAACATTATTATCATTTATTAAAGTATATTAAAATTAATTTATAATATCTTTTAAGAGATTTAGTGTTTTTTAAAAAGAAAAAATAGAAAAAAATTTAGATTATTTCGAAAAATTTAGGGTTTTTCCTTTCTTTTTTAAATTTTTTATTAAAATATTTAATTTTTTTTAAGATATAGTGTTGGAGAAAATGACACAACTTTTTAAAATTTTTAAAAGTAATGTTAATTTTTTAATTGAGATTATTATAATTAATTTTTTTTTTAAAATTAGAGTGTTTAGAATGTATATAAGTTTTTTTTAAAAAAATTAAAAAATAATGCCTTTTTTTATAGATGCTAAATAATTTAGCTTAAAAATTAATTTTTTTTATAAAAAAAAATAACTTTTTAAATATCTCAAACAGTTATAAGCTTGTCAACCATTTAGTAATTTGAGAAAAAAGAAAATGGTTTTTTTTTTTACAATTTTAGAATTTATAACTGGTATTTTATCAATGCCAATCAAAGAATGTGTTGTGACTTGTATTTAAGATTACAATTACATTAGATGTGCACATTTAAAATACAAAATTAATTATAAATTATGATTTTTATTGATAAGAAAATAATTTATTCATAAAAATAAAAATAACACATGTTCTTACTAATAAGAAACAATAATATGTAATTGTTTCTATTATTAAAATATGTATACTTAGACTTTTTCGTAAGATTATAATATGAAATGTTTGGAGAATTTTTTAGTAAAAATAAGATCTTTAAAAATATTATTACTTAATTAAAATATTAAAAATAATTTTTTTATATATTTACAAGCAATTAACATGCGCTATGCACGGAATAAAAAAATTAATATTAAATATATTATTATAATATTTTATAACACTTAAAATAGTATAATTTAATTAAATTTATCATGTAAAATAATTATTTTAAAATAATTATTTTGATAAAATACACAAGATAATTATAAATAATTAAAAAATACTATTAAAAGGAATTTCTAATTCCGCTATCCTAATTTAAAAATTTACAATATATAATTCTTTTAAATGCTTAACGTTCTACCCACTAAAAAATATTTTAAAATTTTAAAAATAAATTAAAATTTACACGAGTAAGACGATAAAGCTTTTTAAACAGTAATTTTTGTCAATTGATTAAAAATATATATTTAACTTTCTCTAAAATTTATAATTTTATGTTGAAATTTCTAGTTGATATTGTACATTACATATTAATAAATCTTTTAAATTTTTTATCATTTATAAACTTTTATACAACTTCTGTCTATAGATTATTTTAATTTTTTCTCAAACTTTTTATTATTTTATAAAAAATTAATCATAATTTTAATAAATTTGATTTTCATTTCTCTCCTACACTTTTTTGGATAATTATCTCTCCTATAGCCTTATTACACTTAAATAAGAAAATTATTTTATAAGAGATTATAAAAAAATTAATAAATAAATATTCAAAATTTACAACTCTCAATATACTAATATTTTTTTATTTAATTTTCTATGTGCTAAAATTATATCATATAATTTTGTAAAAGAATACTCTATTTAAATAATTGAACGGAGTTTAATCTATATATATATATAAGAATTTTAATTAAAATAGGTTAAAAGTTAAGTTATTTTGAAGTGTGATAGTCGTTAAGTAAGTATAACACTCAAATTTAATTACTTAAAATTTCTAAATTTAATGATTTTGAATAATAATTTTTTAATTTTAATATTTATATTTTGCGCTTAAAGTTGAAATCTAAAATTATGTTTCTTAAAGGTATTCAACAAACAATAATAAACTTAAATTTTTAACTTAAAACTAATTTGTCAAAATATTTAAATTTATTTAGGTGTACATTTTTTTTAAAAGCTTATACCAACATTTTTTTATTACTCATCGAAAATTGTATTTATAAAAATAATTATATACAAAATGTATATATGGATAGTGTATTAATTAAATTTTATGAAAATACCATAATTTAAAAAGGCTTTAACAAATTACTATTGCATTTTAAAATTTAATTATATCATATTTTTTCAATTATTAGGATAACAGATTGTTCACAAAATTAAGAAAACTCCAAACAAAAAAAAGTAAATAATTGAAGAAAAAAAATTGTCCATAATTTTAGAGACAAAATAAAAAAATTGCAAAAAT
>JAOTRH010000001.1:14744596-14764904 GCA_034768845.1 Heliamphora exappendiculata | reverse complement strand
AGTGTCTGCTAGGGATATAACCCCAACAGATAAATTTATACCCTAGGACGCGTCCAACACCAAACCAAGACCAGAGAATAGTGGATCAATGAACTTAAGCCATACAATGCGCCGTTCCTTGTCTCTTGGTTGGCGCTCCAAGTGTCCTAACATTTCATTTAGCAGCTTCTCATACCTGTGCAGTATATCAAAGAAGCTATATTATGAAGCAGCAACCCTCCTAAGGTGAAATGCTTACCAAACCAGTGTCAAATGATGCAGCTGCTATACCAAATTGGACTTGCAATTTGTGCAGCATAAATTATGTTCATGGTGAGTAAAAAAAAAAACTAGAGAATTATAATTATTCACACCACTCAATTGAAATTCCTAAGATATATGCAGCAATAAAAAGTGCAAGAAAAAGCTTTATCTATAATATGCTCATGCTGTTTGATCAACAAGCCTGGTAAAAAACCTGTCAAATATTATATATACAAGAGCCATTGATATGGGCCAATATTGGTATTTGTTGTTTATCCAGCATCAATTTAGGCTTCCCTCACCCTGAATGCATGATAAAGCAAGCAAAACTTGGATTCAGATTGGCAATTGTATGAACCAGCACATTATCGCATAATCATATGAACGACAATCAAAGTGGCACTAGTAGCTGGTAAATTAGCAAGTTCATTCTACACATTACACACAAATAAAAAAAGAGTATGAATACTGAGGAAATCTGAAGCATCATCAGGAAGAACATATTTCAATTTTCATTCCATGGTATCTAAAATGAGAAAAATCATTTCCCCAGATGGTCATAGAGTATTATGCAGGAATTGCCATCCGATTAAACAACAAATAGGGATCTCTTTAAAGTACCTAACAAATCTATAAGTTATCGCGCCTCTTACAGGACCACTGCAGTAGGTAATATGGTCAGTTTTACTGTGATACTGATCCACCTGGAAGACGCTACCCAGACCCAGGTTCTAACTGTAAAGTGCGACTCAAACTAGCAAACTTCCACCTCATCAAAATTATAAATCATGACCAGGACCAGAAACATAGTAATCAATGATTATCACTGTGCTCGTTAACTTAGCCTTGAAATTACAGTACAGATCCTAATTATGCCATCCGCTACCTTTTTTTTCCCCTTCCTTTTGCTCAATGTCCATAAATCTATTCAGTCCCTAACCCACCCATACTCTCTGTAGGTAATCACCAAATTCTCTATTACCATATTTTACTTTTATGAAAGTGCTCTATCCCACCAGCAGTGTCGCATGGTTCTTTACGCAATTAATGTCGCGCACCTTCACAACTTAATCTTTTCTTCATTATAAGCGCTTTCATTTATGGTACCACACAGGAACAGTTTTATTCCCCCAAGGCCTGAAATACCAATGTCAAAGGAACACGGGATGTACAGAAATATCACCATTAAAAATTATCCAAATTAGTCTCTCCAATGCTTTGCATGTGATGATGAAAGAAAACAAGAGTGCGCAATGGTTGAGAGACAGAGAAAACCGTTCTCCACACAACATCAGACCCAATCAAAACAACTAAAGCTTGTACATAACATTGGGCCTGTTTGAGCAAACTTGCTTATTGGCTTATTTTAGTTATAGACTTGCTTAATTGGCTTATTGGCTTATTTTTACTTATTTTGGTCTTTTCTGATTTTTTTTATATTTTGATCAAATTTTTTTACTTTTCTGGCTCGTCTCAATGAGAGAAGTTTAAAAAATATAATAATTTGACTAAATGATGAAAAAAGTTCACTAAAGGCAAAAAGTCAACTTAGTCAAATAAGAAAATAAGCCAATTTACCCATACAGGGCCAATTATGTATTTGAATGTGAGAACTTGTCCATGAGATTTTCGCACATAATTCAAGCAAGATCACCTAGTAGGCTGGTGCTATTTGAGACTGAAGGAGGCTGACACTGCGACGCACCCACACCGGACACCTATACCCAGATCCATGAAATATGTTACCAATTAAAAACGTCAGACGCATAGAAAAACAAATATAACTATCTTGCCCCCATTTGGATTCATGTATTTGTGGCTTAGGAAAAGCTAGCTTTGAAAAAGCAGACCAAGCGAACCCAGCCTCAAACAAGAGTTGAGCCATTTGAATTTATTTTGACCTTCTGGAGCTGAAAAAACAAATAATCTAAAAACATGAAAAGTTCTTCCCAACACTCTACCTCTTATAAAAGTAACTAGTCAAGCATGTAACTTCAAATTTTAAATGAGAAAAAAGAGGATTAAAATAAATCATTCACCAAATGACGCCTACATAAAGCATTTAATTCTATATGCTTCGAAAAGCTTGTCGGACATGATGTAATATTAGATATTTCTACCTTGTACTTCTCTTGCATTTCTCGAATTGAAACTGAGAATTCAGTCATTGTCCAACTGAGGGTGTTAAATAAGCGATTGAGAAACGCTGAGAATAATTCTTCATCATGGATGCAAGCCTCCCGTAGCAATCTCTTCATAAACAAAAAATAGTTCAGATTTAACAAATAAGCTTAGAAGGTACCTTATCATATTTTAGCGATCAAAAAAAAAAAGGAGAAAAGAAAATTCTAAATCAAAACATAATGTTGAGTAACTTCAGTTCACCTGAAAAACAGCAGATGATGAGGATGACTCTCCATGCTTTGAGGAACCAAATCCTGAACCCTTGCACAATCGGAGAAGTATATTTGTTACAGGAATCCAGGATCTGTTATCAAATGTTGACAACAATGCCTTCGGCATCCTCTGGATGGCTACCTCATTGTTCTCAAAAGTAGCCAAAAACTCCTTGTACTGTACCAAGACGGAAATTGATTGGAGAAGAAGACCCCTCAATTCTGCGCTTGATATCCGTTGATCATTGAAGTGAGTAACAATGAAAGTAACCTAATCAACGAGACATTTAAAACCAAACTTTAGACTATACAGTAGACTAAGTTTGATGGTCTCATGGTACAGATTTAGAAAATTATGTGCCCAAGTAGTGGCATGCTTGTAACCAAAAGTTAGGAAGTTCCAACATAAATGCGTAAATCAAAGGAGAAGTCTCCGACAAAGCACAAAATTAAGTGCTACAAGCAACATATATGATCAAAAAGTTAACTGAAATTTTTTATTCCACTAATAGAATATAGATAAAAGACACATATTGCATTTAAACAGCCTCATCCATGTCCACTAGATGATATACACGAACCTCCAACACCGTTACTGTTCCACACACCATATCACTTCATTTTCAACAAAGCATTGAGCAGGCAATAATACTTTTTGCAACCATTAAATTGTGTATTGTCCTCTCAGACACCCAGTTATTCAAATAGAGATGAAAAAAGAAATAATATACTTCAATTAAAGATTAAGTCAAGGGAGAATTCCTAACCCTAATGCCTTGAACTCTCTATTCGAAAGCTTCTTGTTAATAAGCGCAATGGTGGTTGTTTCTTGTTGTAAGTGAATACAAAGAAAAGTTAGAAAGTGTATATCATATCACTTCAAAACATACTCTCGCTCTTTTTATAAGTAAGTTGTATATAAGGACAATAAGTGAATGCCACCTGAAATGAGGAAACACCGCATACGAAAACGGGAGATCACTTCAAAACATACTTGTCACCACTGACGACATAACCGAATGATTCGCAAACATGTGCCAATGTACCACAGATTCATCCACTTTGTCTTACTTCCAAATCCCAATACCAACAACATTATCAAGATTTTAAATTAGCAACAACTATACTAACCAGATAAAATGAATGCGTAGAACTTGGATATATCCGGCTGTCAAAAAAGTCCTGATCATCTATGACAGTTAACCAAAAGAAGCACTAGAACTGATAACACATGCTGCTGGTGGTGGTAGTGTGGTACTTATTTGAAAGAGGGAATTCAAGATGGAAAAAGAAAAAAGGAGAAACATGGAAACAAAAGAAATGAGATCAAATCAAGCAATGGTGCATGATGTGGCATTATTGATTAGCATTGTTTGGGATGAATTATGTGATTCCTGTAGATGTGGTGGGGGGTAATGCTTCGATCGTGGGAATTCGGGTAAGGCAAACATAGGCAGAACGTATGGTGTTTAGCTTGTTCGTATTTGATACCCCATAGAGGGAGCAACACAGGACTTTTCAAAGTGTAGAGGAGCCTTCGTAAAGGCTAAAGATCTCATTTTTGGCTATTTTGTATAATTGGATGTCCTGGAATGGTTCTTGTACACTTGCCACCTCTTTGACTTTCTCTACAAGGATAGCCTTCTGGCTTGCTTTTACGCGGTTCCTAAGAATGTGAAGGCATTGTGGAAAGTGCTTTTAGTCATATATGATAGAGTGCCAAAGTAAAGTTGGGTTTCTCAGATTTCAGCTATTGATGAGAGAGGTACATCTTGGACCTCTCGTGTAGTTCCTTCCAATATCAGAGAACTATCTGCTTGCTGATTTTGCACAGGTGCAGATGTTAAAGTCGAAAATGAAAAACCAAAAATCATCTCGTGGCCGTGTAACGTGTTTTTGTCTCTATTGCCTACACAGTTTAAGTGTTTGTTCCACTTGTTTAGTTTGCCGTGGACATTTAGTCTGTTTTTATGCTATTTGGAGCTCATAGCTGGCAGCACTTGAATCACAAGAGAAGAAAATTAAAACAGTAAACATTCATAATTTTACCCCTAACAAAATTGCCACACAATGTCTGCAGCTAGAAAAGGAGTGGCCTCTATTAGATTTTTCACTGAGAAAAAAAGCATCATGATCCCAAAAGGTAAAATTTTATGAATGCATTTATTTAACCATTCAAATTATCAAACAAAAATAGCTTAGAACATGTGCTCACAGACATCCATATAGTTCATCATGATATATTCTTCCCAAATAAAACCAGAGCATAGCAAAACAAACAGAAAAAGAATGATTTAGACATACAAAAGAGGTGAGTCCTTGCTTGATAAGTATAGTGGCAGGTACAAATGGAGGATCACTCTTACGTAACACATGAAAGCAGTCAACCTGCAATGGTATAAAAGAGCAATCAAAACAATAGTTGAAGAAATTTACTAGAAGAGAATAAAAAGCCTGGGCGTATAGAAAATTCTACAGACAAAGTGGCAGTAGTAAGAATATTGATGCTTGTGGGGAGATCCAGTGGCTTAGGTTGGATTCTATCAATAATAGGAGTGTAAAAACGGCCCGGGGTCCGTTACTGTGCGGGCCCGGTCAAGCCCGAGCCCGTACTGTGCATTTTTGGGCTCCAAGCATGTGGGCCGGCCCGGCCAGAGGCCCGCCCACAAGCCATCCGTTGGGCCCGGCCCGGCCCAAGCCCCCCGGCTCATTTACCAAATTAAGTAAAGTTTTTAACTTAATTACCAAAATAAGAATTTTTAAACTTAATTCCCATTTTACGTAAAAGCGTGTTTAGAAAACATGCTTTCTTTGCAAAATATATTTTTCAATCGGTGAATCCGTTCTAATAAAATATTATACTAAAAACGTGTTTACTAAACACACTTTCTGTACAAAATTTTTTTTACACTAAAAGCGTTGTTAGCAACATTCAATGAAAACGCTTTCTTTGTAAATATATAAACGCTTTTACACTAAAAGCGTTTTTGGTAAAAACGTTTTTATTGTAAATATATAAAAGCGTTGTTGCTAACAACGTTTTTATATATTTACAATAAAAGCATTTTTACCAAAAACGCTTTCTTTGTAAATGTAGCACCAGCCAAAGACAGGGAATGTGCTTACCTCAAACATATTCAATGAAAAATATATTTACATGAAAAGTATTTTATTTAGTTTTCAAATACAGTTTTATAATTGAATCCATTTATTACATAGAATTCGTCGAGTTTTTTGTTTGTAAAAAAAATTAGATTGATTTAATAACTGTAACTAAGTGATTGAATAACATTTGTTCAAAAATTTTTTTTAAAAATTATAACTTTTATTTATATTATTTATAAAAAAAAATATTATGTGATTGCATAACTACAGGTATCGGGTCAATCTAAATTTTTATATGAATAACAAACATATTGAAGTTTACGTAATCAATGGATCCGATCATAAAAAAATATTTAGAAATTAAATCCAAAAATATGAACAAAATTTAACTCTTTGAGATTAATTTGTTAAAAGTATGAAATCATAACATACTAATTCATTCATGAAATACTCATGGATCTTGATAGCTATAAAAATTGGAATGAAAAACATATTTACATGAAAAGTATTTTATTTAGTTTTCAAATATATTTTTATAATTGAATTTATTTATTACGTAGAACTCGTCGATTTTCTTGTTTATAAAAAAAATTAGATTGATTTGATAAATTTAGCTATATGATTGAATAACATTTGTTTAAAAGGTTTTTTTAAAATTTATAACTTTTATTTATATTATTTATAAAAGAACACTGTGTGATTACTTAGCTACAGTTATCGGGTCAATCTAAATTTTTATATGAATAACAAACTTATTGAAGTTTACGTAATAAACGGATCTGATCATAAAAAAATATTTAAAAATTAAATCAAAAATATGACCAAAGTTTAAACTCATTGAGATTAAACTTATTAAAAATACAAACTCATTACATACTAACTCATTTGTGACAAAAATAGGAATACGTATGGATTTTATACGGTAAAAAACCTAATGGAAAACATATTTACATGAAAAATGTTTTTGTTTAGTTTTGAAATATATTTTTATAATTGAATTCACTTATTACGTAAAACTCATCGAATTTCTTGTTTGTAAAAAAAATTAAATTGAATTGATAACTGTAGCTAAGTGATTGAATAATATTTGTTTAAAAAATTTTTTTTTAAATTCTAACTTTTAATTATATTATTTATAAAAGAATATTATGCGATAACTTAGCTATAAATATCGAATCAACCTAAATTTTTATATGGATAACAAACTTATTGAATTTTACGTAATAAATGGATCCGATCATAAAAAAATATTTAAAAATTAAATTAAAAACATAAACAAAGTTTATCTCATTTGAGATGAACTTGTTAAAAATATGAAATCATCGCACAAGAATGTTCATCCAGCCTAAAAGCGTGCTTATCAATCACGCTTTCTTCATTGAAAATGATTTTTTAACATAAAGCGTGTTTACCAAACACGCTTTGTTAATAAACTTTAAAGCGTGTTTAGTGAGCACGCTTTATGTATAAATCCATAAAATGTGTTTTATAAACACGCTTTTATATTGTTATATTATTTTCCTTCGAGGTTAAGCTTAAAGCGTGTTTGCTAAATACGCTTTCTATTAAAGCGTGTTTAGCAAACACGCTTTTACGTAGGTTGGGAATTAAGTTTTAAAAGCCATTTTTCGGTAATTAAGTTCAAAATGTCTTGTATTTTTGTAAAAGAGCCGGAAACAAGACAGCTTTTCGTCCAATTTTTGGATCTGAGCTTCAGTTTGGCTTTTTGGTGGGCCAAAATCTGCACAGTTCAATATATATTTGGGTACGAAATGGTTATGAGGGTTAAGGATATAAACAATGTTGAATTTCCCTTGGGTATTTGACATGTCTATTCCAATTGATTCCCTTTCCTTTCACTTGGAATCATGCATTTTTTTCCCTTATGCTAAATGCTACTGTTTTATGTTTAACCTTCTGAAAATGATACCTTTGTATTCAAAAATATGTCTGGTGAGGCATTACAATGCCGGACATGTTGCTGAGCCTTTCTTTTCTTTCCTTCCAATGCAGATCCATTTTCTTTTTTCTTTTTTCTTAATTTTGCCTCCTACATTGGATGTAACCCTCCCTCCCTTCTCTGTGATGTAAATGTAACTAATATATATTTGCCTCTATAATATATATTTGCCTCTATTCAATATTTTCTTCTATTTTGTCATGCTTTACTGAGAAACTGTAACTATTTAACGAACAAGAGTTGCAATGAAACAACTTGGTTTGGCATGTAAAGGCACTTCTTACTGATCTTACTTAACGACTGACCAATTCCTTAAAAATGAGAAAAGGAATTCACATAAAAACTGAAATAAAAAAAAAAGATGCAAAATCATAAAACAAAAAAGGTGGATAGAAAAACTTACTGGAAAGGGGTGTGTTCGAAAGAATTTATTGTCAAATTCTTTCAAGTAAGTATCTTTCTGGTTTAAAAGGAAATAACTTGGATCGATAGCTCAATTTTAATTCAAACAAGGATTTGATTCACACTCCATGTTCTGAAAAATATTTACCATAAAAAAGGAGAAATAAACTGAGTCTTCATTTAAATAAATGCATTGAGAAAGGGTTGATATATAGAACCTTTTAGTGAAGTAGTGCGTTTTCAACTCTGTCAAGATGGAATCTATTCCAAACACATATTCTTCAAAAAAGATCAATTGCAACCGTCTAATTGTTTCTGCTAGACCAACTTCTTTTCCCCAAAAAAGGGTAAATACTTCTGCTATGAACGTAAGCGAGATAACACAGAATTGTTTTCTTTTTGTTTTGAGTTCTTGTTATCTTTAGTGGTTCCGTTCGACTACTTTCCCTCCTCCTATTTTTGTTTTACAATTTTATATTAAGAAAAATTTATTTAGTGAACAGATCGATTGGAATAAGAAGAGACAATTTTTCCCATGGGAAATAAAACGTTGAATGGGTCAATACTGTAGTAGTTGTATGAAATATGTGTTTTCCTGGGTTAGATTTGCGGGTAATTTAGAGAGAATTATATTATCTTAGATGGAAAAAATATTAATAAAAGGAAAATTTCTCCTTTTTCTAGAGATTCTCCTCAGGAGGTTGTCCAAGGTTCTAAATATCATCAAGTAGTTATTATATCGGCCGATACATAACATTTTTCAAGGTACTAATTTGAGTACACAACAAAATATCAATAATATAAAAATTTACATGCTTACGGTCAATATGTGTCACGTATTAGTACCATCTTAGACCATATCAACCAATATGTTCGTTATGGACTCCGTTACATGACAAGAACTCACATGAAACAAAAGCCTGTAATCACTTTTTTCACATTTTGTTCCAATGCAGACCCTTTCATGGGAAGTTCATTTTTCTGTTGTTTTCTAATGTTGATTATTATGCTATTTGTATCATTTCACCAATTAATATTAGTTTTTACAGGCTTATTATCGTGAGTTATTTATTCTTGTAGCATTTTAAATATTCCAAAGAGTGAGTTTCTTATACTTATACCATTCAAATATTTTAAATTTTCTGAGTCTTAAAAGAAACATAAAACTCAATATTAGTTTACAAAACATGTTTTAGGTGTCCAAAAATTGATTTAAAACTATTACCAATATTTCATTTGTTATAAATAGGGTGAAAATATACTTATCAATGAGCTGTATGCCAATTTCTAGCGTTTTAAAAAATTGCTAGTACGGTTTTTGATTTTCGTTACACCTTAACCAGTGCTTCTGATACCCGTTACACGCAACCATGATCATTATGCTGGCCAATACTGCGATTTATAACTGTGATGGTCTCCAAGGCCTTTTTCTTTTATGATTCTCCTCACCCACTTTGCTAATTTTTATGGATTGCAGTTGGAGGACACATAACATTGGAATTGTACAAATAGAAATTAATTAACAGATAACATCGTATGTCTAATTGCACCGAATTATTTGGTTCTCAGTGAAACTTTTCTTTTAATAATCAGTTTTTGGTGCCATTATTAGTCATTTGCATCTGGCTGTTGTGAATTTTTATTAATAACTATGCATTGCTTTCTATTTGTGCAGAAAGCATGGGAAGTGGCTCAAGCCCCTTTCAAGAATTTGCTAATGATGGGCTTCATGATGTGGATGGCTGGAAGTACAGTGCATTTATTTAGCATTGGTATCACATTTTCAGCTTTTTTGCAACCCATAAGTGCTCTTCAAGGAGCTGGGAAAGGTAAAGACGCCAGCTATAACTTTCATCTTTGTCTTTCATATTCTGTGAATTTCCTTATGTTTTGGCTAGTGTATACTTAGTGTCATAGGAAGAGGATTTTTTTCTCTATCCGCCACTTAGGTTCTATTTTGTTGTGATTCCATTATCCATACAAAGAAATAATAAAAAGTTATGAAAAGTATGGGAGTGGAAAAAATGGTTGTTTGATCCCAGGGTAGACTGGGCACTATCTCAGTGGCAGGGGACTGACAAGTGATGCTTAGTGGAGTAAAGCATAGTAGTCAAATCGAGTATTGGAATTCTTATTTTCTGAATTGTAAATCAAGATTAGGTTATAATTTTTAAAGTACATAAACTACCTAAATCAATAAATGTTAAAATTATATCACTAAATTTCAAACATAAATCATTCAAAAACCAGTTTGATTGATGATGGTGTAATAGGTAAGAGGCTTTTGTATTGGGTAATATATATGCTTGTGTCAAACAGAAGCCGTTCAAAACCAAAAGATAGGAAACAAAACTCAAAAACTCCAAAATCCTTCAATTTTTAATTCTTCAAACTTTATCAAAGTGGCAGATTATAAAATTTATACAACTCAAGTAATCTATTTTCTCACCTACCCAAATTACCAAAATCACCGCATCGTTTCAAACATCTTACTTCTTGCCTCCAAAATATTCCTTTTGCATGTAGAAATGCATGGGTAACATTGGATTGAATTGGTTTCCTAGTATGTTGAACCAATTAATGCGACGTGTATTGCGAATCGTACAATTTTGATTTGATTCTTGCTTTCTATTGATTTACCCCTAGATATGAATCGATTACTTGGTGTATCTATTATCGAGCTGAATCATGAAATTTTGATAATAGGAAAGACGAGCAAAATGAAGGGAACATATAATAAAGGTTCTAACCGGTAAACCTGAACCTTAATGGTTTACAAATTGCTGAAGAAAATTTTTTGGTGCGAGGATAGAGTAGTGTTGATGAAAGTGTGCATAAAGGACAAAGGGCAAAGAGCAACAGAATAGTTTTTAGTACTGAAAGAAAATCACATTTACGAAACAACTCTTTTCGACGCTTTTAAAATAAGCTTAAAGCACGTTTTTTTCAATATATTAGTTTTGATTTTAGATCATGATAGTATTGAAAGTGCTCTCGATTTGTTATACGCACTGTTAATCACAAATGTTTTGGTACACCGCACACAAGGTGATGATGGCCCTATGCTTAATAGGAGGATTATTATACGCTTAAGAATTGCATTACATTACTGTAGGCACAAAAATCACTACTTATGATTCTAGTAATTCTTGGTCTTTTCTTTGTTGGTATATTTTGATTCAACCATGTATTTCATTTTGGTAATGGTTACCAACTATCATTGTTGCAAGTATTTTGTAAAGCACAAGCAAAATTTTGTAAAAAGTTTCGTTGAAATGCTATATGATTAGTTGGCACATACGATCAACTAGTGTAAACTTGAAAGCTTTGGATCAGATTAGCCATGTGGTCTTGCCACATTGGGTTGGGTTTAACTCGAGAGTTTGATTGAAGCATTGGCAAAGAATCGTTTGATTGGGCTTAGTTTTTTGGTTAGGCACCCATTTAATTCTATGCCTTTTGAGAAGGGGTGCTCTTTTGGGGGCTAAGGTTTTTTGTGGCACGGTTCATAAGGGTTGTGGGTTTTCTATTATGCCTCCCAAGTCTAATTTGGGCCAAAGGTTAGGTGATGCTCTTTTACCCATCGTTTAGGGCCCGTTTGGGTAACGTTTACAGTTTTTTTTTTGTTTACAAAAAACAAAAATCAAAAAACATGTTTCTGTTTATTTTTATAAAAAATAAAAACAAAAACATGTTTGGTAACATAAATGTTTGAAAAGTGGTGGTTGGAGGTTATGGATGAATCCAATCAAAACTTGTTTACAAAACAAGTGAAAACACATTTTTTCTGTTTCTTAAAATTTTATAAATTTTGAAAACTGTTTACAGTTTTTTGAAAAAAAAAATAATACCAAACATGTTTTTGTTTACAGTTTACGAAAAATTTAAAAACAAAAACAGAAAACAGAAAACATAAACGTTACCAAACGGCACCTTAGTGTTCTTCTCTTTCTAGGAAACAATGGTAGGGAACTAAGAAGCACAAACACTTTTATGGAGATGGCGTGTCATGTCAGATACATGTATTGGGCATTAGCTCTCTTCTGACACTCCTAAAAGTGTTTGTCAGATACATGTATCGGACATTAGCTCTCTCCAACATTTTTTAAAATTTGTAATAATTAAAAAAATTAAATTTAGAATATCATATTCTTTCTCATTACTTCTTGAACCCTCCAAGCGCGTCTTATATAATGAAGCTTTTCATAGTAATAATCTTATGCATTATTCGAAACATAACTTTTTCTTACACTAAATATGTATTGAAATATTTATAAGATCAAATATATGATTTTGTAATTTAATTAGTGATATGATAGTAAATATATAAATATATAAATTTTGAGTGTATTTGAGACACGTCGTGTCCTACATTTTTTTTTTTAAAATTGATGTGTCATCGTGTCCATGTCTATGCTATTTTGGTAGGGGATGTAGGGGTATCAAAGGATGGCGTTGATGCTAAGTAAGGGGCTTCCATTTCAAAATACTTCATTCATGGTTATCCATTGGAATGTCGGGACTAATGTTTCTGATGTTGGGACTTCATTCAGGTCCGACGATTTCCTTTTGTGGTAATTGGGCAAGGGATGATAAGAAGGTAGAGATTGATTGTTCTGTGTCTTTTTTCTCTCTCGGAATTGGCCACTGATTTAGGGTGTTCGGGTGTAGATGATGTTATTTCTTGTAATGTCGGGACTAATGTTTCTGATGTTGGGACTTCATTCAGGCCCAGTAATTTCCTTTTGTGGTGGTTGGGCAAGGGATGATAAAAAGGTAGAGACTGATTGTTCCTTGTTTTTTTTCTCTCTTGGAATTGGCCACCAGTTTAGGGTGTTCGGGTGTAGATGGTATTTCTTGGGATAACCTTTCTTTGATTGAGGTTTTGTCACCGGAACGTTTGATCATTTACCAGTGATCCTTGCTAACTTGGTAGATATGATTGTTGAAACCGAGTGAGTATCAGAAAAAAATCAGAATTTTGATTTGGTGGATTGTTTCGGTCGGCTCGAAAATAGGAGCAGTTCAGAAGTGTTTTGAAAACATGATGGGAACGGGAAAAAAGTGAAAACACAAGGAACCATTTTGAAACATAAACTAAAATATATTTTTCTATGTTACTAACGCTAACAAATCGACAATCAAACGTGTGTAAGAGCTCTATATTCATTTGAAGGAATTAGATAGAGACAAGGTTGTTAAGCATTATATTAATCTCTCTCTCTCTATTTATATATATGTATGTATGTATGCATATCCCGTTAAACTAATTTGTGAACCCATGTTTTATAATAGAAGTTTGCAAGAGCTGAAAATGTGATCCCATTCTTATAGTCTCAAAGCCGGTATAAAGATCACAATGTGTTTCGAAGCAGAGGCAAATAGCTCTGCAATAGCATTATTTTCACACCCTTGAAGATGGTAATCTATTTTCCACACAATCAGATAAATAAGTTAACCAAATCACGTTTATAGACATGTAGAGATATAGAGAAGTTTTTTTGGATATGGGTTTCTTAAGCATTATACTAATCCTTCAGTCTCTAAAGATCTTATTACCATTGGAAATCATATCTCTAACAAACTTAGCTGGGGACAAAGGCTAAATTTGAACGGATCTAAGAATGTGGTAGTAATGATAGAGTTTCTGCTGAATAACTAATGGAAAGAAGAATCTTGTCTAGAGCTGGTATTGGGTCGTGTTATAATTTTGAAGGACCAATCATTACTTGCTTTTAGAGGAGATAGTTTTTAGTGAAGAGTGCATGTGGGGTTGTCAAAGGGTAAGGGTTTACGCATAACCGTTCAGGGGCTGTTTTGGGTGATGTGGACAGTCCTGGCAATAATAATCAACAAAAGCCTTTAAACCCTTACCATTTAATTTTAAATATTAAAAATGCTATGAAGAAGGAGGAGTAAAATGGAAGAAGAAATTTGTGGGCATCACTTCTAAATTTTGTGGCATCACTTCTAAATTTTGTGGCATCCCTCCTTGGGGTTGAATTGCATCCCACTATCCCAAAAGCACATCAAATGTTTCATAATATTATCAAAAACTTATTCTTTATTGAGAAGTATCTCATGACTTTATATAGAATTTAGAGATTTCTTGTTCCTTGTAGAACTTGTAAAGGAAATTAGATTTTTAGAAATAATTAAAAAAATTCTAAAGAAGCTTCAAAAGCTATGAAAATTCTCTTAAATCTTATCCGCGTTGAATTGGAAACATCATGTGACTTCATACGGCCTTCCGAGATATGCTTTCCTAACTAGGACATAAATTCTAGTAGGAAACTGGCTTTTAGATACTTGACTTTGATTCCAAAACCTATAGATGAAAGTAAATTACATAAATTGACACCTAGTGGAACCTATGACACAGGGTCGGCATTGAGTAATTTGGGGCACACATTTAAAAAGGGGCCTTATAAATCTTCAACAAAATTTGAATTCTTTATTTGTTTCTTACTACTAAAAACTTTATCAAGAGCACCCACTTGAGATTGAATTAATTTTTTCACTTTATGCTTTTTTTCTTTTTTCGTTTTTTAGATCCAGACAAATACTTTTTAAGCAGCATTTTTATAAAACTTTTCAAGTCAAAGAAAGAACATAGAGAAATTCATTCAATATGAAAAAATTAGGAATGTCCACAAGTGAGACAAATCATATAATAATTGTGTAAATAAAAACATGACTTGCAGACAACTACAGATTAGGAACATAATGCATTATGCAAACAAAAATGAATAAAACTAGAAACTCAGTAAAACGGGGGGAAAATTGTCCAAAAAAAAAAACAAAACTTACTTGGGTTAAGCCCTTTAGTTCTAATAGAATTTTACTTAATAATTTTATACAAGGCCTAATAAAGGATATTAGAAAATTGGGCCCTATTTTTTGATCAAAAATAAGGGGGCCAAGGCCGCCTTGGGGCTGTCCCTGCCATGAAAGACCCCTATATCTTATGACCAGGAAATTCATAAATAATCAAATATTTGAAATACCTCCGACCTTGTAAAAGTTGGAAGTACATATAAAAAACACCAAATAAACACATAACCTAAGTAATCATGGATAAGATTAGTTAGGCCTCATGATGTTACCTTATCTTGCAACTTAGTTATAAGAAACCAGCTCACATCGGAAATCTTTTGGTTAGCTATTGTTATTTTGAAAGGGATCATTTAGTTGATTAGGAATTTGGGATGCATCGTCATCCTAAGCTGTTCGAGGACTTGGTCAGGCAATTTGGTTGCTAAATAATGCCATTATTGGGAGGTGGCTATGGAGTTTTTCCGTTGATATGGAGTTCTTTTTGGATCATTGTGTTCATGAGTATGGTCTACCTTGAAATGGTTGGGATTTAAGTACAGCTAAAAAGGAATCTCAAAACGGCCCTTAAATCATCACTTCTGGTTTCCTTGAACTCTTCCTGCCGCACTTACTCTTTGTGATGTTCTATGACTCAATTGTGGGAAGATCCTTGATGGAGGAATATATTCTTTAGATGATCACTTTCTCAAAGTCATTGCCCTTGTAGGATTGACAGTAGTTTTCTTCCAACATTTGTTATTTTCTCGTGTTGAGCCTTCGTATCATCACAAAATATGTAAAATTTTATTGATCTGGAAATTCATCAGCTCTTGTTAAACTTCTGAGAATAGGTAATTTCATTTATTAGTAGTCTGTGTTTTGGGCGTTAGAATCTTAATATATTTCTTCTTGTCATTCCTTATTTCCTTTCATCACTGCCAAGGACCGTAACATTGATTATTTGGCATCAATTTGATCCTCCTAAGTTGATTGGATTACTTTTCATGAGAAACGAATACCTTTGACCTGCTTCGTAGGTTGTGCACGGTCCCCCTGTCTGTTAAGATGTATGAAGAATTTTAAAGGTGTTTTTTTTTTTTTGGCACTGCTTTGTTAACTATCCCATTTAGGAAAAGCTCTTTGACATGTTAGCATCAAGCGTGGCACCACTACCATGTTTCCTCCCAGGGGTAAAATTCTATGGATATATTGCCTCTGGGCACTCAGTTTTGTATGCTTGGTTCAAGACGGATTCGAGCAGTTCTGAAGATAAGACTGGTGATCATATTTCTTATGGAATAACTTCATACTCTGCGGTGCTTCTGTGCTTCCAATCCTAGAGATTGAAGGATTTCTTCTTTCATTAATCAGGAGGGGTTGGGTTTGGTTTTATTCCATGTAATAAATTGGAAGAGAATTAGCAAGCTTTGTTATTGGTTTTGATTGAACTTAGCTTTGGTGGTTGCATTTTAGCTTGTGCTGACAGTATGGCAATGGAGGCGTTTTAAGAATGAGGGAGACACAGTCATCATTTCTCTGGGTGGGGTGATTCTTTCTGGGCATTCATTCGTACTCTCCTATAAGGTGTGCAGTATGCTAAAGGAGATTAGCTTTTGAGATTCTTCCGTTGAAGTAGAATTTTCTAAATGATTAGGTGGGTAAGTTGTATGTTCATGGTTGTTGTAATTATTGGCATTACTGGATGGGGCTCTTGGTATGTGCACTTTGTTGCAGTTTAGTTTGTCATTGGTAATTACTCCGCAAATGGATTATGGATGTTCTGCATAGCAAAAAGTATATGCACCATAGATGTTTAAGGGAATATTTCTATTTTCTTCTGACATTTTTTCCTTGTTTATTTTAGTTTTTTTTATTTTATTATTGATTCCTGTTTTGTTTATTGGAGAATTGTCCTTCCTGTTCTACTTTCTCTTTGTCATAATTTACCTTTATTTAAAAGGAAAAATGGAAGCCAACTTTTGGTCACACTGTTTTACAGTTTGTAATTTTTTTAGTGTTTAACTGTTTTTGTGACTGCCTCTTCCCCTTTTCATCCCCCTTTCTAGTTTTTTGCTTTTTATTTGCCATTTATTAGTTTCTACTTTGGTTGTGAGGTTGTGGACAATATTTCATGTAGCACATTTTAAAGACTCTTTATTATAATCTGTCTTCGAAGTTTTCATGAAACTGTGTGTTGCTTTTAATGAACGGCTGCCTGCTGCATTGGCTTGTATGAAATAAAATGTACTTTTGGTTTTCTAAGTCCTTTGACCAATATATTTACTCTGATCATGTACCAAAAGAAATATATCTAGTCGGTATTGTCGTTGTGCAGCACTTTATATTTAAGCTAGCTGACTTGAGCAAGATTAAAGTTTCTTACCTTTCATCTCTGCCTTGTAACATCTGTGAAGGTTTGTTAGACTTAATGTTATACTCTCAATTTTTTTTTTCTTGCAGTTTTTGAGCCTTACAAGGACAGTAAAGTAGATCTTCTTGCGCCCAAGCTACTTTTTATTGCACTCAATTTAGGGGGGTTAGCACTAGGTGTATGGAAGGTAAGTTGCTTTTCTTCCTTCTATTAAAATATGTTGTAAGAAACTTTAAATGTTTGCACAGCATTGTGGTTTTCTGCTACTTATCAGACTTGTGTGATGTTGGCAGCTTAACACATTGGGTCTTCTTCCAACTCATGCATCAGATTGGGTTTCATCCTTACCTCCTGCTCAGGTACGATCATTGAATCTAACAGGTTTTTTTTCCCCCCTATTTGTCCAGAATTCATTCCTCTTTGCCATTAATAGAATTTTTTACCCATAAAAATTAGTGGATTAAAAAGCTGTTATCTGATGAGTAATTGTAGGAGGACTAAATTAGTATTAAACCGCATGGTACTTGTGGTCTCCATTGTTCTATTTTCTCATTTGATTGTTTAAAAAAAAAAGTTATAGCCACTGAATGGGAACTAAATGGCATGATAATTTTTGAAGTCTTGCAATTTAAATTTAATCAGTGAACTTGTCCTGAAGCAATCTTGTATATTTTGCCTGACATCAATTTCCAAGGTTATACATGCAGTGTTGTAGTTTCCTGATACCCTAATCTTCACATAAGCAATATTCAGCTTTTGTCACAGCATATATGCATTTTTATCTGAAAGTTGTCATGAAACTTATGCTTCTTCGTCAGACAGAAACACACATTTGAAGCGTAATTTTCAATGTTGAAGAACCCTGAATTGAGATTTGGTCCCACGTTTGTCTTTAAATAATTTGTCCTTTTTGAACTCGGTCAAAGCCATAGGTGGTTGTTGTGCAGCGTTTTTGAATTTTGAAGAAATTCCCAAAGGATTTTTTCTTTTCTTTTTAGCATTAACCAAACATCAAATAATAATTAGTCATTTTAAGGAAGTAGTTGGATGTTTGGTTTACATAAAATAATGAATTCTTGTTAGAGAATTGGACCAGAAGATGCTGAGTGTGTTTATGAACATATGGCATGGTTTCTTCTTACCCATAGTAAATAATACAAATTTACTGTGTGAGACATGAAAGACAGAAAAGCAAAGTGTGTAAAAATGGGTCCACCGTGGGAGATCATATTTAAAAAAAAAAAATCAAATGGGTCAGCTGAACCGATCAGACCAATTGATTTTTGGACGGTTTCTCTAACGGGTTCGGCCGGTTCAGTTTTATAAAATGAGAACTTTTTTACTTTGCCTCGGATCCGGATTGGCGCTATTTTGTCACAAATTCCAAAATAACCCAGCTGAACCGACCAAAATTTGCACGCACACATCAAGTCCAGAGCCTCCCCCATGTGTATGGCTTAACTCAGTTATGTAAATATAATCCTAGAGCCATCTCTCTCCCTCTATGCCTCTCCATCATTGTTGTTGGCAAAGGCCTCTCTCTCCGTCACTTTTTTTTTCTCTCTGATCTGATCTGATCTGCTTTCTTTTATTTTCGATATGTTTTTTATTTTTTTCTGATCTGTTTTTTATTGTTTTCTGAGCTGTTTTCTTTTTCTTCCCCTGATCTGTTTCCTCCACCCCCCCCCCCCAATTTCCCTGATGTTCTTTTTCTTGAATAAAGCTTTGCTGCCGCTGTTGATCTGTACTGTGTTGAGTATAAAAATGGAAAAAATGCTTGTTACGTTGTTTCTCTGAGCTTTGTGATGCTCAATTTCTCTTTTATTTTATTTTTTATCATTGAAATATTTTTTCCCATTAATTCCTTGCTACTTGTTGTGGATTTCCAAGGATTGAATCAGGTATGCAAACTGAACAAACCAAAACTGCAAGTAACTCCGTCGCCGGCTGGGTTTACCTCAGTTTGTCGGAAGGTTCAGTGTCACAAAAGCAAAACTGACCCCCTTTGGTTTTAGTGAGCCATTTGGCCTAGAAACCAACTACACCAAACCGATTACACCCCTACTTAGGAATGCCTGCTAAAGTAACATGTAAAAACATATGAACAAACAGAGATAAACTACTACTAAGTTAACTCGTCTTATAAAAAATTGAGGGAAAAATTAGCGGACCCTGTCAGTCAGTAACTAAAGGAAAGGTGATGGGTTGCAAGGTTGCGCCTCTGGTGCTTCTTTATTTGTTGAAAGAAAGGAAAGGTGAACAGCTTATGAATCTTAATAGGCCCAACTCTGACATTCACATAAGTTGATACTCGAGGGCTATTTACTTTTGGAGGTTAGCAATGGTGCATCTGGGGTAGCAGGTATTTCGCTGTTCAACTACTCACATGTGGCTTTCCTATACAACAGCTAATGCTTTTAAAGTTTTCATCCAATAAGAAGTGGCTCTCCTTATTCTTTTTATGGCCTTCAGAAAAGCTCTTGATGCTAGTTCCAATATACATCCGGCAACTGTCAATTCAGTTCGTATTTACATGTTTGGAGACATTTGTTCGAAGCTTTCCCTAATGTGTTCTAAGTTGCACCACAAAGGCAGGCTAGAACTTGAAGACAGACTGACATGACTTCAAGTATCTCCGTATCTCCGTATTTTAGAGCACGGGGCCTTATTCCGGCTAGGTACCAGCTACATGGATGACATTATTCCATTGCACCGGTAACAGCTGATCTAATTACTTTTATTGAATCATTATTCCTTATGGGTCGTCACCCTAGGAGATTTTGCCTAGATATCCATTGCACTAGTCATTGGTCCAATCAATTTTGAAGCTATTCTCCTGGGTTATATTTCCATCTAGGCAAGCATTATGGCTGTTGAATGACTATACTATTTTTGTTGTAATTCTTCCTTGTGTTTAGATAAGATTTGAAGAAATCTCTCTCTCTCTCTCTCTCTCTCTCTCTCTCTCTCTCTCTCTCTCTCTCTCTCTCTCTCTCTCTCTCGAGTGTGACCGAC
>JAOTRH010000001.1:14732375-14744496 GCA_034768845.1 Heliamphora exappendiculata | reverse complement strand
CCCCCCCCAACGGTCAATTTTTCTAAACGGCCCGGATCACTTCAGCATAATTAACTTCAGCATGCAATTTTCCTACAGTATCCGGTAAAGCAGATGAAAATTCTCTTTTTCCTTATTTTACTCAACATATAATTATCGTTGAATGCATACAAGTTTTATTCGGAAAGCAGCAAATAAGCAGCTGAACAGCCAAGGTGTCTAAAACTATGACTCGTCATGACACACATGCATCGACTAAGCATGTCACGCAACGATCCTGTCTACATATATGAATAAGTAAAATTTATGAGTGTATTATGTGCATCTCAGGAAGGCAAAGAGAATCAAAACAGCTTCTTCTTTTTTCATATTTATGCACACGTATATATCAAACCATGACCATGCTTGAAGGGAGAAGGTTGTGATGAGGCTATTAACAAGCCATATTTCAGTCATATCTTATTGAACATATCTTACTAATGAATATGAACATGCTTTAGAACAGGAGCATGCTGTTCTATCTACCATTGTAAGCTATATCCATATCCCAGCATCGATTCTTTAAAAGGACTTGATCAATTAATATGATAATAAACACTTTAAATGGCAATGGGGAACTTTTAAGCCCTTTGAAAGCACATATTCAACCATAAGAAAGCTGGTACAAAAAGAAACGGGGACCAAAAGGGGACATCTGGAATAAAAATTATTGTCGCCAGGAATAGAAACTTACACTTTGGAGGGATGACCTACCAACTGAACTGTACTAATATGTGCAGCTGGAAGAGCAGGTGAAACTGTTTTCTTTTCTTTTGAATTTTTGTGGGAAAGGAGGAAGTCAAACTCTTTGTAAATAACTGTGAATGACCAAGATTTCAATGAAAAAGGGCACTGGTGATCCTTCTGCACAAAACTTAGCTTAATTGTTTCCACACCACTTCAAATAAAGAGGATACCAGTGACTGTAGACACCCTGAGAGTGGTGGTTTTGTCAAGCATCCCTTCTTGGCATAATCTACACGATTAGAAGCTCAATTATTTGGAGTACTTCCAGGCTCAACAAGTGCCCGTGTAATTTCTTGAGTTTGAGGATAATTGGGATTCTCCAATAGTGAGCGATCCTTTATGGAATTTTTCATCAGTGTTCTTTCCATATGTTAAGAAATTCCCAATCAGTTACTGATAACAAACATATGTATTTATTAGGTTGGGGGGCGGAACCAAATGTCCAAATACTATTAATGAGAGAACGAAGTGTCCACTGTAATTTACCACAGTCGGAAAACTGAAGTGAAAGAAAAAATGGAAAAAACCAGATACATATCAAGCAGATAAACTGCATTACCACAATAAATCTTATTAGGAAAAACTAATAGAGATTTCATATGTAATGCCAGTCTTCATCTTTAGTCCAGAATTTGGTCCCAATTAGCCAAAACATGAGTTTGCACCAACTGGGAAAAGATGAAACGGAAACACAACACCACCACCACCCCCTTCTTTTCAAGTTTCCATAGCTTCCAACTCAAAACGGATGAACATTGATAGAGTTCACACGGAAAAGGCCAACTGAGAGTTTAATTTAGAACTTCATTTGGAGTTTCTATAATATATTCGTATTTTATATTTCTTGGCATCGATTATGTGGATTTGCCTATATATGGTCTTGTGTACTATGATGAATTGATTGGCATATTTTTGGAATTACTTGACTTTTGGCTTATTTCTCTCTCTCTCTCTCTCTCTCTCTCCATCTCTGTCTTCTCCTCGTTCACCTTCTTTTCTTCAATCTGCTGCTTATTCTTCCCCATCTTCTTTGTTTCTTCCCAGCATCCTCTCCTTCATCTTCCTTCTGTGACCTCTCTTCTTTCCCCTTCCTATCAACTCTGTCTTAGTGCTACACCACGCATACTTTTTTTTACAAGCAAAGTGGCACACCACTCATACTGTGCAGGAAATACTTGCAGCGCAGTCTCTTTGCACCAAAAAGTGACTCAGCTCATGATTCTTTAACACATTATGCTATGGAGATGAGTAGTTGGTACAAGAATTATTGTCACATAAATATCAACTTACACTTTGGATGGTTAACCAGCAAACCCAACTGTGCTAATAAGTGCAACTGAAAGGGCATTTATAACTTATAACCCTTTCTTTTCTTTTCTTTTCAATTATATTTTTTCTTTCCTTGGTGACGAGGGGTGGGGGGTTCAAACTTCAAACCCTTTGTGGATAGTGGAGATTGGAGAATGAGGGAAATTTCAGGAGGAAAAGGTGTAGTGGTTATATTTCTGCATGTAGCTTAATCTTTTCCACACCCTCTGAATAAACAGGCAACTACGGACTGCAGTTACCATGAAGGCGGTGCTTCCTCTAGAATCCCTTCTTAGCATAATCAACATGACTAGGAACTCGATTATTTCGAGTACTTCCAGGCTCAACAACCCAGGTATATTCAAAGATTTAAGAGTAATGATTAAAAGCAATAGATGCTTTTAAATCTCCACTTGGAGTCCACTACGTAATAACTAATGCATCTACGTGCAATTACAGAATTTCGCATTCTATTTCTAACCGCCCTGATACATGAAAATGTTCTTGTGAACGAACAATGTACAAACATGCAAATTCTATGCTTTCCCTAAATAAAATAAGGCTTGTATTATTAGTTTCCAGAAGAGACTATGTCAAAATGCTATTTTGAATGCTTTCGTGGGATAAAAATGGAATAATGTACCAACCAGAGTTTCCAGATAAAATTCCGGAATATAAAGGAATATTGAATCCACATGGCTAACAACCAGAAGTAACTGAACAGTCCACATGCACGCCGCATATAATCCTCTTTGCTTCCACTGGGAAAACAGAGAGATACGGTACCTGCAAAGCAAGGCAAAGTGAACAAAAAGAAAGGCTGCGTGAACACATGAAAAACAATCAAACCTCTTCCTCAAATCTAATAATGAACAATTTCCTAAGAATAAAAAAGGATAATAGGGGTAGCAACAAGAAATAAAGTCAACTACAGAAGTTAGCGTTATTGTTTCCCCAATTAACTAAAAAAACAAGCTCCATAGTTATTAGTTACACCCAATGGTTTGAACAAATACTCCCAACTGTTGGGTATAACCACACAAATCCTCAGTAGCTAAAGTTATCACTTATCAGTTAAGATGGTATTGATTTCTTCCCCATTCATGGTTCATCAATGTGAACCAGGCAACAAATAATCCAAATCATTCAATGACCCAAACAAATACATACAGTATGTATACATGTAAGTGAAGCAGCAAGAAGAAACCACCAAGAGTACCAAAAGGCAACAACGCAATTGCAAAAATCTGTGCATCCTTGGCACCTGAGCACAGAAAAAAAGGCACTTGTGTGTAGTTTTCTGCACAACAGCAGCCATCCTAAAACGCTGTATACGTCAAAATGCTCTTTACTTGAAAAGGATTGCTACGCTTCACAATGAAATTAGGAGAAGAGTGGAGCTGGTAATTATCTAACATCGAAAGAAGGTAAAAGAAACTTTGAAAAATCTCCCTCATCTCAATAATCTACTTCAGACCAAGCTCCGGATTTGGTTTAGTCTTTAATTCCTTCAACACTCCAGCCAGGGAACTGGAATTCATAACACCACATAAACGGTCAGTTTTCCAGTTTGGTCCTGCCGCTGTTGGTTGGATTTGGGTACAGGCATAAGATTTGGCATTATTTGCATAGCCACCCCCCACGGGAAGTTAATGCAACTCAATAGGTCCCTCAATCATTGAGTACAATATATTGCTAGAAGATATCATCATATAAATCAAGTGCATCTGCGTGAACCAACCTTTCCCATAAAAAATAAATCAATCAATTAATCAAATACCCAACGAAAAAGAAGATGTCCACATGGACATGGAAATAGCTGTGATATGATCATGTGACAATAACTGCAAGCACAAAAATCCAGGAGTAAATTGAAGGTTTCTAAACTAATAAAGCATGAGTAAAATTGAACCATCGTGCTTGATATCAAAGAAATATAAATAACTGATGTTTTAGAGACGAAAAATGGTATACTAAGTTGAGAAGAAGAAATCTCGAGGCAAGAACCAAAAACATAGTGAATATTTGAAATATGAACAGGCCAAAAAAAGTAAAACAATAAACACAAATGCCAACAAAAAGAAGGTAAGAAGATGCATGTAAAGCAATAAACTAAACAAATTTTCCCAGAAAATCATCTTACCATGCACAATTTCTGACACAATCCATAACTTCTTCTCGATAAACACTACGAGCTTCCTTCAGGCGCTTTAGTTGCTCTCCACAAGCTCGTTCTCTTATTTGTTTATCAGTTTCTTCCAGTAGAGATATTGATTGTGACTGATGAGACATGTAAGATGATGCCTACATTGAAATCAACTCTTTCAGATGATTTTGATATGACATTTTCATACACAAAAATTAATCATAGGTATATGGCCAGTATGCAGTAGGTAAGCTTTACTATTGTACAAACCTGTGTCGCTGCTGAAGCCCGCAAAAGACAGAAAGGAGAAACAAATAAAGCTTTAATTGTCAATGTAGGAAAGCTTGCATCCAATAAAGCACGATTGCAATAATTTTAATTTTACGGCAAAAAACCAGAGAGTAAAATTCTAACTTCAATCAAATTAACATGTTTCTTTCAATAAAAGCATATATATATGTGTGTGTACGCGCACGCTCAGAAGAAATAATAGCAGTAACTACATAAGTGCATCAACAAGCAGCACAAGAAGCCAAGGATTTGACACAAATACGAAACAACACATACCAGAACTCTATATTACCAATTCTCCAAAAATTAAATGAGATCTTTAAAATGAGAAAGGCAAATAGCACCGGTACTACAAATACCACAGTTCTTCAAAAATAATAAATCTAGCAAACAACTCAACAATACTTCACCCCATAATTACTTAATGTTATTTTGCTATTCTGCTATTCCATCAACATTCTGCCATCCCAACAATCCCAATGTTGACATAATATGGGGGTGTCATGTTCAAAAGAAAGAATTAAAAATTTACACTTGACTGTTAGATACCTGATGCAACTCCTTTTCTAGGGATGGAAGTAGCTGTCTACAAAATTAGCAAATAACTAAATACAAAAAGGACTCTGACATAGCATGAGCTTCCAGACCATAAGGTTGCAGCAAGCACAAAGTGGGGTAAAAGCGTGCCAAGATTCAGAGTAAGAGACTGTGATGCCAGCAGGGTACTTAGATACAATTGACAAAAAAAGGGTCGACACATGAGCATGGTTTTATAATTGGATTTTGGAGCTTCACCTCGTCAAGATAGTCCAACAGTTTAAGGTCATCAAGGTATCAACCCTAAACTCGGAGGTCTTGTATATGACTCCCGCAGACAACGCTCTATCATACTTGGTGTGCAGCTCTTGCGGGTGTGTTAGCACATCCCAGATTTACCGTACCAGAGTGGATCAAAAGCAGTCCTGTATGGGTGGGTTCGGGGTCATAAAAAAAAAAAAAAAAGGAAGGTGGTGCTTCATCACCGTAATGACTGTTGTGCTACCTTTACAATTCATACTAGCCATTATTGACAATATTTGAACTGTAATAGCCACTAAGGCCTCAATTTCCAAAAAAAAAATCTATTTTATGAATTTTAAAAGCTGTTTAGTTTTTTTAAATAACAAAAAAAACATTTTCCTTTTTTTATCTCAATTAATTATTAAAATTATGTTTAACTCTATTTTTTTATTAATATGTAAAAATTCATTACCAAAAAGCCAGGAGTGCAACCTTGCAAACACGAGGTATAAACTAAATACACAAATACGCCTTCTATAATTTCAATATATGTACGCGGATGTACAAATTCTCCAAAAAGTCAACAAAAGAGCACAGAAAGATTAGTCTCCTTAAACCAAAAATGCATAAAAACATGCATTATTCCTTTCAAGCAAATAATCAAGCACAGTCATCGAACAATCTTATCTTCATTTCTCTCCATATTCACTATATCAAACATAGTGCAATGGCCTCTCAAGCTTCCTAACGCTGCCTCTTGGACAGCCTCAGCTCCACATGGCAAAAGCTCTCTAATCGACTGAGGCATCCCCCACTTGACCCAAGCACTAAGATCATCATACTCCACACCTCTCTTCCAAAAAAGCAATGCAAAAAAAAGATGGTCTACGCTTTCTTCCATTCGCTTACAAAATAGCATTACTCCATCATCACTTTGCTTATCCATAGATAAAATAGCTACCTGAGCTTGCATCATACAAAGAAAGTCACCTTGGGAGAAGCCTTAGAATATGACATTTCTCCCCACAAGAAGGTAGCATGATAGCATATCCTTCTCTTCTCAGAGACCAATAAAAGGAGGCGACCAAAAATATTCATTATTGGAGTTCCTTCCTACCAATGTATCCTCTTATCCCTTCTTGAGTCGATCCACCCTAAAGTTCATAAAAAATGCTCCTCCATCCCTACTTGAATCGACCCACCCTGAAGTTCATCAAAAATGCCTCTCAACTTATTCCCCCTCCCATCCCAGCAATGCCACCCTTGAAGGAGAGGCAATCCCTCAGTCCACTAATGAGACCTATTTATCTGTCGAAATCCCAAAAAGTTGTAAGGTCCCTCTCAAAGGCCTCTGGCCACAACAAAGGTCTTGCCAAAAATTTGCGTCCATTGCCCACTTTGAATCCTGAAAATTGGAGAAATCCCCCACCCCCAACCTTCATAATATTTTCCATACTTCAAGTACCAATCCCCCAAGCACAACTGTATATCCCAAAATCTTCAAATCTTCATTAAGCATTTCCACTATTTTTTTTTGTTTTATTTTGAATCTCTTTTTCAAATTCTTAGTTTTTATATTCTTTAATTGTCCATCATTATTCCCTTAAAACTATATTGCTAATTTGTTCATTTACCATCAATCTATGCCTTACGCAGTTATGAGTCACATTTGTCAAGATTCTCTACACCATTCGTTCTTGGGTGTGAACTCATAAATCAATGATGTATGGATGTTAGAACATGTACTAGGCCATACTATTCCCAAATTATTTGCATTAACATGGCACCCACAAATATTTGCTAATCTATCCCTCCTTTTTCCCTCATGAATTCTCTATTCTAATCATATTTCTAATTGCTCTAGACGGTAAAACTCTCAAATACATGAAATTCTCAACTTCCTTCCCCTTATATCTAACACAAAAGTTCAATATCATTTATAAACATGTTTTTCGGAACCATAATGTGGATTTGAGACATTTACAAACATTCAAATTGTGACACGGGTCTAAACATACATATCAAATCAGGCATTTGCTTGTGCTTGAACAAATTTCACAGGTTTGGTTATCAATTCCCGTCACACATGGTCAATTACCCCTAACTATGTCCTCTATGCCAACCGACACTACAATTACTACATCGAATACCATGAACTGCGACATCGAATACCATGAACCGCGCATAGAAGGGTGATGTGGTTTAAAAACACAAAAAATAAAATACAACCCGGAGATCTTCATTTGATATACTCAAATGAGCCCCCGGTAATTTTTCACGCCATTATTATTCGAAACACAACTATCTATTCCACTCTTGTGCCAATTTGCACTACAATGGACATGCATCTCCAAATCCAGTTAGTCAACAAATGTTGACATTAATGACGTGCGAATTTTAGGGAATCATTGTCCTCATTGCATAAGAAAAGAATGAAGTAAAACCAATCAGCCATGTATGTTTATTAAGAACATATTACACTACCTTTCCAAATTCCTTTTTACCTAACACAAAACAAAAGGAAGCTCGACAAAATTGGATATTTAAACATCAAATTTTCTAGGCCCTTCAATGACAAATAAACAAAGATTTACGCTTAGTATTTGTAGATTGGTTTGTTCGCTAATTTGACAAATAGCAAACTTGCATCCGACCAAGATTCAAAATCGCAGCTCCATGTTTTGGAAAAACAAGAGCTATATCCCAAAACATGACACGATGATCTCCAATCTAAAGACTAAACCCAATAAAAATAAAAATTTCCATAGATGTTGACTGGGTGTCCGAGACCTTTTGGATTTCTTAGAGCATAATTTGTAACTTGGCCACTACCCCCATTGAGTTTCAGCAACAACTCAATCAAATCTTATGAGATGACAGCCACAAGCCCTCCAGAAAATGTCCCGCCTTCATTACATGTCATTCAAACACATAAATTACAGTTTCTTTTTTAACTGTTATATGTCCACGAGCCCGCCACATGCTCTAAAATCGCTCTAAAATAAGGTACAGCATAGGAATGTTCATATAGATCACACAATTATAACTTAAGATAGTCATATAAATCACACTATTATAACTTAAGATGCTTCTAAATCTCAGAGCAGTTTTCCATTAATAATTAGACATCCAATAAAATATTTTTCAAATTATTCATGTAAGTTCTAAAAGCAGTATGTCCTTTCTAAACCTTATTTTCCAATGGGGTGAGCCTTCACATATGTGAGGCCTTAGGAGGCTATTAAGGAGGTGGAACACTTGGAATGAAAAACTGTAAAATGAAAAATACATAAAAATTTGAGGAGAAGAAAACGTGCATAGATTTCAAAAAGGGAAAAAAACTAAAAGCTATTTTGAGAAGTTTGACAAACACGTCATGGCAGTATGCGTAGAATCAGGCAATACCAATTTTATCGTAGAATAAAAAAAATCAGGTGAAAATTGCAACGAACAGTATGAAATCAAGTAAATCCTTAGGAGCAAATAGCATCCCTATTGAGGTGTAATAAGAGGCCAAGACGTCTTAGTTAACAAAAAGAGTGGAGGAAAAGCATTTTAGTATTTATTCATAAGAATAAATGAAATATCCAAAACCAATTTGGGTTTATGTCAAGTATATCAACTATTAAAGCAATGTACTAAGGAGAATAATAAAAAAATTCACAGAGAAACATAGAAATAAAAATCTTTCATACAATTTTTACATGATTAAAAAAAATATGATATGATGCCAAGAGTTATAATATAGTGGGTTTTGCAAAAAGTAAGTGTCCACAGGGCATCACTGTGTGAGTGGTTTGTGACCATAGATATGAATACCGTACTGTGTGGGCCGGTTTGAAGCAAAATTAATACGCTAATTACTTAATTTCGTACCGTTCAAAATATTTGGCCGTACTGGATAATATCATCCGATACCAGGCAATACTAGGTACGTACTAGTCCACATTTTTAAAAAATTATATTTTTTACTTTTTTTTTGTTTTTATTTTTATACTCTGATGCAAGCTTCAAATATAGCATAAAAGGGGAGTTTTAAAACTCGTCAATGTTAATTTTATTATTTAAAAAAATAAATATTAAATTTATATCGCTTTTAAGTTAGCTATCACATCATAAATAACAAAATTAAAAATTAAAATCAAAACAGTATCTAGTATTTTATCGGTACTGGTATCGGTACGTACCAATAAATTAGCAGCAAATTCAAAACGGTATCTGGTATTTAATCGGTAATGGTACATACCAACAAAAAATAGTACTCTATCCGGTACGATATTCAGAAGATTGGCTTTGACTACAATTAGATCACTACACGATTGAATTTTCAGTCGCTATAGAATTAATACCAAAACCCTGCTTTAGTTCTTATCTTTTTGCCTTAGTTATAGATGAATGGACTAGAGATGTTAAGAATGATGTTCTATGATGCATGTTTTAGCAAATGGTATTATCCCAATGGACAACTAAAAATAGTTAATAGCTTAATGCTAAATAAGAAGGAACAAAACTAAATATTATATGTAATGTAAATTTAGTAACAGTATATGTGAAGATCGAACGCTATTAGATACTAAAAGGTGAACAATTCCGTCATCTAACTTCACTTATTAAAAAGGATGGAGAGAACTAGTATAATGTAACTTATAGAATCAAAGTAGATTGACTTAAGTAAGGACTTAAGTGAGGGTGGGTGCTTCTAGCATATTATTGATTGATGGATGCCTACAAAATTGGAGGAAAGTTTTATAGAACTACTATAAGGCCAACGATGTTATGTGAGGCAACTGAGAAACAACATAAATAAAATGAGAATAGCTGAGATGAGTATGTTAATATGAATGTATGGTAAGACTAGAAAACAACAATAATAAAAACATTCGTGAAAGAAAGAATAGACCAATTGGACATAAGTTGAAAAAAATATACGGGTGGTTCGGTTACACACAACAAAGACCGGTCAATGTGACAGACATGCAAAGTGAACTTAGCGAATGGTAGGGAAAAGAAGTAAATAATGAAGCATCACCCAAGTGTTTCAACAACTGTTGTTCTCAATGTTAATGGTACAAAATGAGTGGCTATTGGCAGGTTTCTTGATAGTTTTTCTTTCTCTGCTTTCAATGTTGCACGGTTTTTCTCCAACCTCCTATCTCTTATGCAGTAAGACTACATATCTATGTATCTCAGAAAATAATAATAAAATGGATACTAATTATTAAAAGGTAGGGCTGGAAAGAGAGGGTCTTTACTAAAGACATGGCGTTATAAGAAAATATGATCTTACCTGCTTGAAATTTGGTGCAAGACCCAAATGATACAACAAAAGCATAGCGTCTAGAAGTTCCTCTTCTTTCAATGTTGCTGAAGACACATTACTCTCTATTGCTACAATCCGCATTTGCTGCACTGGCCGATAACTAAACTCAGCTTCAGACTGGTCACTCGTGCTAGGTTTATCTGCTATCTCATCGTTCAAACTTCCAGCACTGCATTCTGAAGCAACACGAGCAGATCTTTCCTGAATAGAGGTGCAATGGCCTTGAGAACCTTTGGCAGTATATCTGATTGGATCCATCAAAATTCTTGAAAAATCAACATCATAACTAGAACAACAACATGGCTTCTGCCTACTAGAATGTGTTACTCTAGTTTCTTCGTCATCCATGCATCCTTCTTCCCAACGAATTATTTCTGCTTCTTGGCCGCCATTTACAGGATGAGATTTTGATAGATGACTGAATGATCCTCCAAGCCTAGAAAGGTCAACTCGATGGGGATCATTTTTCAGAACCAAGCTTGCAGGAAAGCTTTGTTGGCCACCCCTGTGAAGGAAACCCACATCAGGTCCCACATTGGTCCCACATCCCTTCATCCAGACAGAGATGTCGCCCATGGCAAAGCCTTCCGACAAAAAATGAAGTATAACTGTAAACAAGGAAACTAGAACAGAGTTGCTTGAGACTCCAGGAGGTGGCAAGTTACGATCTGCGCCCCGGTTTTTCAACAGAAGGTTTTGCAAAAAGGTCCTAAAAACTAAACCAGGCAACTGAGGAGGTGTTATAGGTGGTATGAACTGCATGACTAAGCGACAAAGGTCCCTGTGCTTCTCCTCAATCTGTAAACAAAATGCATTTGTCAATAATTATGGACAAACATGAAACTGGAACTTGAGTATGCCACAAAATCATGAGGGTAAATTATTGTATAAATCATGATTCATGACGCACCACTATTCCAAATAGCAAGCCATTCAAAATTCTTGCAGAACATACAAATGATGCACATTTAAAACAGACGATACAATCCCTATTAGTGTTTCACAATAATAGTAGGTCAACACAGAGATAAATAATGGACACTTTAGATTTCAATATACCTTGGAAAGGGGAAATGTTCAAAAATATCAATATTTGTATACATCAATAAAAGTAAAACTAAAACTTTACGAAAAAAGAACACATATATAAAAAAAATGAAAAAAATTGTACAACATCACTCAACCAAACAATGGGGCATCTTCAAATGTTGCAACAAATCAACTTTTACTCCATTAACTTTATGTCACCTACTTCAAACTCCAAAAAGTGGCTTGTTAGAAATTCCCACCATATCCTTGTTCAATAGGAGAACATAAGCCAAAACTTTACAAGTAATTAGCTTTTTAGGGAAACAAAAACTTGAAAGGGCTTCAAAAAAGGGAGCATCAGCCACTATGAAGAATGTCATTATATCCAGGTCAGAGAGAATCCAATACAACATCACTCAACCAAACAATGGGGCATCTTCAAATGTTGCAACAAATCAACTTTTACTCCATTAACTTTATGT
>JAOTRH010000001.1:14695816-14729817 GCA_034768845.1 Heliamphora exappendiculata | reverse complement strand
ATTTGAATTAATATAATAATTTTAGGTGTTGTACTTAATTTTTACATCTTAATTTAATTATAACATTATTTAGTTGTGGTGGTTAGGCTAAATTTTTTATTTTTGTACAATTTCGTAACTTGATGTATATTTTTAATTACTTTTATACTAGTATTTAATTTAATTTGATGAATTTAGATTTTAAAATTTAATTTCATGATTTAATATAATTTTATTATTATTTAATTATCGATATGTTGTATTATGTCTTTTTATGTTAAAAATACAAGTTGACTTAAAATTACATTATTATATTAGGTTATTACTTTTTATTATAATATTAGATTATTTGTAGATATATATATATATATATATATATATATATATAACTACCTTTTGTCTCTTGTTTATTTTAAACACTAAAGTGACTTTTACTTTTTACTTTTGAATTATTTTATTTGCTTGTAGAAAAATATATAATAGTTTGTATATAGTATATCTACAGATATTTATATATATACAAGTATATATATTAATATTACTTTTGAATTATTTTAATAAAAATTGTGTGTCGTAGAGAATTAGGATTTTTTGATTAATTTATTGTGTTTATTATAAAGATTCTCTTAAGTATGTGTATATACTAAAGTTTGTGTTAGAGTTTGTGTGAGTTTGTGTTGTAGTCACAAAATTAATTATAAATAAAATTATTATTATTTATTTATTTATTATATATATATATATATATATATATTTATTTATTTATTTATTATTATTTTTTTAGTATTGAGTGATCGTGACGATATGGGCGACTACACTACAACTATACTACCGCTGCTATTACTATATTTAAAAAGCGGGTTCTTATATGGGCTTTCTTAGAAGCTGACTTATTTATAAGAAAAAAAATTAACTTTTAAGCTGCACTATTTGGTTTTTCTAAAAAATCGTTAAACTTTTTTTTTCACTCTTGGTCCAATCCCTTAGAACCCATGGCCCGATTCGATTGTGACGGTTCGAACCCGAATCCCAATCCATAGTTCAGTTAGTCAATCATTGTGAATGGTTTGCTCGTTAGCCCGGCCTGTTCAGCCCGCCAGATTCAACGACTATATTCTCGCAGATTAACTTGAGACTTACGCCTTTAACAAAAAGTTAATAGATAATTTTTCGAATGAACAATCGAGATTGAAAATCAAAGTGGTTCGACGGTCAAGCTCTAATAGCCGTTGGTGGCCCAGAGCCCGGCCGGCGGCTGCCCACAGTCTGATCTTATACGCATGGTTTGATTTCAAAAAAATGGGAGAATTATTAATCCCCATGTATTAGTAAATCTCTAAACCCATGAAACAAGAGGATTACCAAACCCATGACCTTCCTTTCATCGTCCGGTCCAATGGATTGGTACTAAAATGACAAGTTTATCCTCACATATTCATTGTAATACCAAAACTACCATGTTGTATATAAATTAAATTTTTTCTCAGTCTAGTCCAATGAATTTTTTTTTGAGTCCAGTTCGGGAATACAAAGGCAGCCTTTCACAGTCCAATCCATGATTTTTTTTTCAAACTAATTTAAAAAAGAATTAATTAGCTTTTAGTTGCAATGTTGTATTTTTTTCTATATTTTTTATTAGTTTATTTAACTTAATTTTAAAAAAATTTAACTTATTAATTTATTTTTTCATTATCTATTTCGCGTCAAGCAAGACATGGAGTAACTTCCAATATAGCATTAAAAGCAAGACATGTAGGTACATCGACACATCAAGTTCGAAAACATATTTATTAGTTTTTTGTCACAAGAGTAATTATAAAAATTAGCAAATATAATCTTATCTCACATTATCCAATTTCATCCTAAATAAATATGAGTTTGTGTAGTTCATTATATTATACATTGTGTTATTAATTTTATCTCACTATTAATCTCTCTTAATTTACACCAGTTATCAAACGAGGCCCATAAATCAACTCATTTTAATTCACTCAACTCTCCCACTCAATTCTCAATTTATCATATTACTCTTAAGAACTGACTGTTGTATAATTCTCGATTCAAGATTAAGACTTAAAGAATTAAGATCAAGATGAAGATAAAAGCTTAAAAAAATTGAGATCAAAATGGAAGATCAAAATTCTTAAAAGATCGAGAATTGCATCTTCATTTAGTTTGATTTAATTTGTCCAATTTATTTTTTATATTATTTTTTATTTTCTATTCTCCTCTATTTTTTTTTTCGTATTATTTGCTTTTAAATTTAGATAAATTAGGAATATGTTCTATTTTAATAAGGTGGTATGGGATAAGAACTTTTCAAAAGTTGTGTATTCTATAAAATATTTTTTAAAAATATCCAAAAAAAAGGACATTTATATCTCTTTTTAAGTTTAATTAATTTTATAATTAAAATGAAAAAATTTACAAAAAAATTTATTTTATTAAATGGCAGTTACTAACATTCACGAAATTATATCACATGCTGATTGTATTTTGCAAAAAAACAGTTTTGTTTAATGGTAGAGTTTAGTAACTTTATTTTTGGTAATAATGTTTTCCTTAATTCATTTTATGTTATTTTTTGCCATCTTTGATAAAATTGTAAAAAAATAATACATGTTAATTTAGTGGCCGTTTTATTTTCTATAACAAAAAATGAAACATATTATACAATATCATATTAAAAGAAAATGGTACATATTAATAATATTTTAGTTAATCCATTTTATATTATTTTTTTGGCATTTTTGCTAAAATTGCAGAAAATAATATACATTAATTGAATGCCTCATTTATTTTTGTAACAGAAAATGATACACATGTCACAATATCAATTTTAAAAATGATAACATGAAACAATGTCCTGAAATGTTCTAAAAAAATGTTATTATTTTATATTTTTCATTTTAGGAACTCTTAATGCATATTATTTCAAAAATTGATAATCTTTCAGACGCTATTTTATGTGTATTATTTTTAAAAATATTATTATTTCATGTGTGTCATTTCTGAAAATGAGTCACACTCGTGTGTATTAATTAATGAAACTTTAATTGTATTATTTTTTGCGTTTTAATATGTATGCAACGAAATGAAGCGGCTATTTGAAAAAACTTTAACGTGTATTATTTTTTACGCTTTTATATGTATGCAGCGAAATGAAGCAAGCAATTTGTAAAATTTTAATATATATCATTTTCTGCGTTTTAACAAATATGATGCAGTCAAGTGGTCGATGATGAAAAATAACAAAAAATAGATCAACAAAAATATTATTATAAATACTTCTATGCATTCACCATATACCTGAAGATAAAAAAAATTTAAATTCTGGTGATCATATAAATCAGAGAAAATTAAGAAAATAAATTTTTAAAAATATTAGATATGATAAAATCATTCTATATATATTGTTATGCAATAACTAACAAGCAGAGGTGTAAAGATAAAAAAAATTATAAAAAATTTAAAACAGAATATAGTGGAATGTATAGTTTTTAAAAATAACTTATTTATAAATAACCTTCTAAAATGAGACATTTTCCTAATTTACATTTTAATTTTTAGTAATTCCTAGGTGTTATTATAAACAAAAGAATAATCACTTTACAAATATTTTTATTTTACTTTATTTGCAACTAAGCAATAAATAATAATCTACTTTATTTATCAAATTATATTATTTTTTCATGAACCTTAATAATCATAAATGTATTAGTATTAATGATTATATTTATCAATCTATTAATAGTTCTAATTCATTACCTATGACTCTACTTAGTGTTTTCAAATCGTCAAATCATGCGCATACTATTAATGTAACTGCATCTGTATTATCATTTGACAGTGACAGCAAAAAAATCTCTTACGTATAAATGTATTTTAATAAAATTATAAAAAATAAAAATAATAGAACCACAGTTATAAAAGCTAAATGGAAAATTTATAACAAATATGAACTTGGGTCGGGTCCAAGCCAAACCAAAGAGGCGGGCCAGGCTGGGTGGGCTGTTTTGACACCACTGGTTTGGGTCTTCTCCAATTCCCTTACACCGGAAAATTCTAAATACACACCTAAAGTTGCTAAGTGCACCCTTACTTGCTAAGGGCGTTATTGGCAAATTAAATTCTTACTGAAAAAACACAAAAAATAACATATACTTCATTTATCAAAAAACTAAAAGTCAAATACAACATTAATTTTTAAAATATCTTATTTAAAATTTATCGCATTTTAAAAGATAATAATACTTTTATTTGATAACTTATTTATTCTCAATACAAATTATATATAATTATTATAATTAATTATATAAAAGTGTAAAATTGCACCATTTAAAAAATAATAATAATAATTATCCAATCAATCAACTTAAGAATAATTAACTTAAAAATTAATTTATCAAACTAACTTATTTTAAATTTAATTTAACTTTTAATTAAAAATTAAAAAAAATATTAAAAAATAACTTTTAACCTAATTGCGAATTAAACGTTGCCAGTGTTTGGAATAATTTTTTTAATAGTTTTTAGATTTTTTAATTTTTTTATAAAAAAATATGTATTAAATCATATAAAAAAATAAAAAAAGTGAAAAAAATATAATAAATCAAACTAATTAATTTTTTTTATAACTTTTAAATCACAAAAATTTTAAAAATAAACTAACTCAAATACAATTCAAAAAATATCTTTAAAAATAAACTAACTCAAAGCTTTTTATATAACAAGCTATCGAGAATGGGAATAGGATGACACAATCTTTTGGCAATCTCCTTGTACGGATTGGCGAACAAGATTTTTAATTTTTTTAGTTAATTTTTTAAAAAGAAAATACTAAGATTCTTATTGACAATTAGTTTAAAAGGTTTTATTTTTATTTTTATTTATTTTTAGTATAAATAAATAAAAAAGGTGCTTGACATTATTAAAATTAATAGTTTTTAAATTGTAACTTGTATTAAAAATTATGAGTATTTAATAAAATTTATAATTTATAGTTAAAATATTAAAAAAAATTAATTATAAACTATAACAGAAGATGTAGGTGTTTAGAAAAATTTATAACTTGTAACTGAAATTAGTAGAAATGAGTTAAAAGCTAACAGTTGAAGTTTTTCCAAACACTCCATAAATTGGGTTCAAAATAAGTTATTTAGTAACTTAGCTTTAAACTAATTTTTGTAAAATTGGTTATTTGAATAAAAAAATAATTGTTTTACTTTTTGTTCAAAATGAACAATTTTACCATTTTATATATTTAATATTAACAATTATATATAATTTTTAGTGGTAGTAAATAAGTTACAAATAAAATAATATTATTATGTTTTAAAGATAATAAGAGTTTAAATAGAATATTATAAAATTTTGTATAAAATATTCTAATATTAATAATTATATGTAGTTGACTTTTTAATGTTTTAATTTTTTTGTCAAACAGCCAACTTTGATTTTTGACAATTTTATTCGCAAATTAAAAAATTAATATTGCCAATCAAAGCCAAAGATATACCGTTTATCCAAAAAAAAATAAAAAAAAAAGGCTAAAATGTAAAAAAAAGTAGAACACAAAATTTTAGAGCACTTTATTCAAATCTCAATTCCATGCAAAGAGATATTATCTTTAAACTTATTCACTACGGCTATTAGCAATCTCTAATTATTTTAATCAACAATATAAATAGAGAATACTATTTAATTTAAATAAAAAATAAAAAAATAAAAAAATAAAAAATTAATTTTTTATTCAATTAATTAACTTTAAAAAATTAACTTAAAAATTAATTTACTAAACAAACTACTTTTATTTCAAAAGTTTTTTAACAATAAAAACAAAAGTTAGCTATTTTTGTTTCTTCTTTTTTGCTCTTCCATATAATACATGGTTGTTACGACCGCCAATGGTTAACTAATTTAAAAGATTTTTTATTTTTAAATAAAATTAAATTAAAAATAAGTTATTCAATAAATTAAATTTTAAGCTACCATCTAAAAAGTTAATTAATTAGATTTTTTTTTAATACTTTTTGTTCAAATCTAACAGCATGTCCCTTTAATATAGTTGATTATAACATGTATATACAATTAATATTGATAATAAATAAATTATCAAATATGAGAAAATTGTCATTTAAATGATAGAAATTTTAATATAGAATTATAAGAATTAGGCCCCATTTGGTAACATTTATTTTTATTTGATTTTTTTTGTTTTTAAATTTTTTGTAAGCTACAAATAGTTTTTAAGTTTTTTGTAAACTATAAAAAAACATGTTTGGTAATTATTTTTGTTTTCAAAAAATTATAAACAGTTTTTAAAATTTATAAAATTCTTATAAACAGAAAAAATGTGTTTTTATTTGTTTTGTAAATACGTTTTGATTGTATCTTTTTTTTTACTACCTCTGACTATTACATCCGGCTACCGCCTTCGATCACAGCCTCCGATCACCACCGCCAGCTACCACATTCGGCCACCCCCTCTGGCCACCACATCCGACCATTATCTCGACTTTTAACCATCACATTTGACCACACTTGACCACCATCGCTACCTCTTATTTGTTGGCCTGGTTTGGACCAGCATCCTGCCGTGGCGGAGGTCCGAGTTTGGGCCGAGCCACAGTCGACTTGTGGCGCCTGACGCTGTACACTTTAAGAAAATAAAGTTGTGCCTTCACCATTATCTGCGGATTTTGGTGAGATAGTAAGCGCTTGATCCTAACAATTGATATCAGAACAAGTGATCTCACGTTCGATTCCCCATCGTGGAAGGCCCTGTGTCTTGCGGGTAGTGCGATAGGTGCTGGGAAGGATCGTTGGCCTGGGTTTGGGCCAGCGTCCTGCCGTGGCGGAGATCTGGGTTTGGGCCGAGTCACAGTCGACCTGTGGCGCTTGGCACTATACACTTTAAGGAAATAAAGTTGCGCCTTCACCACTACCTGCGAATTTTGGGGAGATAGTAAGCGCTTGATCCTAACATTACTATCTTTTCGATTAACACCTCTAATTACCATCTCCAACTACTGCCTTTGACCACCATCACTACATTTTACTATCATCCCCGATTAACGCTCTTGGTCACCACCATCCATGTGAGACCCTAAACCCTTATTTTTTTAGGTTATTTATATATTTGATGTATTTTTTTTAGTATATGAATAGTATCGATGCATGGTTTATGCCTTAAAGTGATAGAACAACATGTATAAATGTGTTATATGCTTTTCGGGATTTGGTAGAGGCTTGTTTGGCCCTTAAAAACCTGTTTATGCCTTGAAAGAGTCGAAAAACCTTATGCCCAGCCGTTCGGTCGACTGAGGGGCTCGGTTCAGTCGACTAAACTGAGTTTTTTTGGGTCAGTCGACCGAACTCAGGGGTTCGATCGACACTAGACAGTACCTTTTTTTGGCGTTTTATAAATATTTCAAGGGCTGAGATATTTTCATATTCTCTTTCTTTCAGGCTAAGAAACTCATTTTCTTTGCCTTCTCTCTAGTTTTGAGGGCCCGGGACTTGATTTTGCGTTCTATCCTTTGTGGATCCTTGCTATCGGGGCTGTGGGCTTCGCATCCATCCGGTCGGATTCTCGTTCTGACGCCGTTTAGTTTTGAGACATCGAGTTATTGACTCTCCAAGGTAGGATTCTAGACTCTACTGCTGTATAAGGGTGTTTTGTGTAATTATATGTGTTTTTACCGGGTAAAAAATACATCAAATGTGGTTTTTATGTTTAAACTTTGGTTTTTAGGTAAAAGTTAATTTTTACGCCTTTCTCGATTTATTTCATGATATGGGTATATTGATATCCGTAGTTTTTAAAAAGAGGTTTAAAAATAAGGTGTTTTCTATAAATGGTGAAAAACCTATTTTTGGAGGTTTGGAGCTAATCCTCAGGGTTGGGTCTCACATTTTAAATATTTTGTTGAAAACGATTGTTGATCTCCATGGTTGATGGATTAGATCATTTTGTACATGTGTTGTATAACTGTTTTGTGGATTTTTAAATGTTATCCATAGATGTATTGTGACATAGTGTGTGTGGTTGCATGTTGGCCTGTAGTGCTCCTCGGTAAATGTCCAAAAACGTGCGCAGCGTAGGTGCTCTGTACCTTCGGGTTAATCCCCGTAAATTGAGTCGGTTGCCTCCTTGAGTGGCGATGTGTGGGTGCTCTAGACCATCGGGTTAATCCCCATAAATTGAGCCGATTGCCTCCGTTAATGGCGTTATTGTTGTAACTCCGTATAGAACTTGTCATTACCAAATCAGTTTGTGTGACTTGGGTCTAAGGTAATGGGCAAGAGTCTAAAGTTGTTACCATTGTCTGTGTGATAGAGTCGGCACATAAGATTTCATTTACATCTTTCTCCTCGGTTGTGTGACCCGAGTGGAGCATACAGTTTTATTTACTGCTTTCCTTTAACTGTGGCATGATATCTGTTAGGATGATATGCATAGTTTCAAGGATGAAAACTTGTGATTTTGAGATGAAAAACCTTTTTGGCTATGGTGGTTGAGCCCGTATGCTTATAATTGCATAGCCTGCTTTACAACTTTATTATTTTTTCTTATTGGGTTTCGGCTCACGGTGCAGGATTTTGCTGTAAAACCTTTTCAGGTGAGCATGTGAAGTTGACCTAGTTGCAGAGGTGATGAAAGACTTACTGTAGTTTTTTTTGCTTTTGGACATGCACTTTTACATGTGATGCCTATTTTAGAAGGCAGGTTTTGTATGCCATGAGGCGATATACTATTCATGTATGAGATTGCATGTTTATTGCTTATGAGAGTTGAACTATGTGGATTTTTAACCAAATGTTGTATATTTTGATATTCCACGGCAAAACCTTATTTTCCTAAATGGTTTTGGTGGACTTCGTGTGACCCTGATGTAGGGGCGTGACAATCCGACCACCTGCTCCGATCACCACTTTCGACCACCATCTCTATCTCTTGCTATTATCACCGGATAACACTTCGACCATTATATTCATCCGCAACATCCAATTAATAACTTTTAAACATTTATGTGCCAAATATGTTTTTAATTTTATTTTTTTATAAAAATAAACAAAAACATGTTTATTTATTTTTTATAAACAAAAAATAGAAAACTGTAAACGTTACCAAATGAAGCCTTAGTGTTTTGGCTTGTCTCCTATTTTTGCCAAATGAGTTATATTATACCCTTATTTGTGGCAATCGGTTTAAAGTCGCTTTAAAGCCGACTTTTTGTACTTCTATTTAAAAGTTCAAAAAATAAAAAAGTATAATTTTTCAACTCAAAGACTTTTAGCATTTTTTGTTTTTTACATAATTTTTTTATATTTTTTAAAATATGATAATATTTATTACATACATATATTTTTTATAAAAATTATATTTTCAAAATATACTCGCCAAAATCTATTACACTATAATTTTATATTGAATATAAAATTATTTAAAATAAAATTTTAAAAATTATAACAATTTTAAGCAAAACTTTTTACCTCTTGACTTATAATTTTAAATCTTTGACTTAAAAGCAACACATATTACAGCCAAATGAAGTTTTTAGTTTTTTTGACTTAAAGTGACTTAAAACAAGAAAGTCAATTGCCAAACGAACTCTAAACAGTATAATTGATTTTTTAATTAAAGTTCGGATAATATAGTTGAATTTTTAGTTAAGGATATTATAGTATTTTTATTTAGAAAAAATTTAGAGCATTTTGAATGTTTATAATTTTTTCTTAAAAAAAGAAATCAAAAAAGGTACATAAACTCTTTAGATATACCAAACAATATATCTTACAAGCTAGTGTTTTTCTTAAAATGCTAATTTTTAAAATAACGAACATGGGCTTAAGCTAGTTTCTTAAAAACTTAGAGATCTCAACGGGAGCGGCAGGGTCGTGAATGAGCTCTCACATTTTTACCTTCTATTTGATTGGGAGGGAAACAAGAGAAAAAATTAAAAAAGTAGCAAAGAACGGGACAATGATAAAGATATTTTGAAAATAATTTTTAAATCTTTAAAAAGTAATATTAATATGAGTTATAGATAATATAATAAATAAAAAATAATAGTTTATGAATCGATATAACTAAAAACACAATATGTAAGAAATAGAGAAAAAAATTAGAGATAAATATAATATTTTAATATTTTAAACTTATTATATTTATAAAATATATATTTCATATATGTTTTCATATTTTAAAAATATTTATTTTTTGTGATCGGGGGTGAAATCGAAAAAACAGAATGAGAAAAGTAAATACCGTTCTCATCTCATTTATTATTGGAGAAAAGAAAAATTTGTAGAAAATAGGATGAAAACATACAAAAATAGAGTGAGACGAGAGAAATTAACAACCATGTATAAGCTTTTTACCTTTCAATTTTTATCGTCCAAACAATTCAAAAAGTTAAAACGAAAATTTAGTTTTAGATTTTTAAAGTAGCGTCGATTTTGTTTTCCATTAATTATAAAAAAATTTAACGCGCGAGATCTAGTTTTAATGCGCGAGATTCAATTAGAACCTAAAACAGATAAATTTATCTGTTTTACATAAATAAGTATACAGATAAATTTATCTGTATAAAGAATACTGTGTCTTTTCAAAACACGTATAAAGTATATAGATAAATTTATCTGTCTTGCATAAATAAGTATATAGATAAATTTATCTGTATAAAAAATACTGTATCTTTTCAAAATACGTATAAAATATAAAAATAAATTTACCCATTTTGTATAAATAAGAAGAAAGATAAATTTATCTGTATAAAGAATACAGATAAATTTATCTATCTTGCATAAAATAAGAGACAGATAAATTTATTTATATATATTATATATAAATTTATTTATTTATATTAAATTTATTTATATTATAAATAATTAGAGGTCGCGTGTTAAAATTTATCTTTTGAAATATTTGGGCGAAAGACCAATGTTAAAAAAAATTTAAAAAAAAAATTTTAAAACAAAAATAATAATAATAAAAGTTGTTTGGGCATTACCTGCTCGTTTTCAGCTTTGTCCTTACGCAGCTGTACGAAGAACCCCTCGTCAAATTTGAAATATTTCAATCTTCTCTCTCAGAACTTTCATCTCCGCGCCTCTCTCTACAACTCTATCCACCAGGGCCTCCACCTGTCTATCCATCTCTCTCTCTCTCTCTCTCTCTCTCAATCAATTTCGACAGCTCTTCTGAAATCCTGTAGCATTTGTTCTCTTTTTCTATCTCCATCTATTTCATCCTCTCCACAACTTGTCCAAATCTGGTTTTCCAATTTGGGACCACAACAAACCCTAATCTCTGCAAAATGAGGAAAGGAACCAAGAGAAAGGCGAGCCAAAAGGAAGAAGTGAAATCCCCAGAAGATTCCACAAACGTGGAGACAAGCAAATTTACGGAGGAAACTAACAAGGAGTCTAGAAAAGCTGGTAGAAGAGCTAAGCGAGTCAAAGCTTCGAAGCCTGAATCCGAGCCCGAGTTCTTTGAAGAAAAGCGTAATTTGGTACCTGCTTTTATTAGTTTTTGATTTTTTATAAGCTTTCGTCTTTTTTTTTTTTCCAGTGACTTTTCTGTTTGTGTGTTGCGATTGACAATGCGAGCTTATGGTGATTTCCGGGAGTGTTTTGAGTTGACTTTGAGCTTTCAATTTGTATGTGGAATTCTGTTTTCCCAGAAACTGTGTTTGGTTAGAGAGAAATTAAAGGGTTTGGCATTTCTAGCTGTGTTGCTTTGGTTTCTGAGATATTAGAAATCTTGATACGAACCTTCTTACAGGACAAAGCAAAAACAGAGGAAAAGAGCAGAAAATCCCCACTTACAATGTTGATATAGCTCATTGTTTATTCATATTACATTCCTAGTGAGTAGTGTCACATTACAAGAAGATATGACTTATGAGGTTATCTTTTTATGGTACATTGCTACTAACTGAATACACAAGTCTCAAACTATAAACTCCAATGTTTCCCAGGCCTTATGGCCTTACATCAAATAATAATTAATAGTTGGCCAATGTTGAAGCTTTGTATCCAATCTAAAAGCTTAAGCTATTAGGGAGATGTCCCAATAATATATTAAGTGACCACTTATTCCATGCCTGAACAATGTTGGATTGTATATTCTAACATCCCCCCCATGTTCAGTTGTTTTTTGAGGTCCGTGACGTGTAACAATTTTTTTGTTGGGTCTATAATCGTGCAACCTTTTCTTTGGGTCTGTTATCATGGGTTGTGCATTTTCCTTTCCCTTTTTGTTTTTTAAAAGTGGGTGGAATGGGCATTGCTTTGATACTATGTAAAAACTTTGTATCCAACCTAAAAGCTTAAATAAGTAGGTGGAGAGATTTTAACATTATATTAAGTCATCACCCATTACACCCAAGCAATGTGAGATGTCATATTCTGACAACCTCTAGCCTCTAGCTCACCGACATATTAACATACAAGACTGTGCGTCCCGGCTTATTTAAGCAGTCGGCTCCACGTTGATAGTGCCGACCCTGACTTTTTAGGAGCCATACGCAAACTCTTAAGATGGGGTTTTCATAAATTTTCATAGATGAATTTTTAAAAAAAATACAATCAGCTTCTTGAAGAATTTTTTACGTGAATTCAAGAAGGCTTGGTTTGTTACGATGATTTTTTGTATCTTTTAGCTTCTTGACTTTTAGTGTAAAGCGCAAAAAAATTGAATGTGTTTGGTAACCTTTGTGTTTAAGCTGGTTTTTTTTGGAAATTGTTATTTGACCAAATGAAAAGGTAGGTTTTGATTTTTTTTTATGACAAAACAACCATTTTACATTTGGAGAGCAGGAAAAAGAAACTACGAAATGTTATAATACATACCAAAGAAACACCTAAATACTTTATAATACTAAAAGAATTTCGAAATAACTTTTTCAAATGTCTCTTAAAAAGTATTCATATCACATTTCATTCAACAATATTCTTTTAACAATTCATCAATTTGGAAAACAACAATTTGGTGTTTTTAATTAATTTAACACTTTAACTGGTTTTTTTAATTTCTTTCGATTATTTTTTGAAGAACTGGACCAAATTTGGACTATCCACTAATAAAAATAGTTTTCTTTTGAGGTTGGTATTAAGGAATGAATCTCCGTAGATTTTGATAAAGTTAAAATCAAAGTAATTGTGAACCCTTTATTTCATTAAGGCTTGATAAAAAAGTTATTTTTGGAGTTAGTATTAAGGCTTTATCTAAGAGGGTCTTATTTTTTGAACAAAATTCAAGGGTTCTAAGCGGCCGCTTTGTTGGCATATGCTCAGGGCTAGTTGTGCACATCGGCACTTGAAATGTTAGGTATGAACACGGTGGATCAATAGGAAACTATGTAAGAAGATAATATGCGATGGTGTGCATGTATACCAAAGATAACATGTGATGGTGTCCATGTATGCCAAATTGTCAATTATGCATAGAAATAATAGATGCAGTGCCCAAAATTCAAACATTTTCAAGAATGCATGTTCTTTTGAAAAACTAACATTACTCAACACTCCACGCACCTATGCGCACACTCATGCAACTGTCTCCAAATCCCAATTCTCATCATTTAAATTCAATTCGATTTACCAAAACAATGCAATTTTTCAATAATAATGAAGTTTTTAATTCCTTTATTTTTCATTGTAAATCATCACGGGCTAACTCATAGCAGTAACCATAGTTGTCAAATCAAAAATCGAATCGTGAATCGAAATCACCTATTCTCAAATCGTGAATCATAAAGATTCGGTTATTATTTCTAAAATACATCAAAAATATATTTAAAATCGTAAAATATTAAAGATGCATTATAAAAATAAAAAAAAATATCATAAATCAATAAAGAACTTGTTCTGAATGATGAGCATATAGTGTAATAGGTAAGACGCTTGCATATAGAGCAAGAAATGTGGGTCTGAGTTTTATCGTAATCTATGATCCTATATTGCATTATTAATTATGTTATGATTTATAACAATTCATAAATACATTTTTAGATTTGGGAGCATCCAATCCAAAATCAATTGACAATGGGTGGAGAGATGATATAAAAATGAACGACATGAATGAAATAGACACCGGGTAAAAATTTAACTCTTGAAATCACCCTACACAACTTTGATATTAATCATATCATGTTGGAATTTATAACTATCCAATCCAACATCAATTACTGTTTGGTAGAGAAACATCTAGAATATATAAATAAGGTTGGGTGGCTTAGAAAAGTGACGTGGGACAAGTTTTTATAATGTAAAATTATAAGTTAGAAAAAACACGAACTCGAGACTTGCTTAGTATTGAATCGATTCCTTATTTATCGAACCGAATCGTATCGAATCGTGTGATACGTATCGTGAATCGTACTATTATTGCTTTTTCCGATTCATTCTACCGATACGAATCGATTGTTAGATGTATCGAACCGAATCGTACGATACGTATCGTGAATCATACGATTCTGATAACAGAGGCAGTAACTAAAACATAAATACCATATCCATCAATTCACCGAATCATCCTAATTTCCCATTATGCTTTGTACCATTCGGGCACCACAAGGTATCAATCGGTAATTACATAATTTTTAAGTTGCAAACAACATCCGACCACTTTTGTGGGGATTAACTTGACGGAGAGGGTATCCAATTCTCGGCAACTTTTTAATTTTTTACTAAGGAGCTTGTTGATTCATTTCACAGGATTAACTTGACAGATAGGGCATCCAATTCCCAGTTACTTTTTGATTTTTCACTAAGGAGTTAGTTAACCCGTTTTGCAGACTCTTGATATGCCTTCCTTGATGTTATGTAGATAAGGCTCCCCATCATCTACTATCTACTATACAATGGAGAAGGGTTGATGTTGATATTTGTCTTATATGGCGCTCTCTTTCTCGTTAACTAGCTTTCATCTCTCTCTTCATTTATAATTTAATTTTTCTCACACTCCTAATTTAAAATCAGCCTTTTTTTTCTTCCTTTTTATTTCAAATTTAATATTTATCTTTATCTCTTATTAAATATATATTTTAATACATCTGCAAACAAATTGCTTGGGAAAAATAGTTGATTTTGTACAATTTTTTTTAATTTACATGCCTTTTTTGTTTGTTTTAGTTTATATTAAGTGTAAGCCTAATGAAAGTATTTTAAGTATCTACCTTAATAATTAAAAAGATTGTTTATTATTTAAATTAATTTTATAATTAAAATATGTTCAAAGTGCCTTTAGGCATAGGTAATTACTAGTACTAGCATATGGAACTTGATATATATGCTTCTCGTCATCATTTATTTGTGGTATCTAATTTGATCAAAGTTCGGACTCCCTTTTCGGGGATTAGCTTGACAGTTAGGGTATCTAATCTTTGGTAAAGTTTTCGATTTTTCACTGAGGAGCTAGTCGATCCATTACAGCCTCCTGATATTCCTTACTTGGATGTTGTATGGATAAGGCTCCCCATCATACTAGCATATGAAACTTCAGATATATGCTTCTCCTCATCATCTATGTGGGTAGCAAATCTGAAGAAAGTCTAAATGTGCTGGCAAAGAGTATTCATGGGCTTCGAATTTTGCATTCCAAAACGTTCAAGTACATTGTCAAGATAATTCTTCTGAGTTAAGTACAACTTACCTACTTTCCTATCCTCGCGAATCTCCATTCCTAAAATCTTTTTCAAGCACATAATTCTTTTACCTTAAATTTTTTTAACTGAGTTGATTCTTCTGCTTGTTGATATCAAATATGTCTTTGGAAGCAGTAAGCATGTCGTTAGCATATTATAGAAAGTGAACGAAAGAGTTATTTGAGGGTTTTTAGAAATACACACAACTATTGTGTTCGCCATCGTGAATGTTTTAAACTGTTTACACTACTGCTAAGGGGATTGTTTCAGGCCATAGAACATTAAACATGACCTTTGTTACCAAAAACAACAAACCTCCCTTTGGTTAATGTGTGCACATCAGTTACTCATTCTCTCCATGTAAGATTATTGTCTTTGACGTCAAGTTGCCCAAGCTCTTAAGTAAAATTTTGAAACAATTGCAAACAATACAGGAATAGAGCCATGCTTCACAACTGGTGAGAATACCTTGTTGAAGTTCACATCCTTTCTTTTTGACTATAGCCTTTTCAACTAATTGAACTTTATGCCTTGCGTCTTCCATTTTTAGAATTCTCACCTTTCTGTTGATGACCCATTTACACCTAAATTCTTTTTACCTTTTGGCAGTTTTACTAACTTCCCTCTCCAGCACTTTTAAAGGGACTCAATCACCTCATATGTAGAAATAGTCCACTGTTCGGACTCGTTCCCTGTAACAGCCTCGTGATATGTATAATGTATAAGCCTATAAGGCTGCTGAGGCTCAGCTGTTTCCGTCATTGACAATGCATAAGTGATCATGTCTGCATGGATAAATTTTTGAAGAAGCCGAATATTCTTTCTCATTCATGTTTCAAGTAACATTTGTAGTGTTGCTCTATTGGCATTCTCATCATCAAAATGCTAGACATCATTATCAATGACATTATCATTATCTTCATTCTCCACTTTATCAAAAGTCTTTAATTTAAGCTCTACAAGGTTAATGCTACTATGACTTATGTCTACATCTTCAACTTACACTCTTCCAAAAAACAATGGGATTTTCATCAAACGCCACACGACTCTCATCTCCATTGATAAAGAATTTAGGTGAGTTGGAAGCCATAGCCAATGCTTTTTCACACCAGATCCATTGCCAAGAAAATACATTTCTGTACTCTAGGTTCAAGCTTGCCCTTATTAACATATGCCTAAGTTGAACATTTGAACAATATTAATATGAAATAATCAGCAGAAGGATCAAACCATACATTTTTAGTAACCTTACACTCAATGGCAGTGAATCGATACCGATTAACTAAGCAATAACTTGTGGAAACTGCGTCTGTATATGACCTAAACTTGCATAAGGTAATATACAAGTATACAACCAAATTTCTCCAAAATAGTTTTTTTTTCTCTGCTACGAGTGATGTCTCACGGTGCTCTCATCCTTGGAACCACTCAAATTCACATAACAAAATTCCAAGCCATTATCAATTCTTAGTCTTTTAATGTTCTTCCTCATTTGGTTCTCAATCATGACATTAAATTGCTTGAAAGTTGTAAATGCCTCACCCATATGTTTGTGTCTGAATACCCAAACCTTCCTTGACTGATCATCATAACCATCAAAATTACCTTTAGCAACACCAGCAACCTTCTTCCTTTCTTGTTGAGTTGGACATTCTCTCATAGTGTGGATGGTTGATGATAATGATTGTATTTGTGTTCTCATTTCAAGATTGTGATATAGACTTCCCTCGCTTGCCTTTATCTTTTTGTTTTTTTTGATAAGTAAGCAAAAATTTATAAAGTGGCATTACAGAAATGCCAACCGAGGAAAAGGGAGAACCCTTTACAATCTCTATTTCCATTATCCTTCTCAATTGTTCTTCCTATGGCAAACAAATCTTGAGTATACTCCTCATTCTCATCAAATACATTTTCCCTTTTTCCTTTTCCCTTTAGTGTGCTTCATTTGACATCCTTTATAGAGATTGTATCCTTTCCATGGACAAGTGGTACTGAAGCACTCATAATACTTGATCTCATCACTAACTTTAAAATCAACAATTTTTAGATCAATGATATTTTTATTGTATTCATCAAGATGATCTTTAGTAGGCGTACCTTTTCTTATACAAGGAGCATGTAGATATTGTTTCAACACCAACTTGTTCATAAGAGATTTGGTCATGTAGATGTTTTCCAGTTCCAACCACAATGAATCTATCGTTGCCTTCTCTTCAACATCTCAAATCATGTCATCAGCCAAATTCAACTTAATTGTGTTGAGTGTCAATTTCTCCTTTTCATTAGCTATCATCATCTCTACCGATTCTCTCAACTTCATACTTAGTTCCCATTTCATAATTAGTATGAATACATGATAGCCCAACTAGTGATAATATATCTTGACAATTGAGCGGAGTTTTCCATTTAATTTTTTGTTTCAATAATGATATTCGTAGTAGTACTGGGAGAAGCATTCTTTTGTTGCCATCATATTATTTTTTTGACAATTAGCTGTTATGCTATGTTTTGCAGGAAGATCTGTGGCAAAAGGTTTTCCCTGTTGGGACAGAGGTTTGCCTTTGATACCAATTTCTCATATTTGTTATGGCAGTTCTTGCGGTCTTTATTTTGTTCATAAATTCTTTTTCTTGTCAGTGGGATCAGTTGGACCATGTTTATCAGTACAATTGGAATTTCTCAAATCTAGAGGTGAGTTTGCGGTCACTACTATGTTTTCCTTTGAGTCGAGATGGTTGCTTTTTTGTTTTCTATGTTTTCTTGATAAATGGACTTCATATTGGGAAAAATTAGGAAAAATAAGACAAAGAAGAGAAAACTGAGGGAAAGATATAATAACAACTAATGCTAAACTGCTCTTTATTTGGCCAGAATGCATTTGAAGAGGGTGGAGAACTATATGGGCAAAAGGTCTACCTTTTTGGTTGCACTGAGCGTAAGTAGTGACCAGAACTTGGACTTGAACATCTATTTCTGTGACTGGTATTCATTTGTTGTACTCTTTATCTAAAAAAAAAATATGCTTTGGTAATCTTGAGTCGTAGAAATGATGTTAGTATAATTGGATATATTTATGTGATGAGTACCTCTATTTTAATCTTCTGATGATAAGGTGGGTAGGAACTCATATTCTCATAATCTCAATGCACATGTTTCAAGAGGGCGAGAGAGAGAACCGGGACAGACATAATAATAATGGGAAATGGGAGTAGTAGTCAAGTTTTGTGTTTGTGCGATACCCTTCTAGAGAGAAGGTTAATTTGGTAATTTTATATTGAAATGTTAGCTGACCCCTATTGATTGGGACCTAAGTAACATGCGATACGACATGAACACGTGACACGTCAATTTTAAAAAAATACCAGACATGACATGTCTGGGACACCTTAAAATTTTATATTTTTATATATTTATTATATGTCAAATATATAAATAATTTAATCAATGGTAATTAAAAATATACATCATATTACTAATAAAATTAAAAATTCTTATAATTCTTTTTATAAATGTTCTAAAATATATTTAATGTGCATGATTTGCGTTTCAAAGGATGCAAAACATTGTTTTTATGAAGAAATTCATCACATAGAATGTGTTCGGAGAGTTCAAGAAGTGCCATTGAAGTGCTCATCAAGTTTTGAAAAAGTGTGTGACATTATAAATTTAATTTCTTAATTAAGACACGTTTAAAAAATGTTAAATACAAATTTAGAAGTGCCCGAAGAGTGTCCAGAAAGTGTCGTGTCCGACACGACACGTCACCATCTTTGAAGTGTCCATGCTTCATAGATTGGGACAACGGCTTAGTTTGATTTAGAATGTAACAGTAAAGGGGTTCAAAATTATTTGCTGTTATTATATGGTCATCGCCAAAACACTATATCAATTTTGTTGACATTGATTTTGGTGTTATTTGATGGGCTCATTTCGCTTCTCAGTTTTATTGTTTTTTTTTTTTTAACATTTAATTTTCTGCAGCTCAATTGGTTTTTTTCAAGGGTGAGGGAAAAGTAACCTGCATACCTGTTGTGGTTGCTGTAAGTTGCTAAACTATTTCTTTTGTTATTAAGGTCAACAGAAAAGAATACTTATGATGACGCTGCATTGGACTTGAGAATTCTAGTGGTGGTACTAGGTCTGCTTGGATTTTGAGATGTTATTTGTTATTTACATATAATTATTATATTTGAACTCTGAATAGGGTTGAATCTAAAACTCTTACTTGTATGACATATGTTCTCTATGTTTGTTCTGTGTGGTGCTGGAATTAGGTTACTCTACTTCTGTGTGAGATTTTATACGGAACTCCAATTCTTAAGGTTGGGTTTGGTAACATTGTATCTTTTCCTTTTCTGGAAACAGAAAATAGAAAATTGTATTTTCTATTGTTTATTTTTTTATTAAACAAAATTCATGTTTGGTGGACACAATTGATTTGAATGAAGAAATAATAAGTCATCCTATATCTTAATAGCCTTCTAATGGGCTCCATATGGCCATGACTTGTGAGAATGAGAAATGCAGGTAATACACTATCTTAATCATGGGATTATACGTTCCTATTTTTTTTTAATCATTATATGTCATTGCATTTGTATGTCGTTGGATCAGATTTGACATTATTATGAGTCGAGATTATTATATGATTCAAGAGTCTCTAGTGCATTTGGACAAAAAGATGAGAAGTTTTCAAAGTAGTGGGCCTAGCCTAAGCAATAGAGAGTTTAAATGAAAACATGTATGATGTTGCAACTGAAAAACATCCTATTTGTGATCAGTTTGAACTATAATTTAATAATATCAATGGGCCCTTGCTTATGTATACTAGCTGGAGTAGGCAATATATACGAGCACTGCTTCTCAACTTATAATCCTTTAAGCTCTTTTAAATCACAGCTGGTCAGTTTTTGCAGAGTGCTTTGGATGCATAGAATGTGCCCTAACAGCATAAAGAATTGCGTAATTGTGTTTTTCTATATGTTCTGAAGTTCACAGAAATGTATTTGGCTAGACTTGGACCGTTCAATGATTTCAAATTGAAGAACTGATTACTAATTTTTTCTCCCAAGATAAATTTGTTTACGTTCTTCAAGGCCATTGGCAAGGTGCAAAAAGGAAGCTAATGTCTTCCCACCAAGCAACCTAATGTATTTCATACTGCAACAACCTGGGATTTTCGTTATGGTTTTTTCTTCCGTCACTGTCCTAAGCCCTAACCTTCTTAACATCGTTCCATGTACCATAACAAGTATGCATATTGCCAGGATGTCAAATTAAGCATATCCTGCATTACATACCCACCAGTCAACTAAATAAAATAGAGCTCTGTTTTGGCATTTTAAGGAACATTTGATGAGTGAATTTAAGACACTGACATTGCAAATACAAACAAATTAAACAATTCTGCTGAAACAATTCAGAGCCAATTTCAAATTTTCATCATCAACCATGAATCTGCATTCCTTCCATAATCACACCCATGCTCAAACATGCTTTCGGAGGTGTTTCAAGCCTCTTACCATTTTAATTTATACAAAGAATGCAATAGTTGTTAACTGTTGATCTGCATTTTATTTGTTTCCAAAACAACGAACCTTTTGTTTGTTCACTTTTTATATTTTTTATTACTTTAGAGTGGCAACAAAAACAGCTAACCAAACATGAATTGCTTTCAGTTTAAAAAAAAAAAAAAGAAAAAAAGAAAAAAGAAACAGGAAAAGATAACATTCGACAATGGACAAATCTTACATTAAAATTCAGATGGTAGCTTGGTTCTTACAATTTGTGTTATTCCCTTGGCATGAAATATAGATTTTATGTACTTTAGATCTATATCTGTGTTGTAAATTTTATTGGTTCAACCTCGTCCATATGGATGCTAACTTCATAGTAAATTTATCTTTTAACTCTCAATAAAAGTTGCATATATTGTTTTTAGCTGTTAGAAATTTGGTCCTATCATGATCTTGACATATTTTATTTATTTGGAATTTTTACAAGCTTTAAATTGAACACATGATAATGTTAGGTATTCATTCTTTTGGATCATGACCAGATGGATGCTAAAATTTGTTATCTGTGCCCAAAATTGTTATTCATTCATTGATAACACATGCTTGTCTTTTTGCATCCATCTCCTATTCTCACTCATATTTTTTTATTCCTTCTGAAAATCTTGTTGAACAGGTGGTGTCTCCTTTTCCACCATCTGATAAGATTGGGATTAACTCGGTTCAAAGGGAGGCTGAGGAAATTGTACCCATGAAGCAGATGAAGATGGACTGGGTTCCCTATATTCCATTGGAAGATAGGTACCAAGCTTGATTTACCATCTTTTATGTCCTTATTTGTTTTCTTTAATGACTTAGTCATGGAATGCACACCACTTTAAAATTTTTTGACAATTTCATTTTGGCGCAGAGATTCTCAAGTTGAAAGACTTAAATCCCAAATTTTTATTCTGAGCTGTACACAGAGAAGGTATTATTGCATTCTCTCTTCTTTCGCCCCTTTTTTCACCTGTTTCCTTCTGCCTTTAAGTTTTTCCCTCTCTTTCATCCACTATTAATTGGGGGTTCGTCTGCTATGTTGGGCTACTGCCTTGCAAATTGAATTATTTTTTCAGTGGAATGAATATGCTCTAGTTCACTTCTTTGTATGCTCTTTTACTTCGTTTGTCCTTTGAATATGATTTGGTTGAAGTTTTTTGCATTGAATGTTAGTAGAAATCTAATTGCATCGCAACTCTGAACTTTATTTATCTATTGTCTATATTTTTGAGTTTACTAAATACTAAGTAGACCTTATATGCTATGAGAATCTCATATTTGTGTTACAAAACTGGGTCTGTAGCTGTTTCTCATTATGTAGACAAGCATCAGAATCTCACATCTGACTTCTCAACACGACCCCCCGGATGGTTGCAGCCTGTTTTACTGTCAGCGAGATTGTGCATTTCTGCTGCTAAAGTATAGTACTTTCTTTTAGTCACGTGCTTCCTCAGTCCTTAGCATTACTTGTTCTCACTGTTTCCAACTTCTGACTTAGAACAACACTTTTCCCCAACTGAAATCTAGTTTGTTGTCTTGCATGAAATTTGACATCTTGGTTTGGTGATAGACAGCTTCTTTGCATTGTATGAAACGGGGCATGGATCATAAACCGCCAAGTGAGGGAAGTAATTGCACGAGTGCCCTATGAATGAGCTTGTGGTCCCCCCATAGTTCTGAGCGGTGGTGGTTGTTTAGGATTGTGTATGGTTGGGAAAGCAATGTTCATCCTAGTTCATTGGCTTTGGGAGTGGAGTTTGGGATTTTCATGGAAATGACATTGTTATCAATGTGACAGGCATAGTCATACGAGGTTCCTTTATCTTTAGATATCTGTATGCTGAAGAAATTTTGTCCTTTCTCGGGGTTTGTTTGTTACTTTTATTTGCAAATTTCATGTGCTTCATGAATATGGACAGACGACTTATTGGCAATGAAGGGCATCAAGAGTGTGAGTGCTCATAACTAGCATCCCACTGGGTTGTTTAATTGGTAGGTAGATCTGCTTTGGCTTTGTTTTTTTGCTGTTCATTCACCACCTCCACTTCATTATATAATAACAAATAATGAATACTTACCCGCTTTTTTGTTCTTCTTCTTATTATTACTATGCTTCAGTACTATCATCATCGCCATATCATTTGCAAGAAAAACTAAATAAATAAATAAAATTGTGAGTCACGTAACTCTTTTTTCATTGATGTGGTGATTGTCATTTTAGATGAAGTTAATTTATAAACTTGATGTACAGGAAAAAGAGAGAGAGTGGCCTTGGGATACAATTTTTGAGTTTTTGCACGCTTGGAATTGGAGGTTTATAGTCTTTGACTTAGATATGTGTAGTTTCCTTTGCACATATTAGTTTCCCCCACGGCGTAAGTACTTGGAATTTTGTTAGTGCGTGATACACTTATTCTGTTTTTGATCTGCATAGAAGTAGAGCATATGATTTTGTTGTTGTCACTTGTCACCATTGTTAAGTTTAGAAATTATTTGTAACATAAGAGGGGGAACATTTATTGATCTTTTGATTGAACCCATCAATAATCCGGTCATAGTAAACCCAGGACTGAAGTGCAACACGATGGGACTTCATATGCAATCACTTAATGATATTAGATTTTTTTTTTTGGAAAAAGCAGTGGGATCCTGCCATCAGTGTTCAATTAAGTTGGTCTTTTCATTTTCTATACAGATGAACAGGATTAGCTACTGACCTTGTATGCCTAAGTGGAATCTGGTTTGTTGCTTAAATTTGATGTAGTGGATTAGTTTTCTTCTTCCCTTCCAAAAAAGATAGGTATGGAAATGATGTAGCCGTGAACATTGAACGCAGAAATGGGTTTGATCGCCTCAGATACTGTTCTCTACTTAAAATTAAGAATATGAATACTAAATGACATCCAGATATGATTTCTCCAGGCTGCCAGTCCTGTATTTATTGGGAAGGCTAGACTTATTACAAAGAAACTAGAATTAATTCAGTTTGGCAATGATACTTGTTGTATGATTACAGCTAATGCTTAGGCTAATGTTCCTTTTCAAGGTTGTTGAATGATGTTATTGCTTTCCGTTTTATTGAATTAACGTCAACTTGTTTCAAGAAAATGCAAAGAGAGGTGTTACATTGGTTCTTTAGTGTCTAAGATGTTTCAAACACAATGTCCCTCCTATGTGCCTTAAAAGTTAAATCTTGAATTGAAAACCTCATACTTTTTTTGATCAAGATTATTTACTGTTGTTTGGTAGTCACAAAATTGAAATTTGAGTGTGTTATCTATCTAGCAACAAGGAAGAATAGCAGTATTAAAGAGGCCCAATGTTTTTTTTTTGCTTTTAATATGGGCTAATCCAAGTATGTCCATCCATCCCTTGTACAATGGCAAATAATTATAATGTGGTGAAGAGGACTATGCAATTAGTGATTTGAACTTGGGAAGAAAGGAAATACATTTATGTGTATTCGGCAGAATAGATCGTTACCCAGCATTGGATTTGCAAATGCAAGGTGATTGGAGGGGTGGATTCTGTATAGACTAAATTCACCCCCTTATTTTTGTTGGTGTGTGTAAGAAAAAAAGGAAAAATAAAGAAAGAAGAGTACATGCAGAAAAAAGTCCTTAAGATGGCCCTATGCTTAGGAATATACATTTATGTCTATTGTGGAGAGTAGACAATTACCCTGCATTGGACTTTTCACTGCAAGGTGGTTGGAGGGGTGGACTTGGTATAGACTTAATTCCCCCTTATGTTTGTTGTTGAAAAAAGAATCCTTGAGTTGCACAAACTTTAGATTTCTTTGTTTGTTGCCTTCAGGCCTCTTAAGTTACTTGTAGTTCTTTATGCATTCAAATAACTACTTGTGTTTCATATATCATATTATATACTCCTTCCAAATAATATTTTCCTGATAGTTTGTTGGATTTGAATCCTAGCGTATGGTCCTAGCCATTGCCATGCATTGTTAAGAACTTCCATACATATATATTCTTTTCTGACTTCCACCCTCTGGGCGTCTTCCTCTTCCAGCAACATTCAGATTGGGATGTTCGTATGCGCTTATGTGCCTGGAGAGATTGATAGGGAGATAACTTCTATGGTTGTTGTTGATTATGAAATTGCTTGTTGCAGGGCTGGTTTAAGACACTTGAAGTTAGAGCGTGTCAAGAAATTCGAGTACTGCTTGCCTTGTGAGTTCTCTGTTTTTTGTTTCCATCTTCTGATGTTCTTTACATCTGTTTGCCACGGTTGATGCTCTTTGCATTTTATCTGTTGGGTAATATAAGCATTGATTTTCCCCCCAGAAATTTGATGTTTTTTGGCATGTGCTTTGTACTTTTTTAACCAAGCCATTCGTATCTCAGAGTGCTTCCTGTTGATATATATATATATATATATATATATACCAGTTCTGGTTGATATGCGATGTTTTTGTTTTTATTTTTATTTTTGACTTCGTGCTTAAAAGAGTTGGGGTTCTCCATTTCTTATTTCTGTTTCTCTACTTCGCGCTCCTATGCCCAAAAAAATTTAATTCTAAGCCAGATTTACATGCTTTCACATAAGAAAAGAAGCCATAATTTGAATAAAGTGTTTTTGGGTTGAGAGTCTAATCCTTTCCTACGGGTCATGTATCCTCTTTGCTCCCTTTCCTCTCCCTTGTTTGTTCTGTTAGTTCGTTTATATTTCTTCCTGTCTCTCTTTATGGTTTTAATGAAATTTTCTCTACAAAACACCTTTTGAAGTTCGAATTACGAATCTATGGGTGGAATCAAAGGGTTGAAATTCTCTCTTGATTTTCCATGCTCTATCATAATGGTCATTGCTCTTATGCTCTTATTATCAATTTTTGGTTTGCATCTAAATGATTGAGAAGAAGCATCAACATAGGTTTTCATGTTGGCGAATTCAGACATCTCTCTCTCTCTCTCTCTTTCTCTCTCCCCTCATCAAGAAAACCATTGCTCAAGGTAGGTTTTTTATATAGATATTCTCAATATTGAGATCTGAATTCTGTTCATTTAAGTTACTTTCTCAGTAATTTAAAAAGTTACAGTTCCAAGGCTTCCAAAGTTCTAGATATTTTGTTTGAGGAAACGAACACATTTTACTATTTTCTAACTTTGTGGAAATATTGATTTCTAGGTTTAGGATATGCACTTTTATTGTGTAGTTGTTAAAAGATTGCCGTTTGGATTTTGAGATATATTGTTAATGTCTAGATGTGTAGGTTGAGGTATTTGTCATTCTTATGCTACTTTTATTCTCTTCTTATGGTCATTGTATTTCTAAGGGTTTACTTATTTATTGATTTTTTAAAGTTTTATACAAGTCATAACAACCATCTGATAACTCTATTGCAATGGAAGTAAATAGAGATGAAGGGTAGGAACATGATGCTGAAAGGGGGATTCGAAAATTGGTTGAGAAGTAGTTAGTTTTGGCAATTAGGAACCGTTGGGTATAAAAGAGCAAAAACTGGGGCGAACAGGGGAGTTGTTTTTGTACTGTAATTTTCGTTCTGGAATAAAAGTTTCCATTTCCTTGATTAAAAGACTTTCTTCTTTAGCCAAAATCATAACATTTGGTATCAAAGGCTTCCTTCCTCGGTCGGTGAAGATCCAAATCGAGTTGGCAGGGGGAACTAGGTCTCAAGAGATCAGATGAATGGAGGAATCAATCGGGGGATTGAGAGAGAATTTTGAGAAACATGGGGAAGCAATTGAAGACCTCAAATAGTTGCTTTGCTTGCAAGTATGAGTATCAAATACGATCAATTGGCTTCAAGAATCTTGGGCATGCAATTTGAACATGGTGAAAACTCATAAGAACCACAAGGCACAACACGTAACTCATCATTTCCGATTAACTCTAGATTTGCTAAAGTCATTTTTCTCAGATTTAGGGAGGACTGGAGGAGGATCCGACGCGATGGTTATACAAGTGTGAAAGATTCTTTGATTTTATTCAAGTAAAAGAAATGAACAAAGTGAAAATCGCATCGATCCATATGGAAGGAAAAGCTTTATCGCGATTCCAATGGTTCGAGAAAACTTGCATCAACCGATCTAGCTGGAGGGAGTTTTCAGAAGCCTTTATCAGTAGATTCGGCTCCAACCCTTATGAAGATGCCGTAGGGGAACTCACAAAGCTAAAGCAAATGGGGGATGTGAAAACATTCCAAGAAAGATTTGAGTAAACAAGACTACAAGATTACTCGAAACATTCTACGTGAGTTGCTTCATAAATGGGCTCAAAGAGGAAATTAAAGTAGGAGTAAGGATGTTCAGACCCACCAACATTGTTCAAGTAATCGGGCTTGCGCTACTTCAAGAAGAGCGTTTAGAGGAAATGAACAAAAGGAGTAAACCAATATATCAGGACCAAAAATTCTTTAATGGTAATCTAGGGGAAAGGCAAATAATCCTAACACCTTTATCAATAATACCCAGAGACCTATCAAGAGACTGATCGGGAAGGATTGGGAGGAAAGAAAAGAGAAAGGCCTATGTTTCAATTGCAAGGAGAAGTATGTTAGGGGTCATGAATGCAAAAAAGGACAATTCTATTTACTAGAAGCAGAGGAAGACCAAGAAGATAGAGAAAAAATGACCGAAGAAGATACAGAGGAACAAGTGAAGGAATGGGAGGGGAAAGTGGAGGATGAAATGGTGATTTCAGTACATGCGAGAACCATGAAAATCAAAGGGTACATAAAGAAGAAGCTAGCGATGATGCTCATCGATTCAAGTAGCACACAATTTTCTCGATCCTCATGTGGAAAAAAGGACGGGATGTGAAGTTCTACCCACCCACCCACCTACCCCTTAATTGTTTCTGTGGCAAATGGGGATAAATTGAGTAGCACTGCTGAATGCAAGAATTTTTATTGGGAGATGCAAGGTACACAATTCACTATGGATATGAGGATATTACCATTAGGAGGATGTGATATGGTTCTTGGGATCCAATGGCTATCTACCCTAGGCCCTGTCACTTGGGATTTCAATGAATTAACCATGGAATTCAAATGGAAGGGAAGAAGGCATGTCTTGAGAGGAAGCCAATATGAGGAGATCAGATTGTTGCATAGTAAGCCTAGCAAGAATTTTAAAAAAATTCTCAAGGGCCCATAGCACAGTTATGTTTGTTGCAAACCATTCAAGAAGATACCGAAGTACCTAACGATATGGAGGAGTTGCTAGCTGAGTTTGTTGGAGTCTTTGACACACCTAAAGGCCTACCTCCAACAAGAAACCATGATCATAGTATACCCTTAAAACCAGAGACCCAACCGGTGAACGTAAGACCCTATAGATACCCTTATAATCAAAAGAATGAAATTGAAAAATTGATCCGGTAAATTTTAGAAGCGGGGATCATCAAAGCTAGTAATAGTCCCTTCTCATCATCTGTGCAACTGGTAAAGAAAAAAGACAAAACGTGGAGATTTTGCGTAGACTATTGAGCCCTTAACAAAGCAACAATAAAAGATAAGTTACCTATACCTGTTATAGACGAGCTATTAGATGAGTTTCATGGAGCCAAGTATTTCTCCAAGTTGGATCTTAGATCCGGGTACCACCAGATCAAAGTTTACCCTCCAGACACACCAAAAACTGCATTTAGGACCCATAATGGGCATTTCGAGTTCTTAGTAATGCCCTTTGGGATAAACAATGCACCCTCCACCTTTCAATCTCTAATGAACGGTATTTTTAGGCCATTTTTATGAAGATTTATACTGGTTTTTTTCGACAATATCCTCATTTACAGTAGGAACTGGAATGAACATGCCAATCATGTCGGAAAGACCTTGGAATTGCTTAGCTTCAATCAACTATATGCAAAGAGAACACTATCCCACAAAAAGGCAATTGGCGCGCACTATCTATATACACCATATACCCCATATTTATTCTCAATAATCCTAACATTCCGCTCTATTCCATATGTAATTGACGCCCGCACCCTTATTCCTTAAAAATCATAGCAGCGTTCTCTTACCAAATAACTAAAGATATTGTGAAAATTACGCAATTTCACAACTTTTGCCGCACATCAAATGAAGAAAGTCACTTTGGATGGAGCTCGAGTCTCCCATAATCCATATAACCTTCCAAGGAAAAGAAGCACAAGATCCACATAAAAGTCTTATAAAACGACTTCACCTAGAACAACCTTAAAGAGTTTAAACTCCACCTCATCATATCCCCATAGGGCCTATTGTTTGGCAACCCATATATCCTTCTAATAGAGTTAAATAGTCAACTAACTCCCAATCTTGTAAGTCCCTTCGTAAAAGGATCTCCACGCCACATTGATCTCCCTCTCTCCTAAAATAGTTTGCCATTGACGCATTCTGATACACGATTAATCGCACATCGTTGGAAAAGCATTCTACTATCTTCCTTTCACCAAATTTGATACCAAAAATTAATACACTTTCCAACCGCTGCAACCGAACTCGATTGCCTCTCAAAATCATCCGAACCCCTCCTATTGCCTTTTTACAAACTAACCCTTAGGAAAAAGATACCTCTCGGGAGGTCCAATCCCCACCACCAACCTCTTCCACTACCTCTCCTTCTCATAAACAAACTTCCACAGCCATTTCCCTAAGCAAGGCTTGGTTAAAAATTCCGGCTTCCTTCTCTAATACGAGAATACACTATCTACCAGTCTATCAAATGAAATTAAACTCTTCTCCAAATTCACCCCATAAAATATTCATTTGCAGCCTTTCGAGTTTCTTTATCACCGAAGCGGGGATAACGAATAAAGATATGATATAAGTTGGAAGTTTGGACAAAGTGCTCTCAATAAGGGTTATCCTTTCCATCAAGCTAGTCTCTTTTGAAATCTCTCAACAATTGAATTCCGTATTTCCTTCGATTTAAAAGAACCAGCGGAAGCCCCAGCAGGATGAAGGGGAGAAGCCAACCTTGCACCTTAAATTTTGAAGTTAACAAATCAACGTTTTCTACTGCATGTACTTATAGAATCTCTGACTTTTCTAGTGTTACTCAGGAACGATACCACCTCAAAATAGGAGAGAACACATATAAGATTTCCTAGTTGTGTCATATTTGCCCCTCAAAAAACAATAGTATAGTCGGTGTATAAGAGATACGACACCGTTCGCACAAAACTATCAACTCTCCCCACCAAAAAGCCCTAAAATACCTCTCTCTACAGCTTTGGAAATTTAACAGCTCAAGACTTTAATAACTACAATGAAGAGCATTGGGGACAATGGGTCACCCCGTCTCAACCCTCTCGAAGCTTGGAAAAGCCAATCTAAATCCCATTCACCCAAATAGATAACCAAAGCCCATTTTTTCCATCACATAAAGAAAAATATCCCAGTTTACATGATTATAAGCCTTTTTTATATTCATCTTGCAAACCACTCCTAAGCTCCCACTTCTTTATCTCGAGTCTGCACTTTCGTTTGCCGCCAAAACCACATTCAGGATTTGCCACCTTGTTGTAAAAGCATTATGAGATTTTGAGACAATATTTCCAAGGCACCTTTCAACCTAAAGGCTAGCACTTATGCTAGCAATTTGTATGCACCTCTAAACAAACTAATAGGTATAAATTTTTTGATGTCCTTAGCACCACTCTTTTAGAGCATGGTTTTAAATATCGCCGATACCGTTATGTATGAGCCGTTATGTAACGGTATTTTAAGCCTCCGATTCAGATATACACTATAGTATCGGAGTTGTAGAAAATCTCTATAGTTTGATCGATACGGTCGATACGTATTGCGTATCAATGCCGTATCGGTCTGTATCGGCTGACACTCATGATACGTGACCCGAGACAACTCAACTATTTGGTTTTGCTTTTTTCTCTATAACTTTATTTGTCTTCAAAGTTAGGTGTCAAAATATTAATTAAAAACACTTATAAACGTTCAATTTGTAATAGATAAGTCTATGATATGCTTATTAATGAGTTTATATTATTTGCTACCGTTAGATAAAAAATCACGAGTGTGGTTACCGATTTCCGTTACAGACTAATCGATTATCCCGATACTCGTTACACGTGACCGCGACCGCTACTCCGGTTGATACTGCGATTTAAACCCAGGATTTAGAGAAAAGAACAACAAATGTGCCATTCAAGCTACTCTCAAACCCTTCATGCTTTCCTGTGGACATCTATTGATGCGTATCTTCTCTTACATGTCCAGCGTTGTGTAGTGAGCTACTAGTGTTGTCCAGCGAACGTTACACGTTTAGGGATATCTTGCTGAAGTCAAACACTAACTAGCACACCTCATTTTCATAAAAAGATAAAACTTAGTTTTTCGATTAATTCCTAGAGGTATGTGCCTATGAAAAGAATACAATGCGCGTGAAAGTGTAAGGCACAATGGTTGTATATCTGATGAGATTAAAGCGATGAGGTTGTAGTTTTCACTTTTTTAATGCGCTGAACCTCGTAAAACTATGCCACTATAACACTTACTGAAGCACTTACCAAAAATTTGAAAGTACATATTCTGGTAGTTTTGTCCTATGGAAATTGCAAAAAACCGTAACAAAAACACACTCATAGAGTGAAGGGTCTAAATTTTTTTATCACTTTCACCTTCTCTCAAGAAGCAATTAGAAAGATTAGCGAGCAAGGACAACATTTTAATTGATTTTCTATCATTGAGGCTTCTGGAAAAGAATTGAAGTTCTAAGAGATTGGAACCAAACTATAGAATGCTATTGTAGCAATGGACACATCACGAGACTGGACCAACCGATTTAAACAAGGGCATAAAAATCTAATGAAAATTTTCCCGCCCAAACATCCTCCCCTTGTCGAATACTCCTGCTGTTACCCACTTTCAATGCAACAGACCTTCAGAACAAAAAAAGTACGCTTGAAGTGGCTTTCCAAGGAGAACTGCAGTTTCCACTATAAATCACAAAAGAATCCGACCATTTGCTTGAACCCTGTATTTATATTTGATACACTATGACATTCAAGTGTGCACATGGCTTTTAATAGAACTAACTGGAGAATACTAATCAGTTCAGCTGATCCTAAGTAATTGGGACAAGGAATTGGCGAGCTGAGAACAGATTGCATTTAAAGTCTCATTTTAAGGTCATACTACACCCCTGGAAGTCTTGGTATAGTGCATTATTTTACCCTGGTTTTACCCAAATTTGACTATAAATTTTGAGAAAGTATACGTGCTATGAATACGTGGTTGGCATTTAAAGTTTGTTTTCAATATGCTTTGTGTTTTTAACCTGAATGTTGTGAATCTGCCATTTCACTTTATGGGCATTCACTTCATTGGCATGTTCAATCTATTATCCCCTTTTCAATTGCATTTAACTTTTCGATTTTTGTTGATTGACTATCTCCATGTTACTGTGGCTATTCCACACAGAATCTCTTTTGAAATGATTTTCTCTCTCTCTCAGATTTCTATCAGCCCCTTAAGGAAGATGAACTTGAACAGAGCACCATTGTGCAAATCATATTTCCAGCAGAACAGAAGCCGGTAAGTTTTTGTCAGTGTGATGAGAAATGAGGGTGCATTTTTGGTTGTGGATAGGGCAGTAGATTTTCGTGGAATGATTCAATGAGATTATTGGAACCAACACTTAAGAGATTGGTTTGATTATTTGGTGTTCTACATATGGCAATACTCCTCAAATGGGGTTGAATATGCAGTGTGCTCAAAACAATTTATGTAAGGAGATTTCTATTTTGTTTGTATGCAGGTATTCTGTGAGTTTGATTGGGAACTCGATGAACTAGAGGTATGTGTGACTTTTTAAAATTTTCTTTTCCATGTACCTTCTTCCACGCATCAAATTAAAACGACAATAGCTGGTTTGCTGCATGTACTAAACTCCCGGCTTAGTTGATTATGATTGTCAAGTATCAGTTTCCAATTATTCAGCTTAATGTTCCCTTCACCATGCAGTGGTGGTGCTTTTTTTTTTTGCTACATCATTGTTGTTAGAATTTATTTTTTTGATCATTAGAAAACCATCTTATGTACTCTCGTTGTTTGATGATATGTTAGCAGATATATTAACTTCACAATGTGATATGACCACTTTAAAATGAGTTCTCCATCTCTTTTACTAAATTGAAAGCTATCAATCTTTAGGAATTTACTGATAAGTTAATTGAGGAGGAAGAGTTGTCTGAAGATCAGAAGGACGGTTTCAAGGTGAACATTCAAGCACACTATATCTTCATTGCCAAGAAACCATATTCTAATCTCTTTTTAATTATCATTATGTTTTTGTGTTTCTTTCTCAGGATTTTGTCAAGGAGAAGGTTCGTGAAGCAAAAAAAGCTAATCGTGAGGTATTTATTGGAAACTCTGTATCAAATTAGTTAAATTAGTTTAATAACATAATTCAATCTGTGGATTTTTAGTGGTGTTGCAATTCTTCTCTTGTAGGCAAGGGAAGCACGGAAGAAAGCATTAGAAGAAATGAGCGAGCAAACAAAGGCTGCATTCCAGAATATGAGGTTTCACAAGTTCTATCCTGTGCCAACACCCGACACTCCTGATGTGTCCAATGTCAAGGTAAAACCTCATGTATTTTTCTATATCTGGATCAATCTTCCACATTTAAGTCATTTTGTTTCATCTACAATCCCTGCACATAAACATATGCAAAGCCCATCTTTAATAAAAAAGTAACTATACGGATGCCTATTCTTCCCTGAAGAATTACAATTGATGTGTACTTGTTGTTGGGAGAATTTCCAACGCCGACATAAAATACATGCTCGGGGATCCAGAAAATACATCTTTATTAAACTTTCA
>JAOTRH010000001.1:14677198-14692778 GCA_034768845.1 Heliamphora exappendiculata | reverse complement strand
CCCTCCACCTCCTTTTTGAGAGCATTGGACAAGTTATTCCAAAGTGTTCTAGACCTTCTAAAACATTTTGGAATTATTTCATAGTAAGTTTATCTTAAAATCTGATGATAGCTTTGTCTCCATTGGGGGAATGAGTTCTTTCCTTTTGTGGTTTGTCCCAGTGCACATGCAGCCCTGTCACTCATGCGTAAAGTTATTATCATGTTCATCTACTATCATGTTCATCTACGCTGCACCAAAGGGTAGAGTTTGTTATTGACGGCCACTTAGGCATTATTTAGGCTTTATAAACTACTCTACAGTAGTTTTTAACAGAACTCCAGTGGAGGAAGGTTAACCAAGTTGGTGAACTGATGACATGGGAGTCGGTGACCGGAGCGTTGGATTCATAGTTGTTAAATCGTGAATTGTTTTGTCAAAATAATGAGTTGTGAATAGTAAGATTCACTTCCATTTATACTATTTTTTATAATATGTAATTATGCTCATATATTTACTTATAAAACCTTGTATATGATGCCTACTTTTTTTGTTCTTATTTAATCGATAGCAATTATTATAATTAACCAAATAATATGACAATAATCATTGTACACTTGTTTTTTTGCGAATGAATTGAGCACTTATACCTGGTTATATATTATAATAAATTTGTGTTGTGTGGCGATTGCTAATTTGTATATATAAATAAATTCTATACAAGAAGATTCAGAATTTAAAACTTTAAGTATCGAAACAATAAATGGAGGACTAGATCATGGTAAAATTATCGGATTCAACATCAATAAGAAGCATTCAGATGACCAAGGACATAAGATCACTGAATCTTTTTAAACGGACGGATATGAATGCACTATGCCTTCTTAAAAGGTGGGGTTATCATGATTGGGGAAAAAAGACTTGGTTATTATCCTTACTGCCTTAAATGGCGCCATTTAGAGTCTTTTCAAATTAAAAGGAAAATATTGAACGGAATCATATGAATCGAATCGAATCGTGAATCGTATGATTCAATGTGATTTTTGATTCGAAGTAACTATTAGTATTGTGTAGTCTAAAACTTGTATAGAATCGTGGCTTGTATGATTTGGACACCTATGCCTGGAATTATATATATAAATATATATTTTAGCTGTTTTTGTCTGATTTGTTTTCATAATGCTCCGTTTGTGGTACATCCTTAGCGGAGCAGGTTTAGGACTACCTAACTGATCTTTTTGACCTTTTTGTTCTTCTATTTTGCTTTGCAGTCTCCATTTATTAACAGATATTACGGGAAGGCTCACAAAGTTCTTTGACTGGATGCCGAAGATCAGCTGTATGCAGACGGTATCCCATGCTTGTCGAGATGCTCAATTAATCGCTCATTTGGGCTTTCAAAAGGGCGTTGCCAGAGGTCGAGCACTTGGCTCGGCTGAGGAAACCGGTAGGCCCTCTGTGGCTTCTCATTCTTAATGTGAACTTGCAGTTTTAGAATCTTTAGTGAAAAAAGGGGGAGAGATGAGAGAAAATAACAACCGGTTCGGTTTATGATATCGGATATGATTCATAGGATACAATATGCTCTGGCCTCCAGTTTTGGAAAACTGTTTATTAGGGTTCAGTTGCTGGAAATTCCCAGTTAAATTCTAAACCTTGTTAAAGTTTTGTAAACTTTCCTTCTGCCCAAGAGAAACGGAATCGAAATGGTTTAAAATAGCTTGTTGGGAGTATATATTTCATATATGCCTCCTAGAGTCTTAAAGAAAGATCATATGCCTACCCCTTGGCTAAGCCCCTGTTTGGGCTAAATTTTGAAATTTTTGTTCTCCTTATTTGAACTTTTTTCGTCTTTTGGTTTAACTTTTGTATTTTTTGAATCCCCTCAATGAGAGAGATTGAAAAAGTACAAAATTTTAATTTAGAGTATTTGGAAATGTTATTTTTTAGCTTTCTGTTATTAATTTTAGTTATAATTTATAAATTTTTTTAAACATTTACAATTTTTATTATAAGTTATAATTATTTTTTTCTATTTTAATTACAAATTACAATATTTATTAAATATTTATAATTTTTGTTACAATTTATAATTTATAAGTTATTAACAGTAGTTTTCAAACACCGTTAAAAGATAAAAATTAAGTGAAAAGAAGCAACACATAATTTAATTTTTTGGTTTATTTTTGTTATTTGTGAAATTGTTACATTTTTTACTTGTCAAGTTGGAAGAAATGAGAAAAAATATAATGGTTTGACCGGATTATAAGTGTTCGCTAGAGATGAAATAAGTAAAATTAAAGAAGTAAATGAACAATTATTCTAAACGCAGTCTTGGTTGATTTTCTCTTTCCCCGATTCAAACGCTGGAGGTCTTGTTTGCTAGCCCAATTTAAAAACTAGTTCTTTTTACTTAAAATGATTTTTAAGCTATATAAGTGAAATAATGTATTTAGTGTAATTAGGGTTTTATTTTAAAAGTAAAAAACGTGTTTAGCTTTAAATGATGATGTAAAACAGATATTGTTTGATAGTTTTACATCAAAAATAAAAAAATTAATATAAATTTTGTTTAATAGATTTGATATTTTAATACAAAATTTACAAAACCAGACCAAAATCTAAGAAAGTATTGAATGGTTCTCGAAAATTTCCTCTTGAAAATGATAAGTGACTGCAAGTTTGTACAGATGTGGACAGGTTGGGTTGGGAGGATGAATTTTTTTTTTTAATTAAGTCACTTGGGTTGGGTGGATGAATTTTTTTTTAATTAAGTCACTTTTGATAGGTAATTATTATTTTTAATTCATTGTCAACACATTAATCATACAAAATTTGATGGATTGAATGATGTTTTTTTAACAGTTTAAACTCACAATTTAGACGGTTTGGTAGGAAACTAAAAAATCAATTATTTAACAATAATAAAAAATTTATTAGTTTTAAAAAATAAAAAATCTATTGCAATTTAAAAAAAAAATATATTTAACATTTAAGTAAAAAGCTAACTAAAAAATCAATTATTTAACAATAATAATAATAGTAATAACATAATTAAATATTCTAACAATAAAGTTTACAATGCATGTTTATTGAACAAATATTCACAATACATAAAATTTGATTAAAATCATAAATATTTTAATTTACTCTTTATAAATCGTAAAAAAAAAATATAAGTATAAATGTGTATAAAGTTGAAATTTGTGTTATATAGAAATATAATAACTAATACATGATATATGCGGATTAAATTAAAAAAATATAAATTCACAATCAATTTAATCTTTTTATTTTTTTACTAAACTCATCCAACCCAATCTTCTCACTCACAGAACTTGTTTGAATTGATTTGAATTGAGTTAGTGAATTAAATCGAATTGACAAATTATTTGCAAGTATATTGATTATCAAAACCGTTTGAGGCCATCACAACATAAAAATTGCAAATTTCAGCTATTTTTAGGAGAATGATTTGAAATTTGAATAAGACTGTGTTTAATAAATACATTTAATGCCCATATTTGTTATTATTTTCATTCATTCAATATTATTTTATTTGGGTCTAAAAATATAAAAATATTATTAATAAACACGTTTTTAATGTTTACGAGTTACAGTTTATTAATTAATTAATAAAATTATAATATAAAAAAACTTCATATTCATTACATATACTAATTTCTATGGAAAATCAAAACAAATAATACTAAAACCAATATTATGGCCCAAAGAAGATCACTGGAAAAGAATTGGACCGAATTCTTGGGAAGCACAAGCACAGAACCAATCACCAACTCAATAAATAAATAAATAAATAAATAAATGGCTACAGTCTTAATTAACGTCGATAGAGAATTAGTCCCATTCAACTAATTTTAATAAATTTAGTTCTAATTTAGTGTATTCTTTCCAAACTATCATAACATTGCCTGAAAATAATCTAGGTGTATTATTCTAACGGCAGACTTCATATTCTTTGACGCCGATGTTGCCTACTTCTTCTCCTGCGTCAACGTCGACAACTCCTTCGGTGATCTCTTCTACTTTCTGCGGCGTCGATCTTATCATTCTATTAAATTGATAAATTTATTAATTCAAAAATTTTGAAAAAATTTCTCATTCTATTAAACTAAAAAATTTTACTAGATGAATTTTTTCAAGAAAAGTAAAGTGATGAATTTATCAGTTAAATTAAAGTGAAAAATTTAGCAATTAAATGGGAATGTAAGTGATGGAAGGTAATATATTTATCAGTTAAAGTGATAAATTTGTCCTAGCAATAGCGATGGTGATGGAGGAAAAGCAGAAGCGGCAACATATTTCAGATCTGGAGTCGATAGTCTAGATCTAATAGTTGGTGGAGGAAGAGGAGAAGAGTCAGTAATCCAGATTTGAGGAGGAGCGGCGTTGGCAAAGGTCGTGGTCCAAATCTAAGGAGGAGGAGTGGCGACGACAGTATAGATCTGGTTGAGGAGGTGGTGTTTGGGGAGCTTGACAAGAAGCAGAATTCCTAAAAAGCACAAGCATACAACCAAACACCAACTCAGAAAAAAAAAAGGTTGATTTTGGCTACCGTCTTAATTAAAGTTATAACATAATTAGTCTCATCCAACTAATTTTAATAAATGTAATCCTAATCCAGTGTATTATTTTTAAACTACACCTAATATTGTACAAAAACAATCAAGTGTATTATTCTAACCGCCGACTCCACCTTCTCTGGCACTAACATTGACAACTCATTTGGTGATCTTTTCTGCTTTCTCTGGCGTTGATCTCTTCATTCTATTAAACTGATAAATTTATCAGTTTAAACTTCTAGAGAAATTTCTCATTCTATTAAATTGATAAATTTATCAGTTCAAAATTTTGAAAAAATTTCTCATTCTATTAACTGAGAAATTTTTTTGCAAAGAATTTTCTCGAGAAAAATAAAGTGATGAATTTACTAGTTAAATTAAAGTGATAAATTTATCAATTAAATGACAACGCCGATGATAGAAGAGTGATAAATTTATCAATATTTATCACTTTACTAGTTAAAAGTGATAAATTTCTTCCAGTAATAACGATGCTGGTAATGGAGTTGGAGAAGCTGCGGCGGGAACAAAAAAGAGGAGCAGGAGCGGCAGCAACAAGGAGAAGTCGATGATCCAGATTTGATGATCGACAGAGAGGGAAGATAAGGAGGAAGAGAGTCGGTGATCCATATCTAAGGAGCGGCGGTGGCAAAGGTCAATAGTCCAAATATGAGGAGAAAGGCAGAGATCGGTGGTCCAAATCTAAGGAGGTGGCGACGTCAGTATAGATCTGGTAGAGGTGACGCTTGGGAAGCTTGAGGGTAAAACTCCTCTTCTTGTCGATGGAGTTTTGGATGGTATTGACATGGTGGGTCTAATAGAGGCACTGGCCGTTGAAGGAGTTGGTGACAATGTGGTTGGGGCAATGGTGAAAGAGATGCAACGGGACAATGGCGGCAGTGACGGCTAGGGGAAACAGTGACACTAGCAGCGCGATAGAAAGAATTGATACTACTTGAGTTTGGATACACAGAGATACTAGGTTTAGTCTGTTTAGATAGAGAGAGAAAAAAAAAGAGGACAAAATAGTCCAAGCATTACTTTAAACTTAAAAAACAAGATCTATCCCATTAAATTTTTTTGCATGTGATTTATTCTTAAACAACTATTAAAATTAAGATCAATTACTAATTAACTCAAAAAAAAATAGAACTCAAACCGAAGCACATGCTTTCTGAAACCATCACCATCTCTCCCAGAAATGAAACAAAAGTTCTATAACTTATGCCAAAGTATTCTACTTTTATATTAAACTTTTGGGCGTTTAACAAATGTACTACCAATAACTTTAAGCATTATGTTATTAATTTTAGATATAATCTACAATTTTTTCCAAACACAAATTTATACTACAAACTATAATTATTTTTTCTTTATTTCAACTGCAAACTACAATCTTTACATTTCAACTACAAATTACAATTTTTACCAAAACACTTACAACTTTTACAGCAAGCTATAATCTATAAACTACTAGTTTCAACAATACCATTCACTATATTACATAGCAGACCAAGTACAGATCCAGACCCTATCTCTTTTTCTTTATCCCTTCAACAAGAAAACTCCAGTCCCAAAAATACACTGGAAGCAACATGTGGAGGAAATGCAATAATTTTGCAAAACACTTAATTTAGTACAATCGGCTGAATCAATACATAGTGAGTGTGGGCCCCCTAGTATAACACTAGAATCTAGAGTTTTCAAATATCGATATTTACGTTTCATATCGGCCACTATGTAATAGAATCTTGAACATTTGATATCGATATTTACTAATACATCGATCGATACTCTTCAATGTCAACCAATACATGGTCACATAGACTGATACCAATCCATATTACAACACTGTGATTTAGAACATGCTCGAATCTCGAGCATGAAGTACAAAATAAAATTACAAGATAATAATTTTACTTGATGGTGAAATGCAGAAGTATCTTCTTACCACACCAGATTCGGTTTCAATCGCTTGTGGTTTGCAAGAAATCCATCAACTGCATTGAGAAATGATCATTCCACTCATGGAGGCTTGCGAAGGGCAAAAGACCGCATAGCAACGGTAGCAACAGAAGCGTAATGGCATAGAACAAAAATCGCCTGATCCAATATGGAAATATCGTCTTGGTGTTTACCCCTTGAGATACGGCAATGGGCCCGTGAAGAATAAGAAACAAAACCGAGGTACAAACATTTGAGAAGAAATGCAAGCAGCATAGAAGTTCCCAATACAGAAGCCAGTGGTAACCACTGCCCCCCAATGTGTCTATGCAAAGCTTGCCTGCAAAACCACAGGCAACGCCTAGCAATAGAATGAATGTAACTGGCATTGTCGGTGATGCAATTGCAGAGCGCTGGAGAAGCAAATAAGCGATTGCCAAGATCATTAGCAAACCAAATACCATACGGCTGATGACTCGAACCTGACACCACAGGATCTGCAGTCCCGAATTGAAAGATGACATGGGTTTCGGGATCCACCAAGACTTGGACACCTAAAACAGAACAAATCCTGATGAGAACCGAGCTAAGGGCCAACATGCAGAAAAGTAGGAAAAAGATATAGCCAGAGTATCAATTAGTCAATCCATCATTGATGGATAACAGCGGCAGAAACAACTTTGGCAACAGCTTGACTTGTCAAAAGGATATGATCAAAACTGCTAAGGCTCTGTTCAGTTGTAAATCATATGAGAAAATGATTCACAATAAAAAAGAACGAAAAGAAATTTAGTTTTTAACTTTCATGTGATGCATAATCATATACCTGTTATGAGATCGGTTTTGTGAGAAAATATTTCCCACAATAAAACTCTTATCGTGGGTTTTTCGCACTTCTGCTATGTGTGTGTTTCTCTGGTGAACAGTAAGGATTACTATCTAGCTGCTGCTTTTGAACAGGGGTATAGTTTTTATTCAGATTTCCGATTGCAGTGTCAGAAAAATCTAATCTAGGAAAATATGGTGCTCTAAACTCATCATAAAAGAACATGAAGAGACTATCATTTCTTAAAGAAACTCAATTGTAATAGGCAGGATCTGGAGAAGCATTACGTGAATGAAAGCCAGAATAAGGATAGTACAGTCCTTACCTCAGAAGGCATACAGGATGCAGTAGCTTCAGTTATCCTGTTGTGTGAGTAAACGTAAGTTCCATACGCAATTGATGCCGACATGATGAGCAAACCAGCAACAAGAGAATCTATGCACTTTTTAAGCAGCTCAGCATGCCTCGTTTCTTCTAATTGAGTTTTGAATTTCTCGGTTCTGAAGGATGCCTTTGAAATACCCATAGATAATTTACATCTCTCCAACAAATTCAAATCAGAGTTAAGAGCTAACTGTTTCTCTTTCAGTTGCAATTTTTTCATGGTGAGACCAATCTCAAATGTCTTCAGGTCATTGGAACGAGTCTGTTCAATGAGAGATTTTTCAAGGGTGCTAAACACGGACTGGTTAATTACAGAAGTAGAAATACAGGCCAACTGTTGGTTTATTTCTCCATCATGCAGAGTCAGCTCCTGATTTATCGAATCTGTTTGTGAATGTCGTTCTGTCTCTTCAAGATTGCCAAAATGCTCCTCAGAGCTGATAGCTTGTTGATTATGCTGAACCACTTCTGACTCACAAGCTTTTACGCCAGAACTGCATGGGAAACAACATTCTTTGCTGAGCGACATTGGAGGAATCGCCTCCAAATAGTTATTTTCTTTCTTCAAATGTCTTGGTGGTTCTCCATTACGTCGAGAAGATTCATTGATTAATCTAAGAGTCATGAAGGTGCTCCGGAATGATTTCTCAAAGTTCCTCACAAAAGAATCAAACTTATCCCCAAAAACCTGTTTCCCACATCCAAACAAAACAAAAACTACACAAATTGTAAGTTCAACATCTTCAATTTGTTGAAAAGTAACATTAATTATAGAAGGCAACTTAACTAGAAAACCAGTCAACAGATGAGTCAAGCAGTTGCGATCTGCCTTACATTGGCTAGAGATTCTCTGACAGCCAAAACACAGATCTGCACAAGAGTAATTGAATTACAATAATCAATTAACATTTTTCGAATTAAAGATAAAGCTGGCAAAACTAAAGTAAATAAAGGAAAGTTGTGAACTCCACCATTGCTGGTGGGCATCACCGCACTAATTGTTTCATCAATCCAAGTGAAGCAACACCTGGATGATCCACAGCTGAAAAAATTTACCCACCAGGTAATTTTAACTATTTGTGAAAACGGGTAAGCCGTGCCAAGAAATAACAAGATTGTTGGAGGAGGACCTCTGGCCACCACAGCATGGATTCATTTGTGGGAGGAAGACTCCAAACCACACATTGATCTTAAAAAGAAAAAGAGAAATAGGAGAAAAATACCTCAGATAGGTGATCAACAGCAATTGTTTCCTCATTAGCATTCCTTCTTTCTAGGACCTGTGATCAACATGCACCACATCAGGGTTATTCATCAAAAGTTAATAATGTTAATTCCATACAAGATAAACAAGGTCAAAAAGCAAACAACAAACATACATACAATGGACATCAAACACATAAAGCAACATCATATTCTTTCTTACCCATGTTCATAAACCACTCACTTTTCAATGATAAAAAAAACAAATAACAAAAAACCAACCACAATTATATCGGATGTTTTCAAAACCTACTTCACATATAAAAGATCTCTCTTTTAGGAGTGGGAATGTAGCGCAGCTTGGGCAACAAGCAATTCCAATGACGGTTTCATTAGATATCTTACAACTAGAGTTCATTCATAACTAGTATTTGCCGAAGAATTAGGAGTTCCTATCATAATACAGGACCATTCACAACTAGTAAACAACCCCTGCTAAGAGGGGTAAATCCCCAATATAGAGCCACATTCCATCCTGCCTCAATCTTGGAAGCATGTCGCTGTAGATTATGTACTTCTACATTTTCTAAAAGCCATCATGATTGAATTGTTTCTTCTCCCATTTGTTTTCTCTTTCTCTAATAATATCTTTGTGGCTAAATAGCAGATATGTATGTGCCTTCCTCAAAGGTTGAGGTAATAGTTCCTAACCTTCTCTTGTTCAGAGAATTTCCTTCAACCCAAATCTATAGTTATATGACAAAGGTATAAAAAAGGTGCAGATAGATATACAATGAAACAAACGGAAACCTAAAATTGCAAAGCCAAAAAAAACCCCAACATTCCTGAATTTAAGTTAGTCATTAACTGGAGAAAAATGTCAGAATGATCAAACTCTTATTGGCAGTTGTTGCATCACACCATTTTTACTCTACAGCATGCTTATCATTCTTCGTATTTTGTCCTAGGAGCAATGTTTTTAAATCCGGACCGTTGAGCAAATCGGAAAAAAGAATGGGTGGATGGGTCACCGGTTGAACCGGAATCAAACCGTGACGTCATAATTACATCATTAATAATTTTTAAATTTATAAATATTAAATAAAAATAACATTTAACTCACAATTCAAATAAAAAAATAAAAACATCTCATAATCTAAGCATAATTCTAATTAAATAATTAGAATCTCTAACAAAAAAAATTAAAATTTAGAGCATCATTGATCCTCGAGTTAAAATCAAATACGCATAAGTAACAAACATAATAAAATATAAATCAAGTAAAAAGTATTAAAGTTTACTGCATCACAGTTAAAAAACTATTCAAAAAAATAAACAAAAATTAAAATAAATAGTTTTGTGAGACTTTGAAAAAAATATAAGTTCAAAAAAATCCAAAAAAAAAATTTTTTTTTGTTAAACACTTACAGACCCAGCCGATTTCCGTGAATTGGTACCGGTTCACCCGGGTCACCGGTTCAACCGCGGTTTTGGCCGATTTTCACTAAAATTATCGGTTTTTACTCCAAGCCGGTTAAATAGGTTTGATCGGACCGTTGGCCACCCCAGTCACTGGTTCAACGATTGAACCGGCCGGTCCGGTCCGGATTTGAAAACATTGCTCAAGAGTATAGCTTCTCATGTATGACTTCCTGCATTAGCCTATTTGGGCTAAATCTCATGAATTTTTCCTTTTTTGAACTATTTTCATTGTTGGCTAAATATTTCTATTTTTTAAAATCGTATCGATGAGATGAACTGAAAAAATAAAAAAAACATGATTAAAACATAAAAAAATTTCAATAAAGACGAAAATAAGCATCATAAAATTTGACTCATTGGCCTATTTTGATTTAGTTTTATCTTCTCTAAACTTTTTTTTTATATTTTTATTAAAAAATTTTCTTTTTTGCTTGAAACGGCTAGATGAGTCAAAAAATATAATAATTTGAGCAATCGATAAAAAAAAAGTTCACTGAAAATAAAAATAACCAATTATCCAAACAGGGCCAAAATATTCGATTTGATGACCGAAACCAAATGGTAGAAAACCAAATACAAAACCAAAATTCAATGCCTTCCCGAAACCAAATGGTGAAAAATCAGCAAAACAATATCCAAAGTCTGCTAAATCTGTCTCAAAAGAAAAATTTGCGATTCTTTTTTTTTATTTACGATACTTAACCATTGAGCAAAATCATTTCTTCAAACCCTAAAAATCTGCTTTTCTCAGGATAAACGAAAAAACATTCTATCGAAAACAACCATACGACAGAGGACGCACCAATCTTGTACAGATATAAACAAAACCAAAATATCATAATGACAAGCAGTAAGATCGATCTTTCCTGAACGACAACGGCCGCAATCGACATTCCGAGAGGAAGAGCTAAGGCCTCGAAATCCCCCTCCTTTTGCCGAGCCGATTCGATCACCGCTTTAGGGTTTCGTTGCTTATTCGCAACGCGAATCCCTCTCTGCGTCGAATGCGAGGTAGAACAAGCCGACGACGTCTCAGAGTCGTCCACGAAAAGCCTTTTCTTCTTCTTCTTGCTCTTCTTGGTTTTGACGGCAATAGACTTCCCTCTGTCGACGGCCTGTTTTGACAGCGGCGGCGGCAGGATTTCGGTTATCGGGCCGGAATCGACAACGGCGGTGAGGGGATGGGAGGGGAGGAGTTCCAGAGAACGTGGAGGGGTGTCCATGGAAGGATTGAAGAGGTGGGAATTGAAACATGGAACAGATTTTTGGGAGCGGGAGAGGTGTAAAGAATCTGAATGACGGTCCAAAAAGGTTACTTAGGGTTCCGTACCCGTCGAGTTGTGTCCTATGTGGCAACCACTATCAAGCATATTACCACTGTCAAGCATATTTTTATGATGGGCAGTGATAAAGAGAGGTTAATAAATTTTAAATAATAATTTAATAGAAATAAATTTTTTTAATATTAATATATTTTTTGATATAAAATTTATTATTTTTATAAATATTAATATATTTTGTATAAATATTTATATATTATATATTTTTTAACTAAATGAGTTTTAATTAGTATTTTTTTTATAATTTAAAATAATTGAACTGTACCTATCCAGTCAAAATACACTAACCTCCTATTTGCCTTTTGAAATTACATTGATATTTTTTTTATTTTAATATTTAGTTTTAAAACCGTATATTCATTACTTGCCATAAAAAAATAATGAAAAATGATGAAATTAGCTTTCAAAATTTTTAAAAATATTCATTATACCATTATACCGTTGTCACTTGGATAAGCAATTTCTTACGACGACCTTCTCTCACTTTTTGAGTATCGAATAACAAAATTGTGTACTTATTACCGTCACTGTAATCTCTCGACAGCACCTGAGAGTTTACAAAATCAGTCATCGTTTTTACTGGTAAAATATGTTGATTATTCAAAAATAAATCTTCAAAGATAGAGATTTAAAACAATGAAGCATGGCATGGAGCTTGTTCTCAGCCCACTTCTAGTTTTTCCAAAACTGTGAATTATAAAATTTATATTCTATAAGAATTGATAATTTGGTGTTCTGTGTGTAAGTCAAATTTACTTACTAGATTAATTACTATATTGAATAAAAGATACACATGCACAATATTAAATAAATAATATAACGCAATCATTACTCATATAGATTCTTATTAAAATAAAAAATAAATTTTATTAATAAATACATATATACACACACACACATGGGGGTTTTAAATAGGAATCCTATTAGTTGGATATATAAAGAAAATAGTTTCATCTAACATTTTTTTTAAAAATTAAGTTTCATTTTATGCTGCTATGCCAAATATGCTCCTAAAACTCATTTAAGCAATAGCTAAAAATCAAACCCTAACTCCCACTGCCAATTTGCTCTTCCTTCTTCTCCAGAGCTAGCCTTGCCGCCGATCTCTTCCTTCTTCTTCAGCACCGACCTGCACCGATCTCTTCCTTCTTCTCTAGTGAAGTCGTTGAAGGGTTAAGATTTCAGAGGAAGGAGAAGAAGAAGACAGTTCTTTTTTTTTTTTAACTGAGAAATTTCTCAGTTTAAATTTCTCAAAAAATTTCTCATATAATTTAATTGATATAATTTTCAGTTTAACTTTATCAAAAAACTTCTTATAGCATTTAACTGAGAAAGAGAAAAAGTTTCTTATATTATTTAATTGAGAAATTTCTCAGTTACAATGAAATAGAGGCGGCGACTGAGAGATGCGTCAGCTGGTGTCGACATTGTCAGTGGTGGCGACTAAGAGAGGAGGTGGCAATGACAATGAATGAGGGAGGCATTGGCATTGGCAATTGAGGGAGGCAGAGACAATATCACCGATGTCGAGCTTCTTTTTCTTAACAAAGTGGCTCCAGCCTTTGGTCATAAAGTAGCTTTAGATGCTATTTCCAATAGGAGTATCGAAATTGCCACGACTTTCCATTTCGATCCTCAAAATTCAAAAATAAGGGTATATTAATCATATAGCAAAATATAATTGAAAAAATAGGACCGTAGCTCAAAAATACTTAATAATAGGACTAATACTTGTACAAGTCTTTAAAATATGACTAATAATTAATTAACCCTACATATATGCCCACATGCACTACAATAGAAGATATGCTTAAGATATACATACAAAAAACCAACAAACGTGGAAGAGTGAATTTGTGCTGGCACCAATTCAACCAGAAAACAGTAATTTTCTACAAGAGCGATTACTTAGTGAGCAGAGAATGCTATATCTGCACATCATATGTTAATGCAGTGAGCTAATTAATACACGCATATTGTATATTTATAAATTTAAAGAGTGATTCTATATTAAGAGTCCAATGATTATTATATGTCAACATAACTTTATATTAAGGGGTATAAGATATGCATAGACTAATTAGACCCACTACATTAATATATTGACATAATATTTTTTTACTGCAAAATAATTTCTCATCTTCTCTAGAAAATAAGAAGATTATTGATTCGGCTAGAAGTTAAAAAAATAAAAAATAAAAAAGTTGGCAGAGCGCACCTTGAAAAGGCTTGAAAGCTGTATGGCAGAATTAGAAATCAAAAGAAGGCATAAAGTTTTTGGGAGAAAAAGGACTAAAGGAGAGCACTTGACTCTTCCTTCTCTTTAAGAATGTGCAAACAATTCGTTAATTTGTACTAATTCGTCAATTCAATTCAACCTAACTCAATTCGTGCGAGTTGTGTGAGTGAGTAGATTAGGGTTTGATGTGTTGAGTAAAAAAAATTAAAGAGGGTGAGTTGGTTACAAGCTATATTTTTTTAATCCATCATCAATCCAACTCGCCTAATATATATATATATATATATATATTAAATATTAATTATCGTGTTTTACATATGATGAATCTCAACTTATATATATTTATATTTATATAATGTTTTATAATTCATAAGGAATAAATCAAAATATTTATTATTTTAATTACTACTTTTATGTTGTGAATATTTTTTTTAATAAGCATGTAATGTATCTAAACTAGGGTTGGGGGTGTTGAGATACCCTGGACCGTATCTTCCTTCGTGGATGGGTATCCTTTCGATATTCCTATCTCGGTTCCTCCAGCGCCAGAGTTCCAGCCAGAGCATGTCCAGGTTTGACTCTTTTCTCACTATTTCTTTTTCGTCATTCTTTATTCGTAGATTGCTTAGTTCCGCATTATTTCCCCACAGACGGATCAGGCTTGGCTGGATCCGCTTATGTTGGTGATGAGCGGCCTGCGGACCTTTGTTCGTCAGCAGGATGCTGCTTTGCGTGCAGTTGGGATCCCTTTTGTTCCTCGGCCGGTGACTGTTTGTCCTTTTTGATCTCTTTGTTCTCCTTTATACTGTTTTCTTATTTTTTTGTCTCTTTTGACAGCCACCTGTAGTTGCTGCTGTTCCACCCCCCCGCTCCTACTCTTGCTCCTGCTCTTGTTCTGGTCCCAGCTCAAGGCCGTGGATCTCGTGCACCCTCCCGGGCTCGCTCCAGGGGATCTGTCTCCTCCGCTAGGAGTTGTTCCAGAGTCGTATCTTCTTCTTCTGACAGCGGTGATGATTTCGATAGGCTTTTTGAGGATGACAGCTCAGGGGAGAGAGCTCTTTTCCCCCCTAATTTTTATATTTACTTTTTATGGGCATGCGTGCCCCAGTCTGATACACATATATTTGATCCATGAACCTGCATGCCCCAGCTTTGTTGGTTATTGGGCCTAGGTTCCCCAGTTTACATTCTGATACACTACACTGCATTTTTGGGGCCTTCGTACCATTTTATTGCTTGATGTTCATCTACTGTGTGATTCCTTTTTATTTACTGCTGTGGCTTTGGGATTTATGGGTTATTTTAAAAAATATTAAAAAATAAAAAATTCAAAAAATATTTAGAAAAATCTTTTAACACATTGAAAATTAAATTTTGAAAATCATTTTTGTTGAAAATAGACTTGCAACTTGGTTTTTTAGAAAAACTAAGAAAAATAAAATTGGCTACTGATCCTTAAAACATTAACCAGAGAAAGAGGGTTCGGGGGCTAAGGTACGAATCGAGAAATGTGTTAGGCACTGCGTTCGCCCAACCGTAAGGTTGGCCTCTACTAATCATCATTGGTTCTTTAATATGATTTCTCAAATGCATGCAAATA
>JAOTRH010000001.1:14648602-14677098 GCA_034768845.1 Heliamphora exappendiculata | reverse complement strand
ATCCTCGATTATTGAAACATGAGGGCGTGGTAGGTGCGCTGAACAGATGTGTTGACTCGGGTCCTCCAATTCCCCCAAAGACATGTAATTTACCCCAGCCTGCCTGGCATAATTCGACAGTGGGTTAGTAGTGACATTCGATTTTAGGGTGACAGATGGTGGTGGGATCACTTTATTATCAATGAGGTTTTGGATCTCGTACCGGAGTCTCAAACACTTATCGATTAGGTACCCGTGACCTTGGTGGAATGCGTAGTATTGGGAAGCATTAAACCTTGGTGGTAGGGGATCAGGAACAAGCATGGGGTCCAATAGCTTGATGAGCCTCTTCTCGATGAGTCGACTCAGAGCGGTGGATAATGGAATGTTGAGGGGGGGTAAAGACCCTCCTCGGCTTTTGTTGCTGTTGACTATTATCTGATTGTTGGGGATTGTTCGTTGGATGGGTGGAAGGATTCAAAAGATTCATCTCGCCCGAGCGAGCAGCAGATTGATTTTGATTGGTTGTAGGGAAGGTCCTTCTTCGTGGTTTCTGGCTCGGCTCGGCTTTTTCAACATCCCCAGACTAGATTGCATCCTCTATCTGGACCCCAGTGTCAAATAATTGCTTGAATGTGGAGAGTGGCTGCGTGATCAAGTAACGCTTCAATAGAGACTGCATGTTCTTTACCACCATCCTTGCTCCTTTTCAGAAGGTCGATTTGTCATCTTAGCGGCCTTACCTCTCCATCGGGTCAGGAGGTCAACAAAAGATTTTCAATTCTCCTGTCGGGTTGTTTCAAGCTCTCGGGTAGTTACATCCAGTTAGACATTGTAACTATATTGGCTGATAAAGACCATTGCAAAGTTTTCCCAAGTTCTAGTTTTAGCTATATCAAGTGAGAGAAACCATTTCTAGGCTGCCCTAGAAAGAGATCGGTGAAAGAGCTTAGCCTTCAACTGGTTATCAATCCCCATTAGCGACAGGGTACCAACATACATTCAGAGATGAATTTTGGGATCTCCGGTTCCGTCAAAATTTTCCATGTCCAGCATTTTGAACTTTTTCGATAATTTCGCATCTGGGAACAGCAGAGTCCCCCTACATCGAGCATATATTCCTCAACTCCCTTGGCTTTTCTGAGTACCTTTTCTATCATGTCGATCTTCTCAATCAGTGCAGATTTTTTAGACGGCGCAGTGTTGTTCTCCTCAACTATCACCTAACGAGCGTTTCATGGTGGTTGTGGAACAATTTACGGTCTATCGGAGACCTAGTTGTTATCTTAAAAACCCTCTTTATTCTCGTTCGTCTCATCTGGTTGTCCATTTGCAACAGGGATACGGGCCTGAATTGCCCGTATCTGTGCCTGACATTGCACTTGAGCCTGGGTCTGTTGCTCTACGGCTCTCTGTATATAAGTAATCGTCCTCATTAGGGCTGCCAAATTCACCTCATTTTCTACCATTTTAGTTGACCTTTCAGATACCCTACAGAGTCTTTCTATCACTGATATTTTCCAGACACGTGTTGATTGTACTTTTCTCGGCCCAATGGTAATCCCACAAAGAAACTTAGATCCCAAAAATAGAATAACCAGTGTCAGACACTTTCCAAGCGAACAGATAGCAAATATCTCGGGTTTTCAAAATAACAAATTATGAGTAGATAAATACATAGAGTGAAACAATGCCCCTGTCGGGCTCATGCTGCCAGCATAACAACAGGACGTCCCGGGACAACGGCTAAGGAGAGGATTAACCAACTTCTAGAGGGAAGGTTTATTTAAACGGACAGCACACCGATAGAAAAAATAGAGCTACATTAACTGGACTTGTTTAACCTAAAAATTTTAAGAAAAAACGGGCAGCATATCGGTAAGGATGTAACTCTGAAGGGTTTGAAAGAAACGAGTCTATGTCAATGGGAGGGAATCAACAACCCAGGAAGAAGCCGAGGGAGAGAGGAAATACCCTAGAAGTGTTAAAACAAAACACGAGCGTGGCCCCAAAAAGAAAACTATGCTAAGAAAAACCGAATATGGTGAAAAATAAAACCCAGGTAAGAACCCGAAGGAAAAGCTAGCCTAAGCAAAGGATAACAGAAAATTTAGGTCGAACCCGGAGAAAGAACTAGCCTAAACTTGATCAAAATAATCTTAACAATATACAAACAAAACATACAATGAAAAAATATATATAATCCTACTAGGGTTAGCAATACCTAATTGGGGGGTTCTAAGTTCACTATATGCAAAAGCCTGATTTTGGTCAATTGAAAATGGTATCTTCTGAATAGAGCCAGGTACATACCTTCCATGCAGAATATGGTCAAACTGTACGTCCGAACTCTTTTATTGCACCTATGATAGCGTACAGTCAGCAAGGGTTATCCGTCTCCCCAATAATTTCCAAAACGGATTAACGTTCAGGGCATCAGGTCGACCAGGTAGGAAATTTTGAAGAACAATGCATATGCATGCGAAAATACAAATGAAAAATTTTGTTAAGAACCAATGATATTTTCAAGTCTATACCTCTTATTTGATTTTAGAAACCAATCCCTAGCAGAGTCGCCAGAAAATACTGTGGTGTTGAGATTTAGGGATAAAAAATAAAGAAATTCAAAAGATGTTTTAGAAAATATTTTAACACCTTGAAAATCAAATTTTAAAAATTTCTTTTTATTAAAAATAGAGTCGCCACTTAATTTTTGAGAAAAATTAAGAAAAATAAAAAAATAACTTACTGATCTTCAAAACGTTAATAAGAGAAAAAGGGTTCGGGGGCTAAGGTACGAATCGAGAAAGGTGTTAGGCATCCCGTTCGCCCAACCGTAAGGTTGGCCTCTACTAATCATTATTGATTTTTTAATAGAATTTCTCAAACGTACGCAAATAAAGAAAATGAAGACAAATAGAGAACATCCAAAATCAAATATAAAAAATACGTAAAATATGTACATAACACTCCAAAATAAATAAATGTTAAAAGTAAAATTCTAAATCCTATAACATGCAATTTCTATATAAAAAATACATAAAACACATACCTACATGCATTAATGTTGAAACAACCTAAACTAGCATGATTTTGTTAAAAGAATAAAAATATACTAGAAATTGGCAAAACTACTTAAACATGGATTTGCTACAAAAGAAAATTTAAATTATCCTAAACATGCTTTCAAATAAAGAAATTAAAACTTGCATATCATTAAAATTAACTAGGTTAACATTAACCTGATAAATCAATAAAGAAATAAAAAAATGTAAAATAAGAAATGCATAAAAGAAAAAAAATCCTACATTAAAGAAAAGCCTATTTAACAAAGAAATCTAAAATAAGAATTTTGTAACAAAAGAAAATTTAAAGATTTAAAAGAAAAGAAAAAAATTTGGCAAGATATGAAGGGTAAAAAATTCTATTAAGAAGGAAATCTAATTATTTACATAAAAGATGAAAATAAAAAAGATAAAAAAATATTAAAAGATATTTTTATGTTTTTTTGCTTTTTATTGTTAATAGAAGAAAAGAAAAGAAAATTATTATAAAAGACAAGTTAAGAAGAATTAAATTATTAACATTTTATATTTTAAAGGAAAATAAAAGAGAAGAAAATTGAAGAAATGAAAAGAATAATGAAGTATTTTAAAATAAAAAATTATGAACTACTTAAAGATGAAAATTAACTTAAAATTCTTTTTGTGATTTTTTGTTTTAGCAAAATAAAAAAAATACTATAAAAAGAAAATAAGACTGTAGAAAAGAAAATGAAAAATGAATTTCTAAAAAAAAAGAATATTAATATTACAATAAATAAAATGTTAAATGGAACTTTGTAAGAAAATTAAAACTATTACTAAAAGAAAATAAAATAATAGAAAAGAAAATTACACTAATAAAAGAAAAAGAATGAAAGCTAAAAAAAAGAAATAAATAAAATTGAAAGAACATTTAAACTAATATTAAAAACGCATTTAAGTTGGTGTTATCAAAAGAATATTAAACTAAAATTAAAAGAAAGAGAAAAAGAATTGCTAGTATTTAAATGAAATATAAAATTAAAACTTAAAAGAAAGAGAAAATAAAAATATTATAAAGAAAATTTAAAATTAATAAATAAAGTGCTATAAAAAATAAAAGTAAAATAATGTTAGAAGAAAATAAACACTAAACTAGAAAAAAATAAAATGGAGCATTAAACTAATTATGACAAGAAAATAAAATAAAATGCTATTAAAATAAAATTTAGACTAAAAAAAAATTAAATGCTGGAACATTAAATTAATGTAAAAGGAAAGAAAAAGAAAAAGAATAAAATACTAGAATTTAAATGGATGTAATATTGACTATTACAACTATTTTTATGTAAGTGCATTGGATTATAACAATTAATAACATTGATAAGTTGTAATTATCAAAAAAATATTAACACTATTTAATGATTTAACAATTTATAATGAGTTTAAAATGTAAGTAAGTAAACCAATAAAACAAGTAAACTACATAAACTAAAACATGAATTTAAACATAAGTAAAACAAGAATGTAATTGGAACGAATACGTAAAAATTAACTCGATCACTCTAAAAGAGAGAAGATGGAGCTAGAAGAACCGGGGATCCAAGCAGAATACCTAAATCGCTGAGGAATCCTCAAATTGGGGAATGTAGGTTAGCAATTTGATCATCGGGTGATGATCCAAGCTAGGGTTTGGGACTATCGGAGGCTCGGGTCTTTGTATTTCAGCAGGGCTTCGGCGTCGGGGCTCAAAATTGCTCGGCGACTCGCAGAGATTCTATCACTAAACTTCTCTATAATTTTCTTGTCCTTGAAAACGTACAAGACGTACGGTATTTATAGAGTTCTTCAACCAATGATTTGCTGCCACATTTTAAAACACGTCATGCCATTTGAAGTTGGCGGCCGCCACAATGCAAGTTGGCGGTCGCTATGTTGAAGTTGGCAGTCGCCATGTTGGAAAAGGTTCCACAAGGTTCTATTGGCAGTCGCCATAATGGAGTTGGCGGTCGCCATGTTGGGAATTGCTTGGACAACAAGTTATTGGCTTCGAAGGTTTTTGATGGTTAAGGTTCAAATATTGAGTTTGGATCACTTCCCGAGAATCGAACTGAGGTACCATTCCAGCTGTTTTCATCATCGGATTCACCTAAGATTAGGTGGGGTCAAATTGTGAAGGATTTCTTGTATAGGTCCCCCGAACTAGAGACCCAAAATCTAGCTGATTTCCTTCTTATCATTTGCACCTCTCTTTGACCGGATGGGAGTACGTCTTTCTGCAAGTAGTCTTTTATGGGATCCATCCAACTAGGACCCAGCTCCGAACAATAGATATGCTCCTCTTCGTTGATGACTATGCTCGGTTGTTGGAGGACTCCCATTGAAATCACCATTTTTTCCTAAGAGCTAACAACTGATGCTAAGCATGTCAGAGAGTCAGCATGGCTGTTCTTTTTGGACAAAAGATGAATTATTTCATAGTTCGGGATGTCCTTTGCTAGTTGCTAGGCCAGCCGAACACATACATGCATTCTGTCATCCCTCGCCGTGTACTCTTCTTTGAACTGATTTACGACCAACTGGTAATCACAGAATATCTTTGTTCTCTGGGCCTTCAGTTTCTTAACATCTCGGAGTCCAGCTAAGAGGGCTTCATATTCGGCTTCATTGTTGGTGGCTTGAAAGTCCAGCCAAATAGCCTTCTTCATGAGGATTCCATCAGGGCTATACAGTACTATCCTTGCTTCAGCCCTTTGTTGCATGAAGAGCCGTCCACGTAGAGCCTCCAAGTGTCCTATGAGTCTGCATTTTCAAGAGTTGTTCGCTTGGTGGCTTGCCCCCCTGTGTCCATCGAACACTCCTCCTAGATGAATTCGGCTATAAAGTCGGCCGAGACTTGTCCCTTTATGGCCATCCTTGGATAGAAGGTGATGTCGTGCTCCCCAAGTTCCATGACCCATTTTTTAATTCTTCCTAAAACGTCAGCTTTCTGAAGTAATGATTGAAGGGGGTATTCGGTTATTACCTTAATTGGATGAGCTTTGAAGTAGTGAATGAGCTTGTGAAATGCAACGATGAGTGCCAAGGCCATCTTCTCCAAGGGTAGATACCTTGTTTCTGGATCGAGAAGCACCTTGCTCACGTAGTAAATTGGCTTTTGGGTCTTGTCTTCCACCTTCAGGAGCACGACGCTTACTGCGCGACTTGAAACTGCCAAGTACGTATATAGTGTCTAACCACTGTTCGGCACCGTTAGTAATGGTGGGAAAGAGAGATACTACTTTAGCTCGGCAAGGGCCTGCTCACTTTCTTCATCCCACATGAACTGATTTGTCCTGTTTATTGCTTTGAAGAACAGATAGCACCGGTCAGATGCTCGGCTAATGAACCAATTCAGTGCTGCAACCATCCTTGTAAGCTTCTGGACTTCTTTCAGGTTTTGTGGACTCCTTAAGTTCTGAATAGCTAATATATGTTCGGGATTTACCTCTATTCCTCTGTGAGTGGCAAGGAAATCTAAGAATTTTCCCGAACTGACCCCAAAGGCACATTTAGAGGCATTAAGCCTTAGCGTATAAGCCTTGACGATTTCGAATTTCTTTCTCAGATCTTAAAGGTGCTTGTTCGGGTGTTTAGTCTTTACGACCATGTCATCTATGTAGACCTCCATGGTTTTGTCGACCAGGCCGCCGAACATCTTTGTTGCAAGCCTTTGATAAGTGGCACCAGCGTTCTTTAGTTCAAATGGCATTACCTTGTAGCAGTAGATTCCTCGAGGAGTAATGAACGCTGTCTTCTCCATGTTCGGGCGGTGCATGGCAATCTGATGGTATCCTCTATATGCATCCAGGAAACTCATTCTCTCATGTCCTGCCGTTGAATCAACGAGCTGGTCTATTCGGGGCAGAGAAAAATAGTCTTTAGGGTAGGCCTTGTTGAGATCGGTGAAGTCAACACATACTCGCTACTTCCCATTCTTCTTTTTGACCACGACGATGTTTGCCAGCCAGGTTGGGTAATGGATTTCCTTGATGGCCCCAGCCTCCTTTAGTTTTTGAACCTCCTCAACCACTGCCTCCGCATGGTGTGATGCCGATTTCCTGGGCTTCTGTACTACTGGCCTCCTCTAGGGATCCACATTTAACCGGTGGTTGATTACCTCGGGATCTATCCCCGACATCTCGTAAGGTGTTCATGCGAAGACCTCTCTGTTCTTCTTCAAAAATTTAACTAGTCAGTCTCTTCTGGCTCGACCATACTGGTTCCGAGCAAGAAAAACCGATCTAGGTCCTCCGGGTTGATGATAACTTTCTTAAGATCCTCCACCACCTTCTCCTCAGCGGTTCGGCTGTAGTCGTGGATTGTTTTGCCTTCCCCTATCTCAATACGTTTTACTTCTGGATATTGTTCGGTGCTCTTCATTGTTACTAGAAAACATGACCTCACTGTGTGTTGGTCTCCCTTGATTTCAACTACCTCTTTGCCCACTTAGAACTTCAAGGATTTGTGGTAGGTTGCGGGTACTGCTCTCAAACTATGAATTCATATTCTACCTACAATTGCATTATAAGTAGAAGGTTGATTAACAACTAAGAACTCAATGTTTACCCTGGGCCCTACTTTCATTGGTACAGTGATTCTTCCAACCGGCCATACTAGGTCCGTGCCAATTCCGATCAGGGGTGTCATGCACCTTTTGAGTGTAGAGTCCTTCAGTCCCAGCTTCTGGAACAGATTGTGGTACATAATATCCACTGAACTGTCCTGGTCTACCAATACTCGCATTACATCGTAATTAGCGATGCGCAGTGTTAGTACCAATGCGTCATTATGGGGTCGGTGTATTCCTTCAAGTTCTTCCTCTGAGAAGCTTATCCCCTTAGTCTGGCCATGGCTGGGGTTTTCTTCTGTTCTTCCCCGCTTGCCCTCATCTACCTTCATGGCATGTGCAATGGTTCTGACTTGGTGCCGAACAACTGATCGGGTGATCGGCTCAACTGTGCCATGGATCATCTTGACGACCTCAAGTAGAGCATCACCTTGTTGGGGCCTCCGATCCTGATCACGATTTCTCCCTTCTCGAGCAGTCTTTTTGGCATCTATGAATTCAAGCAGGTGCCCTACTTGCACCAAGTCCTCTAAGTGCTTTTTGAAAGTTCTGCATTCCCCAGTCAAATGGCTATGATCTCGGTGATAGTGACACTTTCTCTTCTGATCACGTCTATTCGGATCTCCCATCAGCTTCAGAGGCCACTGAAAATATGGCTTGTCCTTGATCTGGTCCAAGAGCTTATGCAGGGGTTCTTTGAATACTGTTTGCAAGGTCTGGTAAGCCACTGACTCCTTCTTCTCTTGGAATTGCTTTATGGACTTTTGGTCTTTTCGGCCTTTATTCTTCTTCTCAGGTTGCTTGACTGAGGCTACACTTTGTTCAGCCTGACTCATGTCTTCTTCCACCTTTGCATGCTGCTCTATTTTTACCATCAATTCGGACATTGTGGTGACGACTTTTTTGGTTAGGGACTGTCTCAAATGACTCTGGAAAGGCAACCCAATCTTGAAAGATGCCACTGCAAGTTGCTCACTGCAGTCTTCAATCTCCTTGTAGGCCTCCCAGTATCGCCGAGCATACTCCCGAATTGTCTCCCCATAATCCTTTCTTAGGGAGAGAAGGGTGTCAAAACTCCTTGGCTTCTTACTGTTGGCTATGAACCGAGCAGTAAAGGATTCAGCCAGTTGTTGCCAATTTGCTATGGAACGTAGTGGCAACTTATGGAACCAACTGAGGGCTGTTTCTCCCAAACTGGATGGGGACATGCGGAAAAGGAGTGTATCGTTCCTGCTCTAGAGTGCCATCGCCTGTTTGTATTGCCGAATATGGCTCACTGGATCTGTCTTCCTATCATACATCTCAAACTTTGGTGGGGCGAACTTGCGAGGTGGATCAGCATTTTCAATGACTTCAGCTAGTGGTGATACCGAGATCTGTTCAAGAGCTCTCATTGCCACATCTTGGGATGTTCGGCCACCGCCATGCTGCATCCTAGAATCCATCCTTTTTTCTAACCACAGCCGTAGGTCTTGGTTGGGGTCCAGCTCAGCCTGAGCCACTCTTTCATGGCTTGGCCGAACTGATTCCATTTTAGTAGTGTCAGCTCGCCTAGTGCTTCTCGAGATTTTCTCAGGCTCTTTGCGCCTCCTCCTCTGGGGATGACTCAGACTGTAGGACTCTGGGCTTTGTTCGATTTTCTCTTGCTCTGGACTTTCTCTTCGCCTTATATGCGGTTCCCTTCGAGCATCCTGCCTCTGGAGCAGTCGTTTGAGTTTATCAATCTCCTTGTCACGTTGCTCCATTCTTTTTTCCAGGTTGTTGATGATCCTATCTCGTCTGGCCAATCTTTTTTTCAATCTTTCTCTGTCTCTTGAAGATGGGGGAGAAGGTCTTTGTCCTCTAGAACTCGTGGTGGAATAATGCAATTGTCTCCCATTATGTGAGGTGTCATCCCTTCGCCTTCGAACTTCTGGAGGGATCCTGGGGGCCCTTGGCCTTTTTAGAACAACTGGAATGGATCATTGGGGGATATCTCATTACCCCTGGTACGGCTTCCAGCAAATCCAGTTGGAGTCTGGCTCATGATTCTGTTGGTTCGAGATCGTCATTCCCACAGATGGCGCCAAATTGTGCGCGTGACAAACTGGAGGCTTGTTTGGCACAATCAGGACCAAGTGATTTAGCCCAATACTAATGACCCCGAACAGGATATGGGCTAGACTCCTCGCCGCCGAACTCACCGAAAGCTCCTTGCTCCGCCGCCGAACTCCTGCAAGGCAGAGAACACCATTAGTGCCCTCCAATCTGGTCTGACCGGGAGGCACTCCGACGCTCAAGTTAGAAATCTCTCTATGAGGTATCTAGTCAGGAATTGGGCTTAGAGTTGCGTACCTGCGGTTTGAGAGTGCCTTCCTTTATATAGAGGTTGAAACTTTATGAGGCTAGATCCTTTTAGGATTCTGCCTCTTGATTTTTTAAATATCATTTCCTATCTTATAGATCTCACTCTAATTTGTTTCCATCCCACATATCTGATCAAGTCGTATCAAGGACGGGGACTTATCTTTCCATCAAGGGGCCGACATAGGCTTCACTTGGTCCGGACTGCCCCTTTCTGGGGTAGGCTGAACTCATATGGCCCGAACAACTGGTGGTTCGGGCTTCTTTGGGCACTAGAGTAGTCTGTTTTGAGTTGGCCTCCTTTTTGGGGCTTCGGCCCCGTTTAATCGGCTGGGCCTCAGCCTATAGTCTTTATCCACCCTCAATTTTTAAAAAATATTTGTGATATTCTGGTATCTCACATCAGAAAGAAAAATTGAGTTTCTAGACTATAAAGAAAAAATCTTAGATCCTTATACAACAACAAGGCATTTTTCTATATGGTAGAGATCCTAGCAGAACTCCGCAATTAAGTGTGCTTGGACGGGAGCAATGTAAGGATGTGTGACTCTCTAGAAAGAATAAAACTGTGAGAGTTTTGCTCAAAGCGAATAATATCGTTGCCATGTGAAGGGTTTGGGTATTACAATATTGTTCAATAATAAATAATTAGTATATCATAAATATTTATTTAAAATAGTATTTTAATTAATTAGTCTAAATTAATCTAATTACTTATAATGAGATAGCTAATTTGAAAGCGATAAGATTCAATATGTAATTTTTTTAATAATAATTTAATATTGATTAGTTTTAGAAATCTCTTTTTATACTATATTTGATATTTGAATTGAAGTATAAAAATAAAAAATAAAAGTACAAGCAAAAAAATAAGTAAATTTTTATTTAAAAAATTAATTATGGACCGGTACGTATCCGGTATTATCTGGTATTGGCCGGTACATTTGGTATAGACCGATATTTTGATTAATACAAAACTAAGCCTATGTTTGGACTAATTTTTTTTTTTAGTTTTTTAGAATTTTTGATCTTTTTGTAAAAAGGTATATTTAAAAATATGTAAAAAAAAGGCTAAAAAAGCCTAATTAAACCAAATTAGTTGATTTTTTTTTTTAACTTTTAAGTTAAAAAGTTCTTTAAAAAAATCTAACCAAAACACAGGTTAAGTAATTAATTTATCGGTATTATTCCAAACTGATAGACACCAGTCTTGTCAGTATGGTATTGCCATATTAACAACTATGAACAGAAGTGCAATTATACTAGAAAATGGTTAAAATATATATATATATGAAAAATAATAAATCAACACATTTCCTAATCCGATCTTTAATTACCGCTAAAAGAACGAGAGTTAATAATTGAAACACAAGTAAATCTAACGTATTTTTTTCTAGAATTACATCACTAAGATAAGTTATACAGAATATATAAGATTAAATAGAATATAATTAATATCAAGACTATGATGGGATTGTCAAGGTAAAGTTTTTATATAATATTCTTCTATTAAAATCATTTGTCAATAAAAATTGTACAGTGTTATCCAATAATTTCTCTCATACTATAATCATAGTAAAACATATTTATATAATTCTACGACATAATTTATTCCTAGGATCTTATTCAGTTCTTCTAAAATTCTATCTGTAATCTCATCATATTCAGTTTGTTTTTCATCATTTTTCTTCACTTCATTTTATTAGTATACACAACTTTAATAATTAAACCTACAATAAAAATACTTATGCAATCAAATGCGTCCTTTAAAGCTACGTCCACGAGCTATTAAGTTAACAGAATCCGATCTCAAAAATTACCATTATATTTATAGAAAGTTTAACAAAATTCAACAAAATTAAAAACCATCTTCATAAATGAAAACTCATATTTAAAAAAATTGAAAACTCTTATTTCATAAGTCTAACATTCCCCTCATGGTGAAGATGAGTTGCCCTAGCCCTGTTAACATTTCCATCTCCAAGTTCATGGGTCTTGCCCACACTAAAAACACCACCCACCAAGCTCTCTCCATGGCGGCCATTGGCTTTTCCGCGGCGGCCTCCATAGCTCTCTTCACTACCGAGATCATAACCCTCCTCATGAAAACCCTGCAAATCTGACCTAGTTGATATATAATTGGTGAGTTTTCCTATCTCATCTCCCACTTGGCTAATAATATTAGCACTAGGGAAAGAATGATCTTCTTGGCTCTTCTCTCCCTCAGTTTCCCTATAGTTGTTGAGATAAATCTTCAGGGGTCCAACATAATTCTCAAACCCTAGGGTTGTCATAGCCCACAAGAGATCATCCCCATTGATGGTTTTTCTCTTCTCCCTTTGACACTTGTCGGAAGCTTCACCGGTTATGAAGCTTATGAACTCCGAGACGCACTCTTGGACAGTTTCCTTAGCATCTTTTGGTATCTTTGCATTCGCCGGGTGGGATTTTTTCATGATCCGGCTCACATTAGCGATGGGGAGAAACCGGTCTTGCTCTTTTGAGGAGGTGTTGGAGATGTTTCCCGACGATGGGCTCCCGAGGGGGCTAGTTTGGCTTCTTTTTCTGGTCATGGGGAAGAGTAGAGAAAAGTAAGAAGGGAACAAAAAGTTGCAAAAAGGGAAGTGAGGATGAGTTTGAAGAGATGTTATGTGGAATCTAATGAGAGAGGAGCAAGTTTGGGTTTTAACCTAAATGAAGAGGGAGTGCTATTTTATTCACCCATATCTTAATGGTTCAAAGTGTGAAGCATATTATACATTTGAGTGAAGTACATAATTTTAAAACATGACAAGTAAATTCCCAAAAAGCCTCTTTGAAGGCCAATTTAAAAAGAAAAACAGTTTTATCTTAAGAAAGAGTAGGTTGAATGAACGTGAATGAATTGGTCGACTTGTTAATTGGCTCCATCGAGTAGAACTATTGTTTGTGAACAAATTGGACTTGTTCTTTAATGGTTATTTATTTGAGTTTATAGAGTGGTCATTAAACATTTGTGTTGATGTTAATTTTAAAGTTTTAAAATTAGTCAAACTACGTACAAATTGATTTGAACATTTACTCATCGAAAAGAAAAGAAAAAGAAACAATAGAGAGAAGGGGGAAGGAAGTTTGATAAGACATAAAATAAAAGAAAATACCAGTGGCTAATGCGAACCATTGCAAAGGGATGGTGTGGGAAGGGGGAATCTTGAAGGGGGAAAAAAATAAAAAGGAAGAGTACTACTATTGGGGGTTGTAAAAAAATCAGGAAAGAATATTGATAAGGTGACATCTTGTTTCACTAAATTTCTGTGAAACTAAAATCAGCTGGAGACACATGCAAGTGGCAAAGGTATTTGCAGTAGTTTTTAATTTTTTATTATTAATTTTAATTATAAATTATATATTTTTTAACTGCTTATAACTTATTATGTTACAAATTAATGCTAGCCTATTTGATAGAATAATAGCATGAATCTAAAGTTCAAATAGCTTATACAAAAAAAAAATCATAAAAAATGAATGAGTTAAATTGGTCATTTTCGGGTGTTACAGGTTTAATACTAGCTTAACATGTTTATTGAATATTATTAGATAATGTTAATTTTAATTTTGTGTTGAAAAATAGCTAATCATAACTCTTTAAATTCGTATAGAGTTCAAATCGTGTTAACGTATCATATCAAAAATTATCGCGTTTAATGTTGATGCTGAATTAAAAGTAGCCAATGAGACCATGGCCCCACCTTTTTTCAATTAATCGCAAGAAAATTTGATAAAAATTTTTAGAGTAAAATCAAAATAGAGGGTGTTAGAAGTATATGTCAAAACTTTTTTTTTTTTTATAACTATTGTTTCTTCATTTTTAGTAACTTTTTAAAATTTAGTCTAAAAATTATATTTTTTTAATTTCCCTCGTTTAGAAAAATTAAAAAATTAAAAAATTAAATAAAAAAATTTTAAAGACAAAAAATGCTATTTTCAGTCAAAATATATTTTATTTTTTTCTTTAGTAAACTTTTTAAAACATTAATAATTTTTGTTACTTTTTAATCTTTCTCACTAGATTTAATTGAAAGGTAAATAATTTAAAAGCTACTATAAGAAAGAACAGAAAGACAAAAATAAGTTATTTGAAAATAAAATTTGGCAAACACCGCCTTTAAAATTTTGGAAAACCGCAATCTTCAGAAGGGTTATCAATTTCATCAGTAACTTTGTTAATTCAGGCCCAACTTCTTACTAGCCATTTAAATAGAATCTTTTTATAAAAAAAATATATTTTTTGACAAAAAATAAAACCAAACTTAAAGTAGCTTTCAAAAAAGGGAAATTAATGAAAAAGAAAACCATAAAAAAAATGTTAAAAGTAGGAGTGAGCATTTTTTATGCCACAAGTTATCAATACACCAAATTAGAAATTTGAGGTACTATTTTTTAATACGAAGTTAAAAATAACACAAGATAACATATTTAATAAATAAATTAAGTTAATATTAAACCTACAAAATTAAAAATAATCCATTTAGCCCATTTAATTTTTTGTAAACTTACTCTTTCAACCTTTTGAACTTGAAAATTCTTCATGCAAAGATTCTTATTGTCTTTCTGTAGAACTATTTAAAAACTTCTTACAAATTGTTTAAAATTTTTATTTATTATAATTTATGTAATTTTACAATTAAAATATGTATAAAATTAAAAATATAAACATATTATTAATAAATTGTTAAACAAGTTATTAAATAAATTACAAACAAATTAACTTCTTTACAAACAAGTAGTGTTTGTGTTAAATAACACGTTTAGTGAAATCAATGGCGTTAGTATTAAGAAATTTATGAAATTTATGAGACAAATTTAATATAACATAACACGAATACGAACACACTACAATGCCCACCTCTAGTTAAAAAAAAACTTGATCCAAAGCCTAGATGCTCATTAAACCCCTTAAAAACACAGATAAAAAGCCAATTAGTCCAAACCTGCGCATGTATCAACAAAAGAATTAGGGTAAAAACCCAAGATAATAGGTTAAAGGAAGTGCATGTCCAGATGAGAAACCGGCGTCGATCAAAATATATATGAAATTATTTTTCCATGGAAAGATAATGAGCTTAAGTTCCTTCTATAAAAACCTAATGTCTCAGAAGGATTACCAGTGAGGTGCCAGAAAGCCCCTTCAAAATGCTTTCTTGAACATATACAATGGTCCAAACCCAAGATCCTACTACATGAAATCCTTGTGTAAAAAGATTACAGATCAAAACAGTGCACAAACATGAGAATCTATAGGTTCCCTCTCCCGAATCTCTTGATTTAAATGGCGCCCGGAAAGGTTAAAAACAGCTGACCACAAAATGAGAAAAAAATTAAAAATATAAAAACTGGATATTACAGCATCGATATGATGTGTGTTCAATTGGCCCCGGAAAGATTCATATGCACAAATTATGATGAATGCTACTGAAAATACACAATGAGTTAACAGGAGAACCCCAGGTTCCTCCGAGGAGCGTACAATTTCATGTTCTATTGACTCCGTGAGGGGGGCACTTCCAGGTGCCAATCCAGGAGTTGAGTCTCGACCCCAACATTGGCAATCTATCTTCCTATGGATGGGGGACCCAATGTCTTTCTTGGCTGTCATTTGCATATAAGACAGATCCATTAAATCACGACTCGATATTCCTACAAATAATAGAGGAAGCAAGACATGTAAAACAAGAGGGGGAAAAATGTAAATAATTTTGCTCTCTACTTACCTACCCTTTAGGTCATCTTGGACCAGACAATTCGAAAGCATGGAGATTGTCCGTGGAGTCAACAATCCATTCAGAATTTCGAGATGGGGCCAGTTCAACCTCCTGGCGAACGACCTCCACCTTCTGCCACTCTTCCCATCTTTCTGCCAAGCCATCACCTTCAAGCATTCTGACAACCTCGGACATCTTAGGCCGGTCCATTGGAGACCCTTGTGTGCAGAGCAAAGCTACTTGTATTAGCTGCTCGACTTCGGCATCGACATAATTGCTCTGCAGATCTGGATCTACAAGCATCTCCAACTTCTTCTCTTTTAAGAGACCTTTAACCTGAGAAACTTGCAAACGTGATCAATTTTGCTCATGCATGACCAAGATGGGAGTTAGTGTTCCAAATGGGAGGTTGAAAGTTCAAACCTTGCTGCCAAGTGCAAGGCATGGGAGTGTTTGTGCTTTTTTGCCGTTCAAAAAATACATTATTCCTTCCAAAAATGTGAAGATCAAAACAGAGGGACTGGTGAATTGGAAAAGCAGTTACCTTAAAACAACACTAAAAAGGAAAAAATAAAAATATTACATCCAAACGTCTAGTAAACTGGAATTCCCAAGCCAAATTCACATATGAGCTGAAAACTATAAATAACATATTAGTTCTAGAACAAAATAAAGTTAGTTCTAAATGACAATCTCATCAAATGACAAAGCTCTCAATATGAGCTGAGGAGCATTGGGAAAGCCTGCATAGTAAAATCATTTCTTGATGCTTTATATATTTGATGAGAACATAAAAAATAAATTTACACCTCAGCATAAGCTTTTAAATGAAATGGTGATAAGCAATTTAACATGATATTAAAGCAAGAAATAGATCCTATATTCGAACCTCACAGCCTTCAAATAATTAAAATACTTCCAAGTTTTTGGCCCACTTATGGAGGAAGTTCTAAAAACACTTGGGGGTGCATGTTGAAAATAAAGCTACCCGTCTCTCAAATAGCTAAAGCTTTTAGGTGAGAATGTGGTCAACAATGCACAACTTGTTTGGTTCGCTGGACAAAGGAAACATATGGAATCCACATATTTAGATTTTATCTCCTTGGCCTCCTTATCCCGCGTTTGTATCGCGGGACTAGGGCTAATAATCCAGTGAATATTGGATTATTAATATTTCATTCATGGTATTCATAATACTAGGTCCTCATTGATATTATTAGTATCAGGCTCTAGATTATCTTTCCTCCTTATCTAACGGTAAAAAATAACTATATAACTCTTATCCCATTATTTATCCTATTCTAACCAAACATGAACCAAATTTCTCAATCTATACATAATTCATTACATAATTTCCTGGTATTAAAAAAAAAAATATGTGGGACCCATAGTATTACTTATCCCTCTTATCCTATCCTATCCAATCCTATCCAAAATACCAAACAAGCCCCTAGTATCATAAAAGAAAGAACTGGGTCAGTGAAAGCACTTGAAATCAGTCTTATATTGATTGCTTTTTCTTGCATATCAATTAGGTCTATTCCCATTGATAAAAAAAAATTAGGTCTATTCCTACTTTTTCTGGGCAATGAGTCCAGTTAGTTATAATAATCAAATCGGAAAAAACGGATTGGTGATTTGTTCTCCTCGACAAAAACAAAAACAAAATATTTTGACCTTCGAGGAATAAAGACACTTGCATGAAGACAGACATTTTAGCTTTAAATAAACACCTAAATATGAGGAAAATAAAAAATAAAAACCAACAGAAATAATTACGAAATGATTTGGAGAAAAGAATTAAGCATACCCAATCCAGTAACATAACATCGTCATCATTTGCTAGCCGAGCAAGATCAAATGCCCTCTGCCCAGTTATTAGCTCTAAAAGCATAATCCCATAACCAAAGACATCAGTCTTCTCTGATGACTTCCCTGTAGAGAGATATTCTGGAGCTATATGCCCAATGGTGCCACGGACCGCAGTTGTGACATGGGTATCTTTATAATCCATAAGCTTAGCCAACCCAAAGTCACCAACAACAGCCTCAAATTCCTCATCCAACAAAATATTTGCCGCTTTCACATCACGATGAATGATCTTTGGGTCACAGTGATCATGCAAATAAGAAAGCCCTCTTGCAGATCCCAGTGCAATTCTCTTTCTTGTTGGCCAATCAAGTGGCGTTTCTGATGGTGGACGCTCTGCAATAAATTTAACCCAAATATGTCATCAGTCATGCACCACCAATCACCCAGAGCTAACAGAGAAGAAGTATCGTGATATTAGACCAATCAGCTTTCCCAGACCTAATGAGTTTACTTTTGGAGTCCAATATGCTTGCCTTATGCTGGAAGGCTGAACCAATGACGTTGAGTAAAAGGGCACAAGAAAATAGTAGATATCATAAAATCTCTATTTGGTTAAAATATACAAGTATATGCATATCCACGTGCATCCAGCATGTAGGACGAGGCTTGTGTTATAACAGTTCTGACAATCACCCTGATATGCAATTGCAAGATATACGTAAAACAACATAAATGAGGCACCATAAGGAGTTATAAGCTTTGTTTGGTGAAAAAGGAACTTCTATTATTGGAAAAAGGGAGTTTTTCAAATATGAAGTAGAAGGTATGTAGCACAACAGATTTGATTATCTTCATTGTAACATTATGTTAAAGTAATGCACATTATGTCAAAAATGGCTGACTGCAGGATAAGTAGAATACAGTTTCCTGGAGAGCAACTTCCCTTCGAAAAGAAATCAACTTCCCTTTTTTTTTTTTTGGGATAGCAAGGAATCATTCATTACATAGTGTCAACAATACTCAATGCATCAGTCATATGTATCAATGGATACAAATTTCTTAGGTTCCGTTTGCTAACGTTTACAGTTTCTATTTTTTTTGTGTCTAAAATAAACATAAAACATATATTTATTTATGTATTAAACAAAAACAAAACAAACAAAAAAAAAGATGTTTGACACACATATTTTTGTAAAACATATTTTGAAACAAGTGAGGGCGATCGAAGGGGACCACCATCAGGAGAGTCGCACAAGAAAGTTGTCGGGGGTGGAGATGTTATGGTGGCCAGAGGTGGTGATTGAAAAATGCAGCTGGCGGAGGTCCAACGACAATGGCGGAGTGTGGTGATGGAAGTTGGGGCATCCCGAAGGTGGGGCAGTTGCCGAAGATAGTTGCTGATGGCTGAAGTTGGTGAACAGATATAGGAGAAATTGCTAAAGTGATGTCGAAGGGGCAGAGGTGGTGGGCGTAAGTTGTGGTCAGTGGGTGGAGGTGACCGTCGGTGGAATTGAGTATTGGCCTATGGGTATGAAGATGGCGACCGGTGGGTGGAAGTGGTAGCCCAAGGTGATGGTTGGAGGTGGTGCCCAATGGGTGGCCGGAGGTTTTTACCAGTTATGGTAGCAAGAGCTGGGGGATGTTGAAAATTGTGGAGGGAGGAGGAAATGATAAGTTTACAAAACAAGAGAAAACATATTTGTCATTTACTAGAATTTAGTAAATTCTAGAAGTGTACATTTTGTGAAAACAAAAATAGTTGCCAAACGTGTTTTTCTTTACAATTTCAAAAACTTTCAAAATAAAAACAGAGAAATAGTAGCCTACATGGCTACATGTTACCAAACGGGGCCTACTTTAGTAAACAGAATATTGATTTCTATTGTAGCTGCTAGCATCGATCTTAGTCCAGTGGCATGGTGAAATGCAAGAAGTAGTACCTCTTAAACATGATGCAACACTTCCATTAGCCATGTATGGATAAACAAGTAGTCGCTCTGTTGGTGTCATGCAAAAACCACGTAGTCGCAAAAGATTTCGATGCACAGCCATGCTAATCATTTCCACTTCTGTTTGAAACTGCAACTCCCCTCCAGGTGTCCGTTCTTCTTTAAGTCTTTTAACAGCCACCAATGAACCATCAGCAAGGCGGCCCTTGTACACCTTACCAAATCCACCCCTTCCAAGAATATTTTTGTTGCTAAAAGTATCTGTGGCAACTTGCAATTCTCGCAAAGAAAATCTTTTGAGCTGTCCCAAGTGGACTTCTGGATCCTCTTCAGCTGAGGAGGATCCAATTTTATGAAGTTAAAACACAATACACACCCAAATGGTCAATTTTATCTATTTTTTGGTTAGGAGGACAAACCAGGTACATCGAAGAAAAGTTCTCGTGGTTTCCTTCGGCGCCAACATGCAAAACCAATAGCTGGTGCAGCAAAAAGTAGGGCAGCACCAGCAGCTACACCTCCAGCAATGGCTCCAGTGGCACTATTTCCACCTGAAATGGCAATGAATAAGCAAATATTATAGCTTAACCTTCTTTTTTTTTTTTTTTTTGTTGGCAGATCAAGAAACACCAATATTTAAAACATTAACATTCCAACAAGAAAATACCATCGTACTGGTCCAAATATATTTAAACATTCCACGAACTTACAAAAAAAAACCAAACAAACAAGCAAAAGGTGTTAACTTTTCAGTTTTCCCCCTTGACAAGCACCAATGCGAGAAGTTGGTGAACTCTAGAAGAAAGAATAACTCAATTAATAACCCTTCCTAGACGAAACATTGGACCTCATACTTCAACTCTATTAACTTGTACGTAATAGACAACTGTCAGAAAATAAAGTTAGCATAAAGGCGTTTTCCTTCTATATAAGAATCAAATAGGAAGAGAAACCAAAGTAAAACTCATTGACCCAAACATTAAATAGCAATATCAGCCACAATAACAGACTTACTTGGAGAATAGATCGTTGATGGTGGAACAAATGGAGGAGGAGGAGAAAATGGTGGAGATCCAGGGCAGGGTTTCCCAGTAACTGGTCCGCACAGATTTATGTTATTAGAAAAACTGCAAAAGGCAAACAAAAAAATTAGCATAGCGCTTTATATCAATCATTAAAGACCACTACAGTTAACAGCAATCTCTAACAAGAAACCTGATGGGAGTGAATAATGAAAATGAGCCATTGTCTGGAACTGGGCCTGATAAACGATTGTTTGATAAGTCGCTGCAATCCATATTGCCAGAAGATAATGTCACATCATTGCAACTAAATTTCCAGATACGAAGAAACAATAATAACAGAAGAAAAGGGGAAAAGGCCCACAATTTCAAGTTTTCAACAAGAAAGGAGATCGATCTCATCAAGGTACTTACAGGACTTGCAGCGCTGTGATATTAGTCAAGGACATGGGAATGGAACTGGAGAGGCTGTTGTTGTTAAGCCGGCTATCCTTACACAGAAATACCAAGAGAAGACAATTGTAAGCTCAATACGATTAGAATGATAGAACATAGCATAAAAAGCAGAAGCACACTTCATTTTCCTAGGTAAATCTCAATACATACGTAATGGAAATCTGGAAAGAAAAAATGGGTGGCTCCAAAAATGCGCCCGTTTCACTGTGGGATTGTATAACCCTGATATGATCCATCATACCAGAGAGATCATGCAGATAGCAAGTACAGAAAAAAGGGCTTGCTTCCCAGGAAAGAGGTTTCACATATCAACCTACATATTGAGGAGCCAATGCATGCACTTCCCTTACTGCTCACGAATTTGAGAGTACTAGATTTAAACTTGTGATTTCTTTATAAATAACTTGGGCAATGCTGTAAATAATTGATGCGATCATTTTCCTCGTTCTTTTTATCTCATTGCCGCAACACTATGCGAAGAGGGGGGAGCTGATTGGTAAATAGGCACAGATAACGGTAGAATGAACCAAGTGATATTATAACTTCTCCACTAACCTTGTGTAATGATGGATCAGTTCTCATTCACAATCGCCTAAAGACCAGATCTTTGTAACGAGATGGGCAAGCTAGAACCCAGACTCGTGGGAATCAGGTTAGCCAGGCTTCATAAGACTAATCTTTGGGCACATGTGAGATGCTTGTAAATCCTTTGATCTTATCCAGTTTAAAACTGAACACTAGAGTGTACATGTGGCCCCCAAAAGGCTAGCATGTGTAGGTCCTTATGCTGCCCACATGTCCATGCCATGTGCATATAGGAAATATCTACAGTAGCCCAATGTAAGGAGAGATGATGAGTTCTCATTTATGATATCCAAGGAGTTGATCTTTGTCGGTGACAAAACAACATTCCAAATCCCCAAAGATATAAGCCATGGAATTTCCTTTCCCACTCATTTTTCAATAAGAAATAAATTTCTTATAGCCACAAAAAGAAGAGTACAAAGGATGAAGGATGAAGGATGAAAGATCCTTCCCAGAGAAGAAAGCTAGCAAAATAGAATTATATACCTCCCCTCAACAATCAAAAAAACCCCAGCAATCCTGAGGAAGGGTAAACACTAAAAAGGATCTTTATATGAGTGAAGAGTGGATTCCTTCTATTGACCAACTGTTTATTTCTACGCTAACCGATCTGGGAATCCATGTAATAACTGCAAAGAGGAAGTAAATAAATTCAACATATCCTCAACACATTTGGCAGATGGTCAGTCCCTTCCTACACATAACACCAATATGTGATGACACATCCAATAAGTTCCTTCATTCGACACTTCAAGCAATAATGTTGAACATCGTTAGGAACCATCTCCCACAAGCTTTCAGAACATTTGATTGTTAGGAAAAACCAGGGCTGAATGATAATCTCCATAAACATAAGCACATGCTTGGCCCACACATGGAACGAGTCTGACTGCGGATGAAAGGACACATTGATGACATAAATACTGGGGCCACATCATTTCTATCTAAAGTTTAGTCAAAACAAATATTCCACTGACCAATGCTTTTTAATACAGTCACAGTGGCATTTTTAATCATATAATTGGTTGGATTTTAAAGCTGAAAGTAGGTCCAGATGTTGATAAAGTGCTTTTTTACATAAATCCAAAAATAATTGAGCATGCAGTGTACAAATTTGTAGCCTAACAATGATACATTAGAGTTCCAGTATTGGATTAGCCCTATTATTGCACTGCTCATTAATGATCATCACAAAATTGAATTTTAAGAAAGCAATAAGTGATCACCGAATTGAATTATAAGAAACCAATGATTTCTCTTTTGATATAAGAGAATGTACTAAAGGTCGATCATCATAAATAGAATCCTATACAAATACTGAGCAAAAACCTTAAAGTGCGGCATTTCTTTTCCTTTACTATATTTATTTAGATTCTTTTCTTTTATTTATTTTCAATCTTGTCCATAGTCTGAGAATCACCATCACTTAAAAACATATGAATTATCTTACAAGTTTTGAAAAAATAATAAATAAATTGTGACAATGATCAAATGAAACCAATGTATTTTTGTAACTATTGACCTCTTCTCTTTTATTTTCAAAGTTTATGAATTCTAAGCCTTTAAGCCAAGCTTTTTGGCTTAAAAGCCAAAAAAAAGCCAGTTGGTTTGGGTAGTCAAAAAAAAGCCAAGCTTTTTCCACTTTTTCCCACAAAAAAGAAATGATTTGACACCTACTTTTTTACAAAAAAGCCAAAAAGCTACTAAAAAAAGCTAGTCCAAACACAGGCTAATTCTCAAAAATTTTAATTTGTTTACTTAATAAATTTCTAATATAAATATTAGGTCTTACTGTACACACTTCTTTTCCAGTAGGTAGTACTATTTTGATATGATCTAATATAAATATCTTTGTGATATGAAAAAATTCAAGTAATTATTATTTTTAGGGTGCATATAACATGCATATATGGATTGACATGTCCCAGTTGTGTTGTCCCAGTTGTGTCGTGTCTTTACTTTCTGTGAAAATACTGTGTCAAAATTCCATATCATGTTGTATCCGTGTGTTCTTCTTAGAATTACATAAATTCTGATTTCTAAAGATTGGAGGGCAGTGTGTGATCTGCAGTTTAGAGACATTGTTTTCCTTTTTATTTTTCATTGCTGGACTTCTGATCTTTTTGTACTCTTTCTCTCTTAATATGATTTCTTTTGGTGTCAATTAAGAAAAATAAATGTATATATTGAGGGTTGTGACGAAATGAGAATATCATTTGGTTAGTTGGTGTGTAATTCCCCTACCCACAAATAAGGAAGGTTCACTTTGAGCCACATTGTAGGGAAAAAATTGCATTGATGGGTAAATGGTTAAAAAGATTTCCGCTCAGTAACAATTCTTTATGACATGTTATTTAGAGCATGGATTATTTTAGAATGATTTATCCTATTCTCAAAATGCTTCAATTGCCTGTACGGTTTCCTCTTATTCCACTCCAATCATTTAGAATTTCTGATTTTCAAAAATATAAATGACAATGAATTTGTTCCTTAAATGTCTTTGAGAGTGTTTGTTTGACCAATGCATCTACTGCTATGAGGGCATGTGCTTTTCATTCATTAGAGATATCTTCTTGTAAGTCATTTTGGATAAAATCATTGATGATCCAATGGATCACTCTTTGACCCTGATAAGATCATGTGGAGTGCTCATGTGTCTAAAGTATTCGCATGGACTATGGCTCAAAAGAAATTTAACATCAATAATATGATTTAGAAAAGGAAACCGGATTGCTACCTATATCCTCAGTGGCATATCATATAGGAGGGCAATCAGAGTATGGATCATTTACTCTTGCATTGCCTCATGACTCTGACCTCGTGGTGAATGGTGTTTCAATATTTGACAGAGGTAGATTATGTAGTTGGAGACATATAGTTTGTGTGGTTCTTTGGGTGATATGGTTTGAGGGATTCAACAGTTTGAGGAGAAATTTGAATATATATGGGGTCCATAGAACAAAATTTGTCACTTGACATTTTTTTGGGCTTTGGTGTCCATCCATTTTCAGGGGGATTCCTTTATTGTAGAGATTGAAAAGTCGTGAGTACGTAATGGTTTTGCTTCTTTTTTTGTTGTTAGGGGATTTCAAAACCCGTTCTTTTTTATCCGCTTCTTTCCCCCTCTAATAGCGTTCTCGTTGTTGCTGATCAAATAGAAAATTTTATGGCCTAAGAGTTTTAAAAAGAATACAACAAAACAGAATGGAATTTAGTAGAGCAATCAAAGAAGACAGGCGTGGACATGTATGCATACAGGAATCGCAATTTTGTCAGCTTGCCCAGCGTGTCTGGAATGGGACCAGTGAAACTGTTCAAGTACAGATCCAAGCTCACCAAGTTTGTCAAATTCCCAATATCACCAGGAATTGGTCCACTTATGTTGTTGCTATAAAGTTCCCTGTGAGATGCAAATTTAATTTAACATTGTACACAAGGAAAAGATTCACAATAGTGCATAAGTTCCAATGATAAAAACAAGATGAGAAATCAATGGTACTGAACAACTACCTTCCACGGCAAACATCAATTTTACAAATCCAAAATCAGGCACCTTTACTCCATTCCGTTAACATCTGTATTAGTCAATTTGTTTGAAGGTCCACTAACACAGGTTCAAGTAAGGTGTATAGTTGAACCTCAGCTTCAAATGGTGACACAGAACTCAAAACTGAGTAGGGTTCCTGGGTGCCTATGCGATTATTAAGTCAGGGTGCTACGACGTGAAAGGCCACAAACTCCACTACCATGTTAACATGCACTTCATTATATACATCCAATATAGACGACAAAAGCCTTCATCTTTAGCGTTGGATGAACACAAAATAAACACTCATACAGGAAATGAGCCCAAATTGAGGTAGGGCGGCAACAACATATTAGAGGAATAATCCTATATTTCTCACTACTTCATCATTCTAAGAAATTTTGATTTCATTTGCAGTACTTCACTACAAACTATTACAATCAAACAAGGAGTCTATAAAGTATAAGGAGAGGCTGAAAAAAAAGTGACTCCATGAGTTTCTATTAACATGTAATGGTCGTACATGATGTAACAGTTGACCCTCAACAAGTATAACAGCCTAAAATTGATATCAACAGCCAAGCACATGGGAACCAGGAATTCCATACAATTTAACCATCGTGAAACAAAGGACATGAAACTTAACCATATACCTATCTCATTGTTTATGTTGCTATCTTGACCCAGAATTTATATTGGTATAGCAATATAAGCATAACTCTTTTCAGATACACAAGCAGCATGGAAACATACATTAGACTAGATGATCCGGTGTAAAATATTTGCAACATTTGGTATAGTTTCATTATGTGCACTACAGTACATCACACACATCTACATACTTGATAACAGTACATCAGTTTAGGGTTTTTGAACTCATTAGAAAATACCATCAAGCAGATACACGAAAAAATATTATTCTAACAGAAGTGTCAACCGTTCCTTCTTTCATGCAGTTATTTGAGGATAAGACAGCAAGTTAAACCTTTGTAATATAAACATACAGCAGAGTAATAGTGTAGTACTATTGTAATCAGGAATCAGGGCGGGGGGGACCCTAAAAGGGCAAGAAAACAGATGCAAACAAAAGGTTGATACGTAGAGCTACAGACTCTACCGACCCCTGGAGAACCCAGACAAGGGGGGCATCCATCAGTAGTTGTGATTTTTGGGGGATCATTTTGATAAATTAATTTTGTCCCAATCTCCCTATCTGTTTCAAGCTAAGAATGGAATGAATGCATATTATTATTATTATTATTATTATTGGAATATTTTTTCATTATTAAGATTGTGAGAATATTTTGTTATTATTATTATTAGGATATTTATCTATTATCAAGATCTTTTCCATTATAAGGATTGTAAGAATATACTATTATTATTATTATTATTATTGAGGTATTTACCTATTATTATGATCATGTTTTTAATTAGTCTTATTACCATTATTAGGGTTTTCTATAGCCTATATATATGATATATCCATTCATTGTTATTTAAACCTTTATAATACAGCAATAATACTTTCAGTTTTGCTTTCATGGTATCGTAGCCAAAATATGAAGAAAAAAATATCCAAAACCCTAGCTGCCAAAGTAGATCACTGTCGGCCTTCGCAAAACCTCGTCATCGGCCTTCACAACTTTCGCATTTTTCTCCCTCAATTTCGCAAACCCTAGCACCTTCTCATTCGCAAACCCTAGCACCTCCGCATCTCTCTCCCCCCTAGCCTATAGCAAGCCGTCGCCATTGCAAGCCCTAGCCACCGGCCATTGCACTCGAACCTCTCTCCCTCATTCTCACAAACACTATCAACACAATTTCGCAAACCCTCCTTGTTCACAAAATGTCCAAAACCCTAACCGCCACCACAGCAGATCGCCGTCAGCCTTCGCAAAACCTCGTTGTCGGCCTTCGCAACCTTCGCAACCTTCGCATCTCTCTCCCTCATTTTCGCAAACTCTAGCACATTCTCATTCGCAAACCCTAGCACGTTCGCATCTCTCATTCGCAAACCATGCAGCTTACCGATTTCTTCACAAAAACTCACACCGTTACTTGTTTTCATTTTTTGTTGCGCAAACTATCGCTTTTCTCCGGGCTTGCATCATGAGTTTGAGAGGAGGTGTGAGAATATATTATTATTATTATTACTATTAGTACTATTAGGATATTTTTCTATTATTAGAATTGTGAGAATATACTATTGTTATTATTAAAATATTTACCCATTATTAGAATCTTGTTTCCTAGTTTGTCTTATTACCATTATTAGGATTTTCTATAGCCTCTATATGTGTGTGTGTGTGATGTATCCCTTCATTGTTATTTAAGCTTTTTTAATATAGCAATAATACTTTCAACTTTGCTTTCAAGAAGTTTATCATCTTAAAGGTATGAAGATAAAAAAAATCAACTGCAATTCACTCTTTCAATTTATATAAAAATGCAATATCAGATGGAAAATATTAGAATAAACAAAATGTCTTTGCATCATCTTAAAGGTATGAAGATAAAAGAAATCAATTGCAATCCACGCTTTCAATTTATATCAAAATGCAATATAAGAGGGAAAATATTAGAATAAACAAAATTTCTTTGCATCATTGAAATGTATTCTTATAGGGAAAATGCTAAAATGAAGGAAAGATGTTTAAAGATGAGGAGTGGAAGATAAATGTCAAACTACAATGCAACAAATTTCAAATTAGTTACACAAGACTTACAGGTACTGTAAATCTTTAAGCTGGCCAAGCTGAGGGACCAATTGACCAGATAATGCTGCATTTCCAAGATCACTGAAGAAGAGACGAACAAATTGGGAAAAAGTTACATTCTTCATGGAAGCTCAAAATGTTTTCATGCCAGTTGAGCAGAAAAATATGGATTTATGGTTAGAAAGAAGAAGGAATTATAGAAAGGTCAAGAAGCAATAGTTAGTCAGCCCCTTCAACCACGTGTGTGTATATATATTATTATGAAAAAGAAAATTTCAACAATATTCTCATAAACATAAATAGAAGAAAGATACCAAAATAAGCACGAGAACACCATTGACATCGTGCAAAGAAGGTGACTTACACTCTTATAACACTATTTTCATTGTTACAAGTAACATGAAACCATGTGCAAGGGTTCACAAGCGTAGGGTCCCAACTCTGCAGAACATTGTTAGGATCTTCTAAATTGATTCGTAGGGTGTGCAAAGCATCACCTGTTTAGAGAGGCAAGCAAGAGCATCAGATGCTACAAGGGATATCAATATCATCAACTCAAGTATGTTGCTTGGCATCAGATGCTGAAAGGACTGCTTAGCAAATCATAAAGCAATAGATCAAGAAGATAATTTGGGAAGACCTGCAACTTCTTCAGCGATCTAACTTGCTTATGAACAAATATTGAGAACAGGTAAAAAAAGCAGCATGGCTCACATGGGGTGGGGGGGAGG
>JAOTRH010000001.1:14619180-14648502 GCA_034768845.1 Heliamphora exappendiculata | reverse complement strand
TAAAAAAATAGTTAAAAGTTGTAAAAAAAAGTTGTAAGTGTTTAGAATAAATTGTAACTTATAATTAAAAGTAGTAGCATGAAATTAAAAGCATTCCCAAACACCCCCAATATAGGGATGAAGTTGGTATTTATTTTTTTTGTCCCTAATTTTTCTGCTTTATATATCATGATTATATAAAATAAATACATATATATATATATAGGTATATAAATTAAAGTTTACTTTTAAAATATAATAAGATAATACTATAAAAATATTTATTTATGTATTATATATATATATATATATATATATATATATATGTATATAATTTTAGTTATTTATCAACTGTTATTTTTTATTTACTGAATTATCTTTAACTCTTATTAATATTAACCTCTTTTCTCATTTTTTTTTTCCTTCCTTTTTTTTTTTTGTCTCCACTTCGATAAAATAAGGAATGGGTACAAGGACACTACCACATTCCCACTCCCACCTTTGCCCCCATTGCCTTTTCTATTTATTACTGTTAAACTTATATTAAAAGTAATTCTTAAAATGTAAACATTGTATAATTTTTTGAAGTAAACTTTGCACTCACTTTTAAATTCAGAAAAGGCCCATGCCCTAGAATCACTAACAAAATTAAATTGCACTATGGAAGATAACAAAAAATAATAATAATACTACACAAAACGGACCTTAAAAATAGTTATACATGATGAGATGCTAAAATATATAACCTCACATTATTTGAATATAAAATAAACCATTGCTTAACATAATGTGGGGAGCTCTTTACTTAATAGTTTAAATCTTTAGGTTAAATACAAATTTTTTTATAAAACTGGAATTAATTAAAATAAATGTTATTAAAAAAACCATTTAGTAAACTTGTGACAAATGCGCCAACAAAACTCCTAATGCAAAATAAAAATATGAAAGAAAGAAAGAAATAAAGAAAAACATGAAAGATGCTAAAGAAAGCAGCCTGGCAAAGGTAATTATTTAAAGTGAAAATTAAAAGCACTAAAATACAAAAATTTTAAGTTATTTCTTACTCATAAATAAAAAGCATAAACTGTAACAAGTACTTTAGTACAAACTTTTCATACAAGAAAAAAAAAACTTTATATAAAAAAAATCACCAAACACACAGCGTCATTTGACTTTGACAAGGGAAATGAAATCTAAGTCGACGACAGAATTAGAATCGAGGAAAACCAAGAAATAGGTATGGGTATTTATTTCAGAGGTCTTTTTGATTTTTTTAGTTTGTGATAAAGTAATTAATTTCCTGTTTACAGATGTTATTGTCATTTTTGACAAATAAAAAGCTAGATTTTTTGAAATACGTATGGGAGTTAAAAAAATATAAGGGAAAAAATTAACTAACTTTTTGTTATACTAAATAGTGCAAAATAAAAGTATTTTTTTCAAGGTAAAAAGCTAAAAATTTTAAAAACCAAGCAGGGCTTACTATGAAAGATCATCCATTAAAAATAAGTAAGCTTCTGTTTGGCTTAACTTTTTTTGAAGATTTTTGTTTAAATTTTTTTTAAATGGTTTACTTATTTGACATTCTATTATAATTAATTAATTTTTTTTGTATATTTTCACAATAATTTTTTTATAAAAGGCTAAAAAATCAGAAAAAATATAATAAAAAATTAAGCCAAACACATGCTAAAATTGATTTGATAATTGTAAGCATGTGACTTTTTTTTAATCATAGTTAAAAAAGACTTAACCTTATATTACTAACGTATGGTTTTTGGTAGGCCGACGGTCCTTTATTCCACTGTCAATCCATGTAAGGATTGTAGAGATTGGTCGAAGACAAGTTATGCCCAATTAAAAAATAAATAAAAATTCTTCACCTCATCTATTAAGAGTTTGGCCCAATCCAGTTGAACCCAAAAAGGTCCAATTAGACCAGTTTAATCCCTCACGATACTGGATAAAAGCGGGACTCATCTATTAAACCATCGTTTCGCTATGGTTTAAAGTTATATCTTAATCTTATTATGATAATAAATCACTTTTAAATTGAATGAAATTTTTATTTAAAGTCAAAAAACAAGAAACATAATTTTGATAAATAATGTATTTTTCTTTTGCTCTAGAGAATAATAACATTATCTGTTTTTGTAAAATTTTATTTTGAATCAAGCGCGAGATGATTGAAGTGAGATGCTTAAATGAAGGAATTATCTAGAGAATATTGATCGGTAACTATTGGAAAATGTGGGGTCGGGAGTTGAAGATGATGGTTGGTGTGAGAAGATGGTGGGTGGTTGTCGAAGGTGGTGGTCGGAAATCTTGCCAATAATAGTATCTAGATGTAGGGATGATCAGAGTAAAGGAGAGGAAAAGAAATGAAAAAATAACAAATTGTATAAACGTTACCAAACGAGAATAAAACTTAAATTGTAACTTTAGAGGTTAAATTATCATCTCAAATTTTTCGGTGGTTTCTTCTCTCCATTTATGTTTTTTATGTTTATTTATTCGTTTAGTTGCATTTAGCTCCACTTGTTAAAAGTTATTTTTATACTATAAATGTTAATGGGTGGCATATGGAATACTATTTAGGTCATGTGAGGATTTTGAGAGAAATAAATATTCAGATATATCTAATGACCTTTGATGCATTAAGACAAATGGACATATTTGTCTTATTTGATTTTAACTTAAAATTAGACTTTTAGTCTTTTTACTTAATGACGTAAAAAAAATCAACTGTCAAGTTATTATTTTTTCTTTACATGGTGGCTTAAATTCACAATTTTATCAAATTATTTTTGTTTGCTTATTTATCTTAAAACTAAAATAATACTTATATAATATTTGAGATACATGATTCCCTGCTTGAATTATTTAGCTCCCTTAGTTATAGATACAAGTGATTAAATCCATAAATTTATAAATTATACAGTTGATGGGTTATGAAATTGCAGAGTTTTTTTTTGGTTATGAATTATTGGAATTTTAATTATGAGTTTTGTAACTAATATTATGAAATACATAAATACGAGGTACGTATTGTATATTAATTTTTTTTAAAATTGATCCAAAACTAAATGTTCAAAATAAAATGACTATAAAAAATGTAATTTTAACAAACAAAAGCCTTAGTTTGTTATTTTTTTTTAGCTTTAAACCCTAAAATCATCCCAACTAGGAAGGAAATGATATAACAATAATTTTCTTACCTTATTTAAGCTACCCTTTCTCATTGTAGACCATATTTCTTTAGGGATTAATCTAAAGTTGAATTGCATTATTCTATAATAATCTAGTATATATTATTGTTTGATTAAACTAAACAAAGGAAGGGATTGAAACCTGTATAACTATTTTTTAGAAAAATTATTAGATACTCCTGTATTATTATATATGTGATGTTATTTATGTAGTATTTTCGATAAATAAAAATGTACAATGCATACTACATAAGCAGATCATCTTTATCACCAACTTACTATACAAAAGTGAGTCAATATTACCACAAGATCTAACGCCATTGACCACCGCCAACTACTTTTTCACCGATCATCGTCGTCTTCAACCTCCATTACCATCAGATCCGATGTTGCTGCTCATTCTCCTTCTCCTCCTCCTACATAATCGGCGTCACCCCTGTTCCATATATCGCCGTCGACATTGGTGCTCTCTTTCCCCCCTCTCCTGTGAGCTTGTTTCGGATACTAAAGGTCCACTTGGTTGCGTTTTTTAAAATTATAATTTGAAAATTATTTTTAAAAAATGAATTTAAAAATTGTTTTATAGTATTTTGAAAAAAGAAATTGCATTTGGTGTACTACTTTTAGAAACTCAAATCCAAATCCAAACCTAAACCATAACCCTAACCCTAACCCCAAACCAGTGTTCTGACGCCATCGACGGCGACAGCAGACGCCACCGATGTCGCCGCCGATGACGTCTGAGAGGGATCAGGGGATGACGACGACGCTCGACGATCTGAGAGGACAAGCTCACGCCGAGCTCACGCCGACGACCACCTGTGTGGAATGACGACGCTCGATGACCACCTATGTGGAACGACGACGCTCGATGATCTTGAACGACGAGCTCACGCCGACGACGCTGACGACGCTCGACGACTACCTGTGTGGAACGATGATGCTCGACGACAGCTTGTGTGGAACGACGACGCTCGACGATCTTGAACGAAGAGCTCACGCCGACGACGACGCTTGACGACCGCCTGTGTGGAACGACGACGTTCAACGCCTGCCTAAGACGACGGCGACGACGACAACGACGACGTCGAGATCTGTTGAACGAACGAAAAATTTTGAGTCAAAAAAAGTGAAAACAGCTTTTGGCTGTTTTCAAAAATTTCCAATTGTGTAACTCAGTTTTTTCTTTTTTTTGAATTTTTTTTTTCGAAATTGCTACCAAACAAATTTTTCAAAAATTTGAACTAAAATTCTCCGAAAACAGAACCAAACGGGACTTAAATTTCTTTTTTCTCTCCATAATTGAGAATTTCTTTTTCAACTCATAATTTTGTCAGTTTAAATTTGTCAAGAAATTTTTCAAAAAAATTAAACCAGAAATTTATCAATTAAATGCTATAAAAATATTTTTCAAAAATTTCAACTGATAAATTTATCAGTTAAATGTTATGAGAAATTTATTTTCTTTCTCAGTTTATTGCTATAAGAATTTTGCTTGAGAAAATTAAAATGATAAAGTTATCAATTTAATGAAATGAGAAATTTTTTCAGAATTTTAAATTGATAAATTTATCAATTTAATGAAGTGATTTTGTTTTTAGAATTCCAAACTGATAAATTTATCAGTTAAATGGAAAGATAGAAAGAACCGTCTTCTTGTTTTTTTCATCTGAATTCCTAATCCCTTGACGATGTTGTTGTAGAAAAAATAAGAGATCGATACTGAAGAAATTGCTGGAGAAGAAAGAAAATGTCAAAACTGGAGAAGAATAAAAAGATTGGTGTAGAAAAATGTGAAAAAAATCACTAGAGATTAAGGAGTGGTCGACGTTAGCGCTGGAGAAAGAGTCGATGGCGTTAGCACCAAAGAAGAAGACAGAGGAGATCGGCGACAGGACTAAAAAAAATTTGTTTCATGCAAAATTAGAAATAGTTTTGAAATTCTAAATTGAATTTGGAAGAAATTTATTAAAAATTGTTAAATGAGACTAATCATTTTATTTGTAAATTAGGCCGCCCAAATCATATTTTTAAAATATTTTTTTTTATATTTTCATATTTTTTGAAACTTTTAACTCGTCTCAGAAGAATAAAAAATAATATTTTAACTGAATATATTTTTTCTAACAAAAAACACTCAATATATTTTTAATAAATAAATAAATAAGTCACTATTTAAAAAGTGCACATGGGTATTGGAAAAACAAAAGAGAAACAAAATGACAAAGTTCTTTGTAGCAGAGACAACTCTCGATAGTCTCTTTGCCAATCAAAAGCCCCAAATCTTCCAACACTCATCTTCGTTTGCCACGTGGCCTTTCAGTCTCCACCCTTTTCTTCTCCAATTCACCTCTCATCGTCGTCTCTGCAAGTTCCTTCCATTCCTCTCTCTCCCTCTGTCTACCGCTCCCCCTTTCTCTCCCTTTCTCTATCTAACATGAAATTTGGGGCAAGGGCTTGATCGTCACACTTCTCCGAAATGGCCGCCGTTTCTTTCTCGACCTACGCTTTGCCCGAACCAACCTTTCTTCGACCAGTCTCCACTCGCACACTCCGAGTTTCTCTCTCTAGAATTTCTCTCCCCAAGCGCAGTAAATCTACTCCGTTATTTCGTGCTCGAGTTCAGAGAGAAGAAGTTATAGCTGAAGAGAGGGAAATTGAGTCGGTGAGTGAAGTTAATAGTGCCGAATTGAATAGTAACGGTAATGGAAGTAGTTATGTGTATAATGGGACGATTGAGAAGTACTCGAATGGTGGTATTGGTGTGATTGAGAGCAGGAATGGAGCGAGTAATGGGAGCTTGGCGGAGTACGTTAATGGAAATGGCGCTGCGGCGAGAATCGCTGAAGCAGTTGTGGAATCGAAGTCGGAGGAGGTTGGGAGGAAGAAAACTATAGAGGAGATTGGACAGGAGGAGGCGTGGTTTAAGCGGAGTGGACAAGAACAGATAGAGGTAAAGAAGTTTTTGGTTTGAATCTTCGCTTTTGATTGTGTTTATTTAGGGCTATTGGGTTGCGGAAATTGAACTATCTTATCTACATTGATTGATTCAAAATATAAAAATTTACGTGAGTTAATTTGAAATTTGTGCAAAGATTAAACAAAAGTTACAAAACATAATTTGAAATCATATGTATTAGATTTGAGCTGATTCATTTTTAGTCAATGAGCGCATTGTTAACTGTCCAATTCGCATTGTAAATCAACCAAATGGGTTGTATGATATTGAAAAATTTCTTTTTTCTTGTCTAATTTCTTGCAACGAAAGAAGATGATGTGAGGAAAAAAGTGAACGTTATTTAATTGTGTAATACACATTGGAATCAGTTAGATTATGACTTACTCATGCTCACTTGCTTTCACTCCTCGAACAAGATTATGACAGCTAGTTTACAAATTAATTGGTTATAGAGTATTGAAAGCATAATCACATTCCTACCTTATGGAGTACAAAGATTCTAGACTTCTAGTAATAAATTTGTCAAGAAACTGCTCATTAGCAAAAGGGCTTATACTAGACAGCACAATTAAAAAAAAATAAAATCCAACAGGCCTTACTCTTATAGCAATACTCGTTAGTCGAAGGTAATCTAATATGAAGATATTTACATTGCCTTGTGGTGAGTGTATCATTGGCACCGTCTTTGACAAATGTATTACATTTGATTTTTGATTCTCTTGCAAGTTCACTTACTAAAGTCAGGAAATGACTCATTTTTGTTGATAATGGTTTTCTTGTCATGCTTTTTCAAATTTGTGAGATGGTAAAACTGGAATGATCTACCAACATGATTTGTCCAGAAGATTTTAAAATTGAGTGGGACCAGCTGTACATTGTAAGCACCTTAAATCTTAAATGACAGTTGACAGTAGGTGAGAAGAGTTGTGTGAAAATATATAAATTGGGCAGGAAACACACTTTCCTGAATCCTGATCTGAATATAAAGTAACATTATACAAGCATATGTCGGTGGTGTTAGATCCTTTAAGAATTGGAAGAAGGAGATTCTATTGCTTACACGAGAGAATGGAGCTTACTTGAAAGTTAGGGCATGAAGGCGAAAAGACCTTCCAAAGATAAGTAGGAAGAGAATAGGACGAATGCTTTCTTCTTCTTCCTTTGCTGCCTAGCTTCAGGCATTAGTGTCCACAACTTCTCCCGCTAGAAGTGGGGGTGTGCGCTTGTTCACCTTTTTCAACTCCGTTGCTAGTAGATAGTGTAGTAGTGTCTTTACAACATGAAAATCTGTAGTTTTGGGGTTCCGAACGGTAGAAGAAAGTTTTCAGGTTTTACAGGGAGGAAGGGGTGAGATATAGGTTGTCCCAAGAGATTGGTTGCCTGATTTCAAAAGCTAGTAGTTCAAGTTTTCTAGAAAGCTACTGTTTTGTGGGTTTTAAATGTTGACCGAAGGCCAAGAGAGTGGGGAATAATCAGTGTCTATAAGAACTCACATCGTAGGGTTTCAGTTCTCAAATAGGGTGGATTCGGGGATATGAATGTTATCTTGATAAGAGAAGGAAGAAGGGCCCACCCTCGCTTGGGCTAGAAGTATTAAGTGGAAACATTACATGCATATTTACTACACGTCTCCTAATTTTTCTTCTTCTTTTATCTTTTTCTTTTTATTTGGCAGAAAATTTATGAACAAAAGTGCCAAGAAGAGGGGGCTCACCTATGTAGATATGATTTATGAAATGCTAGAACCCTAACTCCAAAAGCGTTCCATATTATATAAGAAGTCACAGGGGATCCGTATGTCCTGATATAAAATATAGAAAATAAGAGAAAACTATTCACTTTATATACTGGCGCCTCTATTCCTTCAAATGACTTATTCTTTCATCCATTACCCATATGCACAGAATCAAGCATGCCTGCAGTTGAATGTGTAAATGAGACCAATGGCATGTGTTTGAACACATAAAGCTGAATCAGTGAATATGTGTTTGCATTTATTATTGCCTTTGTATGCCAAACTATACTCACTCAATGAGACCATATGATTTTTGCAGGTGTCTGTTGCCCCTGGTGGCCGTTGGAATAGATTCAAAACCTATTCAACAATACAAAGGACTTTGGAAATATGGGGTTTTGTTTTAACTTTTATCTTTAAGGCTTGGTTGAACAATCAGAAATTTTCTTACCGAGGTTAGTTCCTTCTATGACAGTGGGATTTGTGATACTGTTAAAAGAAATAGTTCTGGTCATCGTAACAATGCCACTTTATAGTTGTTAGCTTTGCTAATTTCGCATGCTAACTATTCACATAACCATGCAAGTCGAGGAAGTGTCTGATCAAAATAAACTATTATAGGAAAAGGTCACTGCTGTTCATGATGGATCTCATGCTGTACAATTATACTTAATTAGAGAAAATTATTCATGCATTGGTGCAGTTGCAGTGACAAAACATATATATCGTTTTCTCTTCTTCTATTTCTCGGAGAGTGAATAAAGGTCACGCTCAGGTACCAACCACATTCAGTCTCATGCAAGATTGAGTGAAAAGAATAGAAGAATATTTTATAAGACATTTCTCTTCTAAAATGGAGTTAAAGAATATTAAGAAATGAAAATAGTGTAAATTGCTAAGTTTCTTATGTCTTGTAAACCAGCCATAAATAAAGAAGTATGGATAGAGCTATTAAAATATGTTCAAGAGATCTTGCACCTTCCTGTATTTGTATGTCCTCTTAGGTGGTTGGGCTATGATCAAGAGATGCATTTCTCTGTTCTCTTAAGTGGTTGAGTTTTACCATCCAATTTGATAGTAGACACTTAAACCAAGTCTTGGCGCTTCAGTTTAGGCCAATTTGATTTGCATTAGTAACTTATTCTGAACTTTAATGTACTTCTTAATACTTCTTTTGTAGTTTTGTTAATGGTATGGTTCGAGATATTGTTTTGAGTTTTAATATATGACAAATGTAGTGGCTTCATGTTGCAGTTTCAGAGTGGCCCTAGTTTGATGTGACACAGACCTACTCATCATGATTAGAGGAGTCTTTCATTCTTTGATTGAGCATCTATCGGATTGTTTTGAGCTGTTTATTATGCTCGGTGCCTTGGTGTTTTAACAGCATCATGAGTCCATGACATGGGATAGACATTATAGCTTGGGATGATAGGGTTTGCATTAAATCCCCATAGATCCCCAGGTCATTTATGTTATATGTCTGTAGTATTAACTGGGCAACATGAAGGTGGTTAGGATATTGAAGCAGTGAAACGAAAGATCGTGATTTCAGTGGGATGTGGGCAATGTGTTGATTGTGTTCGTAATGATAAACTACGAAAAAGAAAAGAAAAGATAAATTTTTTTAAGTTTAACTTCTGCTTTCTAAATTTTGAGGAATGATTGTGAGATTGAATACAGAGAGAAGTTAGAGATCCAAAAAAAGCAGAGTAAATAACACAAAAACTTAAACGCACGGTGTGGATTGGCCAATGTTGGTCCACATCCATGCACATAAAGCTCCTATGAGCTACATCTTTGTCATGCTCTTGATGATTTACATACATGAATGGCACCCATATTTATAGGGTAAGAGATACACTCCTATCCCTTAATTGTAGGGTTCCATGTTTATAGGTTAAGGGATACAGCATATCCCTTAATGTAGGGATTGAGATTAAAGTCGTACAGATTTGGTTGACCGTCAATCATGGGATATCGCATCAATCATTGGTGTCTCCATCTTCTGCAATTTTTAAGCTTTCTGCATTAACAAGGAATATATATCTTTACTTTCAGCCATCAGCAATGCACCTTGAACATAAATGGTGAACCCAAAAAAGTTGAATTTTTTTTTTCATTGCTTTTCATTTCAGAAATATCTATAATATTTTACCCAAATAACTATGACGGAGGACAAACTGCAAATAAATACTCTCCTAGAAGGCAGATGGTGCTTTTTTACTCAATGTTATGACCGTGGTTGATTTGGTTCTTGGTTAAGATTGTGGACATGTGAAATAGAGGTTTAGAAGAGTAGAATATTTTTATGGGCTTATAGGATTACAATGGCCAAAACTAGCATGGTTTTATGGGGTTAAGTTGCTGGATTTTGGAGTATGATTGCAGGAATTGTTGGTCAACATTTATTTACGGAAGCAGAGGCCAAAAATCTATACAAACGAACTAGGGAAAGTGATGACGATTAAGCAATAAGACTAAAGATACTGTCTGTTCATGATTAGAAGAACAAATTTTGTAGCAATAAAATGATATCTTATCCGTCAAACATGAATGACTAAATTCACCTAAATTACCAAACAAACATAAATAAACCTAAATTAACACAAAAGAACTTAATCAGACTACGCTCAGGCTTAAACTTGACTACCAAACTGTCAATAGTGGGTATCATACTACATCTTGAAATTTCCTTCTTTGTATTTACGCACTTATTTTGGCAGAGAAAGCTTGACAAATATATATCTTTGAACATCAGATTATTATTAACATTTATGTTCTCACATCCTACCACCATCATTACAAGTGATTGTAATTATTAAGCACTTGTACCTGTGGTTTTAACGATGGTTGGCAGAATCTATTATTCATATTGGTTATTTTCCCAATCCTAATCTTGTCTGTCCTTATATTGCAACAAGAAGAAACTAATAATTAATAAATAGATAAATACACAAAATGCCTAATTGTCTTTTCAGGTTTATTGTTTAATGCTATTGTACTTGAGGGGCATTTTAAGATGACATGGGAAATGCTGGCTGCCTATACATTTTTTTATCTATTTATCTTTGTGCAAATAACTTGGGACATTTGGTCTGAGATAACTGGTACTTCATCAACTCTGGAATTACCTTTTTAATCTTATGGGTTCCTAGAACACTTACAATTGCTTTAGATTGTACACGAGTTGGTAATTATGTCTTTAGTTAATATCTAAATTGTGGGATGTCATTAAGCAGGTGGAATGACGGAGGCGAAGAAGGGTCAAAGGAGGAAAGCCCTTGCCAAATGGTTGAAGGAAAATATTTTGAGATTAGGTCCTACATTCATCAAAATTGGCCAGCAGTTCTCCACAAGGGTGGACATTCTTGCTCAAGAATATGTTGATCAGTTATCAGAACTTCAGGTCAAAATTATTGTTTTGGAAACATCATTCTTGATTCATTGACAATATTGATTACTTCAATATTTACTATCCTTCCAGCTTCTTTTTTCCAGGAATGAGTATAGCCAAAGCATTGTGTCATCCCCATGTGTTTGTCTTTTTTTTTTCCTTTTTTCCCCCGTGCTATGTGCTATTATTATCCATCTAGTTTAATTATCCTTTTCAGTGTCTGCCACAGTCTACCTGTCCCCTGTTTGGTGCTTCACTACTTACTGTTTCTGAGGCACTGCTTTTTCAGTAATGTATATTTGCTTTTGTTATTTGATCAAAGTTAAAATGCGAAGAATTGATAAAATAAGGTTTGAGAGAAGAAGTGAGGAAGAGAAGGAGAGAAAAATAGGTTAAGGAACTTAATCACCCCCTTTACCTGGTTTCTATTTATATTAAAATACTCCCGGACACACTCTACCTGGCATTTATTTATACTAAAATACTACACGACACACTGATCATAGTACCTTTAATAATAAAATTAAATACTAATAAATACTCTCTCTCCCTCTCAAGTTGGAGTATATAGGTCAAATATGCCCGACTTGGAAGACAAGTAATGGAAAGATGAACGACTAAGGGTTTGGTAAAAATATCTCCGATCTGATGTGTCAAATGAATGTAGGGCGTGCTAATCCGCTTTTGCACCAATAAATTCTGGATGAAATGACAATCAATCTCGATATATTTAGTATGCTCATGAAAAACTGGATTATTAGTAATAAAAATAGTGGCTTAGTTATCCCAAAACATTTATATAGAAGTAGAATTTGTAAGGCTAAAATCGAGTAGAAGACATCAGACCCACAATATATCTGAAGCAGCATGAGCCATAACACGATACTCAGCTTCAACTTTTGAATGAGCAACCATAGTTTGCTTTTTATTGTGCCAAGTCTCAAGATTGCCATCAATGAAGGTTCAATATCTAAAGGTAGGCTGTTGATCAGAATGACTACCAACCCAATCCGCATCTTTGCAACAATATCTACACGTCTTATATCTAGAGGTAGGTTGCCGATTATAACGACTACTAGCCCAATTCGCATTTTTGAAGCCAACAATAGACAAAGAATTAGAAAGTCGATATAACAAACCTTGACTAGGGGTACTCTTCAAACGACAAACAATAATGTAATGAGGGTAACGAGGAACATGCATATATTGGCTAACCACCTCAACAACATATGTAATGTTGGGATGAGTGCCTGTGGGATAAATGACTATTCCAGTGAGACAACAATAATTACCAGTGTAAAAAACAGATCACCAAAATCAACATCAAACTTAACGGTAGAATCCATAAGAGTATCAACAAGACAACCACCAAGTAAACTGGTCTCAAATAGAAGATCAAGAATATACTCGCATTGAGGGAGAGAAAACACCCGTAGATGAGCATTTAATCTCAATTCCAAGAAAGTAACGAAGAACACCTAAGTCGTTCATATGAAAGTGATGACCCAAATATCATTTTAGGGCAATTATTCCATCTGAATCATCACTGAAAAGAACAATATCATCAATATAGAAAATCAGCACAATAGTACTACCAGAGGAATGGCGAACAAAAACCAAATTACAAGATGTAGAACACTGAAAACCGTAAGCAAGAACAACAACGATGAAGCGATTAAATCAGGCATGAGGAGATTACTTAAGTCCATATAGAGCATTACGCAAAGGGCAAACAAAGTGCTTGCTGTCAGGCACAACATAGTCAGGAGGTTGAGCCATATAGACCTCTTTTTAAAGATCACCATAAAGGAAGGCGTTCTTGATATCAACTTCATATAAATGCCAAGAACAAATAACATCTATGGATAGAAGAAGGCGAACATAATTAAGGTGATTCATAAGAGAAAAGGTCTCCAAATAATCAACACCACATGCCTGAGTGTAGCCTTTCGCCACCTAGTGTGATTCTAATGAAGAGTACTTATTTTCTTATTCATTGCGTGTTTCCATACATACAAAGATATATCCTGCTTATGAGAAGTGAAAATAAAAACAATAGACAAGACACTAGCAAAGGAAAGAAAACAGTAAGAGACACGATCATAGCAAACATACTGAGTAATAGTGTGTTGAGTACAAGTATATTTACCTTGGCGTAATGCAATGGGTAAAAGTCATCAACCAGAGTGAAATGAGACAAAACAGGAGCCTCTGACATGAAAGATAAAGGTGATGGAAGATAAAGGTGTTGGGAGTTAACATCCAACTGCACAAGGAGACTTAGGGGAAGCGGTATAGTGGGAGATGCCGGCTCTCCCTTACAACAACAAATAAGGTCAGAGAATAACTCCATTTTTGTTGAAGTAAAAAAAGTACACTCAAAGTACATTAATACCTCTAATTTAATACTTCCCCTCAAGTTGAGGTATAGATATTTCGTATGCCCAACTTGTATAGAATGGGGTGAAAGATCTTATTACTAAGTCTTTTAGTAAAAATATCTGCTAATTGATCAGCAGACTTCACAAATTGCATACAAATTGAACCCTTGCATAGTTTCTCCTTAATGAAATGTCTGTCAATCTCAATATGTTTCGTTCTGTCATGTTGTGCTGGGTTATGAGCGATGTTGATGGCAGTTTTATTGTCACAATACAATTTCATAGACTTTTCATATTCCAATCCCAAATCCTTCAATAGAACTTGGAGCCATAAAAGTTTGCAAATGCTATATGCCATAGCTCTGTACTCAGTCTCTGCACTTGATCTAGCTACCACTATCTGCTTTTTACTTCGCCAAGGAACCAGATTGTCTCCTACAAACGTATAGTATCCCGATATAGACCGTCTATCATCAACTGAACCAGCCCAATCCGCATATGTGAGTTTCTAATTTCAAGTGACCATGATTGGAAAATAGAAGTTCGCATTTGTGAAAGCTTCACTGCGTACTGTTTCTGTGGCACTGCTTATCTATAATGTATATTCTCTTTATGTTAGATTGTAACCATCAACTCATCTCAAAGCTTAGCTGTTTAAAAGGGAGGGTAATTTTTTTTATTTTATATTTGTTAGAGTTCATTATATATTTTACAAGGTAATTTTGTAATTATCTATGCGTGACTCATATATATATATATATATATATGCTGTGGGGTGTAGAGACTAATTTGAGCTTTTTGATTTTTACCCTAATTGACTAATTCTCAATAATTCTCTCTTTTGTTCTATCTTATTGTCTGACTTCAACTCTAAATCACAATTTTGCAATTCAACCTACTATTAGAGCATGCGATTCAATCCTAGAAGAGTTGTGAACTCCTAGAACTCATTGTGAAGTGAAAACGGTGTGCTGACGTCATCTTCTATATGATGACGTCAGCGTGGTATCGTACCTATAGGATGACAACGATCGGCGCACATTTGGTTCGGATTGTCTCGAGCCCCTCGTTCTGATGGTGAGTTTTTCATATTTTTTGAAGTTCGGTGCGCCAGTTGATTATTTAAAGATTTTGTGATTTTTGAAACCCTACTCGTGAATATGAAAATCGTGACTTCAATCACAGTTTTCGATGGTCGAATCTCATCCTATAGGTGCCGACACACTTGTTGGTGCTTCGATTTGGCGTTGATTTGCTGCTTCGAAGTCGGTTTCAGCATCTAAGTGGATTTTGGTGCAAGAACACCGAAACCCTAGTTCACGATCTGTCATTCCAAGCTTCACGAGTTGTTTTCGAAAGTTGATACCCATCCTATAGGTGCTGATTTTTCCTATTTAGGTAAGATTTGTGGTCGATTTGGTGAATCATGGTGTTGGGCTTCATCTTTGAACCATTGAACAAGTCGGTGCCTCCTTTATTTGTTCTTCAGGTGTTTGTTTTGATACATACCTAATTGTTTGGTTCGATTTTTCTTTGTTGAGCTATTCTAATTGGATCTAGTTTTGTGATTTGGTCTTGTTTGGTTGTGTTTTGATCTGGCCCATCTCATTTGACTTGATCTAATATGGCTGAAGTAAAGATTTCTTCTGGTTCTCATGATGCTCTCCATATTCAGTTTGGCGAGATTGTTTGGACATCGATTTAGGTGCTAATTCTCACATGTTTGGTAATCCATCTCTTTTTGCTAATTTGACTCCTAATAAGCATTTTATAGTCTTCGCTGATGCCTCATCTCAACCTGTTTATGGGCAAGGTGTCCTTCATCCATTTCCTTCTTTCGCCTTACCTTCGAGTCTTTATATTCTTAATGTTCCCTTTAACTTGCTTTTGTGTAGTCAATCAACTAAATCTCTACATTACTCCGTAATTTTTTCTCCTATTTCTTTTGTCTTTCAGAACCTTAAGACCAAAGACCAAGAAGATGATTGCTTTGGGGCACGAGAAGAACGGGTTCTATTGTTTTGTGCACAAGTCTAAAAACACTTTTCGAGTGACATTGTCCTTACTGCTTGTAATTTAACTAATCGCATGCCTTCCGTTGTTCTCAATCGCCAATTCCTTTTTCCTTACTGTATCCTAACTCTCCATCTTTTTCCCTTACTGCTCGTGTTTTTGAATGTACTACCTTTGTGCATGTTTTTGATCCAGGTAATGATAAGTTATCCCCTCGGGCACGCAAGTGTATTTCTTGGATATTACTCGAAAAGGATATCGGCATCCCGAGTCTCAGTGATACTTTATGAGTGCTAATGTGACCTACTTTGAGTCCACTCCCTTCTTCATTTCCTCAGGTAACCAACTTTCTTTTGATCTCATTTGTTGTAAAGAGGAGTCTTTCTGTTCTACTCTTCCTCTACCTCTACCTATGTCACCTTCTAACCCACCTACGCAACTTTATCAGCGATCTCGAGATAGGCGTGTCTCCTCTAACCCTTCTAGTTCTGATGACTTACCGATTGTTTTGTGTCAAGGAAAACGTACATGCACCTAACATCTTATTGCTAATTTTGTGTCTTTATGATCGTTTGTCATCTTGTCTTCATTCCTTTACTTCTATCTTGTCATCCATTTCTATTTCTTCTTGTAAGAAGGCTGTGTCCCTGTCTGCCTGGAAACTTATATGGATGAGAAAATGAGTGCCCTTTATAAGAATAAGACATGAGAACTTACTACTCTCCCACCTAAGAAGCAAGCGGTGGGATGTCGTTGAGTCTATACAATGAAGCACCTTCCTGATGGTTCTGTTGACCATCTTAAGGTGCGTTTGGTTGTTAAGGGCTATACTCAGACCTACGACATTGATTACTTAGAGACTTTTCTCTAGTGGCTTGCCTTAACTCCGTCTAGATTCTTCTATCTATTGCTGTTAGTCATTCTTGACTGTTATATCAACTTGACATTAAGAATTCTTTTCTTCACGGTGATCTTCAAGATGAGGTCTATATGGATCAGTCCCCTAGTTATGTTCTGTCTAGCAGTGAGTAGTTTGTTTGTATTATCGCTTGCGTAAGGCTTTATCTGGTCTATATGGATCAGTCCCCAAACTATGTTCGACTGTTAAGCTTGATGCCGAACAGAGAGATCCATTTTATTGATGCTGGTCGTTATCGGTAGCTTGTTGGAAAGTTAAGCTATCTTACGGTTACTCGTCCTGATATCACATAGGCGTTGGTGTTGTTGGCCAGTTTATGCATGCTTCTCATTAGCCACATTTGATGCTGTTTGTTGTATGCTCCACTGCTTGAAACATGCCCCAGATTATGGATTGTTATATCGTCCATCTGATCATTTGGTTGCTATTGGCTTTAGTGATGCTAATTGAGTCGGTAGTTGCTTTGATAAGCGGTTCACTTTAGGCTATTGTACCTTTGTGGGTGATAATATTGTCACTTGCTATAGGAAGAAATAAAATGTTATTGCTCGTTCCAGTGCTGAAGTTGAGTATTGTGTTATGACTCATGTTACATCTGAAATGTTGTAGGTTCGTTATCTTCTTCAGGACTTCGGCATCACGTCTTGTCGTCCTATGGAGATATTTTGTGATAATCAAGCAATCATATTTATTGCTAATAATCCAGTGTTCCATGAGTGTACTAAGTAAAGATTGACTGCCACTTTATTCGAGACTTATTGACGACGAAGCAAATTGTTACTTCCTACGTTCGCTTAGAGAACCAATTGGGGATATTCTCACCAAGCCATATTAGCTTGTTCTCCATTTTAGAGACTTCTCTCGAAGCAGGGTATATTTGATTTCTATGGTCTATCTTGAGAGGGAGTGTTAGAGTTTATTTTATATTTTACTGGATAGTTTAGTAATTATCTATGAGTGGCTTATATATATATATATATATATATATATATGGTGGGGTGTAAAGGCTAAATTGAGTATCTTGATTCTTACCCTAATTCTCAATAATTATCTCTCTTTCGTTATATCTTCTTCTCTCCCTTCTACCCTAAGTCCCTACTGTACAAGTCAACTATATTATATTCTCAACATGTTTCCTCACGTGTGGCTTGGTTTTCCATAATTATTTTAATTATCAAGTGGCCAGTGAGGTTCAAACACAGGACCTATTGCCCGATACTATGAAAAATTGTTGACTACTAACTCATCTAAAGCATGCTGTTATAGAGAGGGTTTCTCCCTTATTTATATTCTTAGCACTTTAGCTATTTTACCACTTATAGAATGGCAAGTTTTTCTTTATTTTCTTCAAGCTCTGCTTATTAAACCCTTCGAACTTTGCACTAGTATTTGCCCTTGCGTTTCTTTATGCATAAATCTGACCAGAATTGATGCAGACATAGGTTTCAACCCCACCCCCTACTCAATGTGACAATATGTAGGATATGCAGACAGAGACTGGAACGCTCCTTTCTCATCAATTGTTTGTTATTATGCTCATTCATACCATGACATAGTGAGAGTTTAAGATGTATCCACTCCTTGTAGGGTAATTAATTCTAACTAAAAAAGAAGGATGTAGAGGTTTGTCTCTTTTTTTTCTAGTTCTTTTCCAATTAAGAAAAACATTAGGGGAGAAATGTGGAGGCTGGAGGAGAAAGGAAACAAGCTTGGAAAATCTATTTGTTGGAACATATAAGAACTTGAGGGGAAAAAAGTGGTGAATCATTGGTGGTAAATTATTATAAGACTGATACACATATTTTAGGTTGTCTCTATTTTTTTGTTCTCTCTCTCTCTCTCTCTTTCTCTCTCTCTCTTTTTTGTTGCATTTCATCATATATGTGTGTACACAATATTTTCCTTTCATTCGGTCGAATGCTTATCTCATGCTAAGTAAAGAAAAACAAAAATGCTATAGATACAGATGCAGAAACAAACCTCTGAGTTTGACCAGCCACTGAAAATGATTATAGCCTTCCATATGCACGTGGGACCCCCATACACAGGAAGGGTTGGGATCATTTTCTATAACCAATCTGTGGTTTGTTTCTGTATACATGGTATCATTGAAAGAAAAATACAACAGTTAATGATGCAGTTGGTTTGACGTTGCAGAAACTATGGTGGTGTTTTGGTTTTGTAATATATTTTGGCTTCTGTTACATTTATATTGCCCTTTGGCCATCATCCTTAAAATTAACTGAGAACATGTTTTCTTTCTAAATTTCTCAAAGAAATGTCTTTTTTAGTGATCATATCAGCTGAACTTGGTGATTTCCACTGCACTATCCCCCTGTTTCTATGCAGGATCAGGTTCCTCCTTTCCCATCAGACACTGCTATATCTATAGTTGAAGAGGAGCTTGGAGTCCCCTTAAATGGTATTTTTGAGCGGTTTGATTATGAGCCAATAGCTGCTGCTAGCCTCGGTAATCCTTATTGCATTATGAAGCTGTAATAGAAATTCAGTTGACTAAGGAGTTCAAGTGTCTTGGTGGTGTTTGTTTTGTCTGATAGGCAATGAAATCCAAATTACTATGTTCTCTTCATTCAGGTCAGGTTCACCGTGCAAAATTGAATGGGAAGGAAGTTGTTGTGAAAGTACAAAGGCCTGGTCTGAAGGATCTTTTCGATATTGATCTGAAAAACCTGAGGGTTAGTTTGGTGATCTATTGAAATTGTTTCTCCTTCCCCAATGCTTAGTTTGTACGAGTAACATTTCCCCAATGCTTAGTTTATATGTGTAACATTTTATGTTACCATGTGCTTGTTTTCTTTTATTTCCCTTTTTTTTGGATAGATAATCATGTGTTCCTACATAGGCTAGGGCTAAGCTAAGTTGACAGATGGCATGCATGCTTTTCGAAATTATTTTCTTTTTTGTTTTAGGCTGCTTTGAGTTGAGCAAAATGACAAGAAAAGGGAAACAAAAACCATTTTTTGCTTCATAGTACCATGTTCCTTGGTTGGTGGAAAGTATGGATCTGGTTATAGCTGTTTTCTTGAGGAAAACATTTCCCCTGAAGTGTCGAATCCATTATTTTATAATTGAGGTTCGAGGGGTTTGGCAATTTGATGTATTCTTTGTTGATTTGGTAATTCCAGGTGATAGCAGAATATCTTCAGAAGGTTGACCCCAAGTCAGATGGTGCAAAGAGGGACTGGGTTGCTATCTATGATGAATGTGCCAGTGTTTTATATCAGGTAATGATCTCCTTTTTGTGCCATATTGCAGCATGACTTGAGATTAATCAAAGGAGATTAAGTTTGATGATGCCTCTGGTTTCTTTTTGAAGTTTTAGGTTTATGATGCACTATCTTATTAGACATCACCTAAGAGGTTGTCACATTCTATTGAGAAGAAGATATGCTTTTAAAATCATGAGATATGACTCATTCTTAAGAAGTAACAACTATAAGATAGATTCTGTTGAAATGGTGTTTATTTGAAGCTAGGGGTTGCATGAAGGAGATGATTGAAGGAAGTTAGCTGAGATTATTAGTTGCACAACAAATAGTTAGGGGATACCAAAAATCTTTTGTCAATGATGAATTAGAACGTGCATTTTATTAAATAGATACACCCTAGACGAAGTGAGCAGGCAAGGTAAAAAGTGAATTTGTGGAGCTGGTGTCTCCTAGTTCGTAAGTTGGTACAAGGCTCTCTTCAAGTTTAAAGATCTGGTCCAATGACGAATTAACCTTTCTATCCTTGTGTTTGAGGGTATATTGGCAGGTTACCTTGGGACTGATAGGAAGAAACCAAATGGGTGACGTTTAGTGTGATCTTGTATGTCAGATTTGCTTGCTTTCTAGTTACTGGGTTTGAATTGTTGGTGTGGTGCCAAATATCAATCACTATGGGTAAGATCACCTGGTAATGCTGAAGCCTATGGCACCTTTGAGCAGAATAATATGTATAAATTAACCAGTGGCATGGTTCAATTTGTACTGTAAGCCTGTAATAATATTAGTTAACTTTATTGTTTTCCCTCAGGTTTTAATGCCTAAGATTATACATTCGAATTATTCTCAAGCTTCACTTTTATTTTTCAACTCTGTAGTATTGCGCAGTTTTCAGTTTGCTACCACAATGTTAACTAAGTTGGTAACAAAATGAAGCAATTTTTCAGGAGATTGATTACACCAAGGAAGCTGCTAATGCAGAACTATTTGCAGATAACTTCAGAAATATGGATTATGTGAAAGTCCCGACAATATGTTGGGAATACACCACACCACAGGTTTAACCTTTCAGTAATCACAAAAATATGGCTGGTGATTATTTTGATTTTTTTAATATCCTTCTTTGAATAATTTTTACCTTTGGTGGCAGGTTCTCACTATGGAGTATGTCCCGGGGATCAAAATAAACAGAATACAAGCTTTAGATCAGTTGGGTGTTGATCGTCAAAGGTAAATACATTGTTCTACTATTGGCGTTGATTGAATCATGCACAACATGTGACATCAATCCTTGTCTTTCGAATTTTTGATATGTGCATTACTTTTTCCGACGGCCTAAATGAGTTAAGATTGGTATTATGCTCCCCAGGTTGAGTCGGTACGCTGTTGAATCTTACTTGGAGCAAATTCTGTCTCATGGTTTCTTCCATGCTGATCCAGTGAGTTCTCTTATAACCTTTTTCGTTTAGTTTTAGAGCAAGTTTTCAGAGCTTTTAGTTTATCGAGCAGAACTTACTTGTGGACTTCTAAAATGCCCGACTTCAGTGCTAATTTTACTAACATAAGCATATTAATGTCTGTGAAGCTAAATACACGATCTTACATTGGCAAATTGCATGATTTAAAGAGCCCACTTAGCCCGCATCTTGCCTTTCCTTTGGGGAGGCTCATGGAAACACCACGGAAAATACATTTATGCCCCCAACCTCATATATAGCCTCAATATATTAAGTCTTTGTGTAACACACAGCTTTCTTCTTAAGGCGGGCCTTATTCTTAAGGTCTATGCTTCATACACTACCATGGATTAAAACCTTCATACAAAAACACGAACTATGTATTATTTTGTATTTTTTGTAATTGTTTACTGATTGAAGATAACAATCCAGTTATCACAAATTTGTTAGTAATGCATCAATAGAAGTTAAATTTTTTTTGAGATTTTTTCTGATGTCAGGCATTATTTTTGGCACGATGCATTCTATATGTGAACTCTAAGTAGCATGGATAGGATCATAGGAATACCAGACCCAAACATAATATGACATGGATACATTGACCCTACAAATCCTAAGTAGGTAGGACATGGATATAACAAGGACATGGCAATATATAAATATTTTTTTAATACATACATCAGCGTATAACTTTTATGAATGATTCAAATTCCTATATTAAGAGTTTCATAATGTAGAGGGTCAAAATTAAACAAGTTAGTCATTGTGATTCTACATGGTTTAATCGGACTGTCACCTTTTACCTTTTACTTATCAAAAAGATCATTGTGATTCTACATAAATTATGTTACTACTACCCTGTTCCTAAGTTTTTTCTTCAAGATATCGAATCTAAATAACAAGTGCAAGTTTCTTGTTTCATGTTTGCCATGTTTGTAAAGGCAAATATTCTTCAAAAGGAAGGGAAGTGTTTGAGATGTGTTGGCAAGGGTCCAAAAATGGATATGTATTTTCTAAATATGGACACGTTCACAAAGTATGAGGCACATGTCTAGGAGTGTCCATATTCATATGACTTTGACATATTTTCAAACATTTGCACAAGTGAATTAATTGGAGGAAAGGGAAAGTGGATCTTTAGACTTGTCAACTGGATTATTTTCTAATAGTTGGAATTCAAAAACGAGTTGCAAAGCCATGTAAATTAAAGGAGATTGAAGTTCAACTTTTTGTCTTCGGTAAAGCCAACTCTTAGAAATTAGAAGAGAGGAGACGAGGAAGTAGTCATTGGATTACATAGATCTTTAGCTCTAAGCAATCAGCTTTGTAACCGTGCCTAGGTGTCACGGGTTGCTCTTTGATAAGGCCAATCTCATGACGTCGTGTGGTCATGGTGAGAACAGCCCGGAGTAGGCCCACGACGGTGCACAGGAGTACTGGCAACATTAGTCCTAGAACGTGTCATGATGCCCCAATAAGACCATATGGCATACAGCAGTGCAACACAAGACAGTAGCAGTGCGCATGGGCGCAGGTCATTGCAGGGCGCGCGGGTGTGGCAAGGCGGAACATAGGCAGCTTAGGGCGCAAAGTAGGGCGTGCACAGGCAGCATAGCTCGGTGCCTGGGCACGGCGTGCAACAGTTTGGCATTGTGTTTTCAGGCCCCAAACGATGTCTGATAGAGTTGAAATTTTTATGGTAGCTTCATCTATTGGTCTAATGTTTAGGGCCCAAATTTGGAGATTTTTCAAAAATAAATAATATTTTTGAAAATTCATTATCACTCTTCAAACAGTTTGATGTTTTCTTTTGTCAAGATGGAGATGGCTAAGAAAGCTATTATAAAGGGGGTAGTGGTGTGTTAGCTACTAGCCATCTCCCGTGTCATCACTAGGCACTGAAGTAGACAACCTCAAGGCAACATTAGGAGCAGACTCTAGGCACCAAAGAGAGGTGTTTTAGGGTCTCCATGCGGGCATGAGTACCCCATGGACGATGTCAACCGGGAGGATTCGGGGATGGTTTTAGACATCGCGCATGGAACTTGGGGAGGAGGTTGGGGACACTGACTCACCCCACGGGCTATCTCTCTTATTTGAGTGTCCTAACCCGATTAGGCTATCGAGGCACTACCAGAAGGCCTTGTGTGCTGACCTACTTGCATGTTATGTGTTCGACATTGCTTGTAGGGATCCTATGGCCTAAGATGTGTGGCTTACAGCTAGAGTCACATTTGGATGCTATCGTTGAACGTATAAGCCTATGAAACGAGTCAAGCAGCTTAATGAGTGAATTGGCATAATGCACTTTCGGTCTAAGGATCGATATTGCCTTGCTCGGGTGACACATCACGTTCATTGCTTAGCACGCATGTACACACGAGGACATCGCCGTGGGCATAAGAGTGACCCTTGGTGTCATATAGGGTACGAAGTATCCTTGACTTTCAGAGACGAGTTATACCGACCCGTTACACGTTGAGAAGCTTGTCAGCTAAGTTGGGCATCAATGTCAACATGTGTGTGTTACTTATCCGCCCAACGAATATGGGACCAGAGTTGGGCGAGTGCCTTACTCAAGATGGGTTTGGTGCAAGGAAGTTACTGTGCCGTTCGGTTTGCAACCTGGGACGTCAAGTCGTCAGGTGGTATCTCGGTTATGTGGGACTTCCGTGAGGGGAGTTTCTTGCTTGATAAAGCGTGGGCCTTTGAAAAAAAATTTGAAGACCGGGTAACAGGAAATACTTGGATTGTCAGAGAATAGGCGGATTCGGGCTTGATGGAGTTCGAATGTCACACGGGAAAAAGTTTTGCTGCGTCACTAAAGTGTTGCCCCGTGACACTGGGCAAAGAGGGAGGGAAATGATGATTAAGAGGAGTTGAGGCATGTCGTATGCTACATCTTACAGGCCCATCTCTCATCAATCACCCCTTTATGGAGTTCAGAGATAGCCAGATAGGAGGATCGCAACATGGTTAAAATTATTTATTGTTACCCAACATCTTGATATGTTTCTTTCTTTCTTTCATTTTTTTCTTTCTTCTTTGTTTTCTTTGGCAAGTCCCCGGTGTATGGTGTTGGTCCTGCCAATTTGAGTTGTTAGGAGGGATCGATTGGATTGATTGCGCATTGGACCTTGGACACTATTTGCATGAAGGGGCTACCTTTTGGTCGTGTTCTCATGCTTAACAAAGTCGATTCCAATTAAGTTTTTTGTTTTTTCTACCTATAAGCTATAGTGGGGTATTTTATCCCAGTATGTCATGCTTTAGGCTTGGCCTCGGCCTACCACTTGCAAAAAATTCAGTATAGGTTGGGCAAGAGGGAGGAGGGGCCAAGCCTAGCTCATAGCCTAAGGGCCTAGGATTGGGTTCGAGCTTTTCGGGCTTTCTTTTATAGTAATAACGCAAAAAACAAATAACTATATCGGTAAACAAAAAAATAAGATTGATTGTTAAAACTGTTAAATCACCAATTGTCCGAAAAACTTAAGCTGTTAGGAAATGGGGCCAACAATGTATATCAAGCTATCCAACACTCCTACTTACATGCGACCCTGTCTTGCACGTGAAGAGACAAACAAACTGAATTAAATAGGTGAACCAACATAGACATAGCATAGTGCACAATAACAAATATAACAATGATACAAACGAGACTTGAATCTAGGATGTCCTAGAACCAGTGGTCTGATACTATATTAAGCCACAAATTGTCTCAAAAACTTAATCTATTAAAAAATGGGCTCAACAATGTACATCAAACTATCTAACAAAAATCATGATTTTTATTAACTTATAGCCTTACAAATATGAAATACCGTGGAAATTGCATCATTGTTAGCCAAATACATTCCAACTAGATTGACACTTACAACCTATCAATCATTTGTATTGTTCTCCATTTGAACTAATTTGATGAAAAAGAGATGCAATTATGAAGAAAAATAAATCTATTAGTCGTTAGAGCTGGGCAATTCTCGTGAACTACCCATAATGACGGTGTCCAAATTGTTTTCAAGCCTTTTTTTTCCCCTCTTCTCATTGATGTCTTATCTTCGAGAGGTGGTAATCTCAAGTCACTATCAATGCCTCGGCCATCTTTGGCTTGAGTTTGCACCTGTAATCATCGAGGACTAATTCACCTGTGCTAAGAGTGGTCTCAGAAGCAACTGTTGGAACATGAATGGTTAGTGTATCAAGAGTAATAAAAGAAAAAAATAATTCAAGACAATCATGTTTCTATAAATCTAAAATATAGAATTTTTGTTGTCATTTTTTTGGGAGAGGTCTAAATAACGTTATCGTTATGAGGTAGAAGTATTGGTATATCGTGAAAGTCGTCTATTTTTTATTGGGGAAAAAATATACATTACACTACTTCAAGATAAGGTGGTTGTAGTGGGTGCATGTGGCCTAATTGGTATGGCATGGTGTTTATATTTATTAAATAATCTTCTAAGTGTGTCTACAATTGACTAAAATTGAGATTAAACATTTTTTTTTAAAAGGGTTGTAAACCAAAATATTTACACATAAGATCTAATACTATGGCTATACCATATATGTGCAGTACTCCTGCAAAATATGTATTATTTGTTTTTCATATTACTAATTTCATCGAAATATCTTGAATTTTCAAAATATCGCATGAAAGCCATCATTATTTTAATAAGTTGGGGTATAATCATAGGGTTTGTGGGAATATAAATATAAGGAAAAAAACTTGTTGATATGCCAATTGTTTTAAAAACAAATTTTGGACAAATTTACATTATCCCAATATTCGTCTTTTGGTGGGTCCACATTAACTTGTCTTTCAAAAAAAAAAAAAAAAAAGAAATTGTTACTTTTCTTTGTTTAATTGCCACATCTAGCATGTTATAAGTGGTGTTCCATCTTTTCTCCACATCAAATGGTAATTTTTTAACTTTTAATTTTTCTTCTTGGCATATTCTTTTGTAAAATTTTGTTCTTTTAGACTATTTCTTTGTTATTACTACTTAACAGCCTATTGACTTAGTGTTTTTTACAATAAAATTTAATATATGTGCAATTTGCAAAACAACGAATCTGAAATAAATCATTATGTATGGGAAGCAGCAAAGTATATTTAAGATAAACAATAGTTCCTTTATGACATGATGCCTTATCTAAAGAAATAGTAAAAATCTTATTTTGAATTGCCCAACTAGAAATTTGGTTTCTAATTTCCATACTTAAATGAGTGACTAGCATATGGAAGTTCTATAGGTTTAAAAGAAATTATTCATTTATTATCTCTTAACTGTATGCATTGGTATTGTAAACCGTGTCGTGCCGTCCACAAATCAAAAGTTAACAAATTTTACCTTTAAAATTTTTAAAAATGTTGAATAAATCACTTTGAATATCATCAAATTTCTTTGAAATTTAATTCCTATCAGTGTTTCTGGAAAAGCATTGATATTGGGGCATAAACGCCTTTGTATTAACGTAGTACTTCTGGTACCTCACTCTAGTAAATGGTTGTTCCCGTTTTATTATTTAATTAACAACCATATCCTATACACAAGACCATAAGAAAAGTTCCAAATTATTTGTTCACCCCCTACCTAATTGCATTTGTTATCTAATAAGTTGACCTTGTAAGTGCTTAGTATGGTGCCTAAGTAAATGACTGAAATCTATCACCTGACCCTAGCCCAGGGAGTTCATGCTAGAGTTAGGCTTGGGCCTCCTTCTGTTTTGGACCAGACTCTTTTATGTGGGCTTTGGGCTGGCCCACTGGCCGTATCTTCATTCCCAACAAGGAAACAACTTACCATTTTGAAGAAGTAGGGATGATAGTGATGGGATTCAAGACAGATGTCTGCATACATAATTTAGATGAAGGCGGAAACAATAAAGAGTAGTTTATTTTGAAGTTCCAAGTTATTAAGGATTTTATTTGATTTTTCCCCTTCTTATTTGATTTTTCCCCTTCTTAGAACCAAGTCTATACATGCATGCACATGTAGAGATGGTCGCGCGCACAAACACGAATAAGGTTTTATCATTTTATGTGTAAGGAATTATTGGTTATTTTTTCATAATATTAAATTTATGGACTTCAGTGTACCTATCAATGTCCTCTCAGTATATTCTCTTCCCTTTACGTTATTTATCAAGAAACAAATGTCCCTCCTCTCTGTATATTCGTCTTCTTCTTGTTAGCTTTATTATAATAATAATTATTATTATCTGGTGTGGTTGAGCACAGCATATCTTATTATGTAGTTTCGTTATTGTATAAATAAACAGTTGCGCACCCTATTGGGGTTAACGCGTCTTCATTAAGCTTAAGACTATGTAATTAACATGGTATCAGAGCTATCACAGCCAACAGCTCCTCCTTGAACCCTAACCCTAGCCGCCGACCACCCAAACCTCATCCTCCAACGCCGCCACCCACCAACACCATCATCTTCAGCACTGAAATCCACCAGACCAGCCTCCAACAGTCGCCAAAACCCTAACCCTCGCCACTGACCACGCCAGTCTCATCCTCCAGTGCCGAAACCTACCACAGCCACCACCTCCAGAGCCGAAACCTACCACAGCCACACCTCTAGCGCCGAAACCTACCACAGCCACCCCTCTAGCGTCGAAACCCACAACCCAGCCTCCAGCAGTCGTCGACAGGCGCCGAAACCCACCAAAGCTACCATCTCTAGCGCCGATTACCCCATACCAGTTCACTACAGTCGCTGCCAGACCCTGACGTCGACGAAACAAGTGGCCGCCACCTAAACACTTGCCAAAACCCACCAAAACCCCCACTAAACTGTCGTCACAGTCACCGATCGGGCCCCAAAACCAGTTTTCAACCATTTAAACAGTCAGTGGAGCCCTAGAAAAAGTCACCGGAAAAAGTCGCCGTCGGAACAGTCGCCGGAAAAAGTCGCCGGTCACTGGAACAGTCGCACAGATCTCAATAGTCATGTTTTTCTGTCTCCCTCACTGCATCACTTCATTCATCCGTGCAATGGCTTGCTTTTTATTCAACAAGTTCTGTGTTGTCCAATCTGTATTGATGCAGTGAGGGTTATTTGGTTGTGGATTCTCTGATTTTTTGAACAAGAATGTCATCGGAGGGCGATAAGTCTGCTACCCGGACTTCTGGGACTGCTGAGTCTCTGACGGATACCGGGCGACCAATGATAACTGAGGTATTCTCTTTTTCTACTCGGCTTGTCGATGAGAAGTTTGACGGTACTTCTGCTTATCCCTAGTGGCGGAAGAATGTGTTAAAATCTTTGCAAGGCATGGAATTGGATTTTCACTTATTTGACGATGCTCCTGATCCTAGTTCTCCTAGTTATCGTACCTGGATGCGAGACGATGCTCGTTTTTTTAGTCAGATTATGAATTCCATGGACTGCAGTGTCAAGATTTTGGTTGCCAGTGCCGATACGGTAAAAAAAATCTGGAGGGCTCTGGAGTATATTTATTCCTCCACAAATGACTTATCGCGCCTTTATGATGTGATGCGAGGCTTCTTCCGTTTGCAACAGGCTGGTCGTCCTCTTCAGGAACACTTTATGGGATTTAAAGTGCTTGCCGATGAGTTTGATCGGCTTCTTCCATTCACCAGTTCCATCAGTAAGTTTCAGGAATAGCGGATGCAGATTCTTGTCATGTGCTTCTTGTCCAGTTTGGATCCTGAATATGACACGGCTCATTCTCAGATTCTTGCCGGGACAGATATTCCTACATTATCTGAGACTTTTCGTCGGGTGAGTCGTTCGATGCGCCGTGACGACACTTGACCTTCCTCTGATACTAATGATTAGTATGCCCTTGTTGCTTCTCGAGGTGGCAATGGAACTCGTGGCCGTGGCCGTGATAGAGGTCGAACAGGTGGGGGAGCTCGTGAGACTCCCTCTTGCCACTATTGTGGGATCCAGGGTCATATTCGCAGCCAGTGTTATAAACTGCATGGAAGACCGTCCCCAGTGGCTAATGTTACTGCTGAGTACCCCCAGGTAGACTCGTCTTCCTCTTCTCAGAAGCACCTCGTAGAGA
>JAOTRH010000001.1:14608826-14619080 GCA_034768845.1 Heliamphora exappendiculata | reverse complement strand
ATCGAGGTGGACTGCCATTTTATTCGGCATGGGTATCAGAATGGTGTGATCGTATTCGGTGCGGTTCGTACTGGAGAGCAATTGACAGATATCTTTACTAAGTCTGTCTCAGGTCCTCGGGCTCGATACATATGTAACAAGCTGGGTATATTAGATATATATGCACTAGCTTGAGGGGGGTGTTAGTTTTATTATAATAATAATAATTATTATCTGGTGTGGTTGAGCACACCATATCTTATTATGTAGTTTCGTTGTTCCATAAATAAACAGTTGCGTACCCTTTTGGGGTTAACGCGTCTTCATTAAGCTTAATACTATGTAATTAACACTTCTTCCCTACTTCTCTCCCCTACTTGTACTACACAATTACCGTGAGAGAATTTGAAATCATAAGCCAAATCTATTTTGATTGTTCTTGCAAATTAATCAGAATCTTAATTTTCTTCTACAGCATCCTGGAAATATAGCTGTTGATGATTTTAATGGTGGAAGACTGATCTTTTATGATTTTGGAATGATGGGAAGGTTCTTTTCTCTAGACTCTATACTGCTTCTCTGAATAGGTGTCTATACAATATTCTGGTAATTTATTTACGAAATTAACAATCTGAGTTGACTTTTTGCAGCATAAGTCCCAACATCAGAGAGGGGTTGCTGGACGTATTCTATGGTGTTTATGAGAAGGATCCAGATAAGGTAATTTGTTCCTTGAATGCAGTGACTTGTCGATTTCCATGGCATCTGTTGTTTACTGACCCATGTAAGCTAAATCTACATGCAGGTTCTTCAAGCAATGATTCAGATGGGTGTTCTTGTGCCTACTGGGGATATGACAGCTGTCAGGAGAACAGCACAATTCTTCCTTAATAGGTGCTTCCTGAGTTGAAAATAACCTCTCGGTTCCTTAACATCTCCTATTGGCAGCTTGATTGATGGTTGGCTGCCAACACAGTGTCATGTTCCTCGTTTTGCTCTGCTCCTGCATTCTTGTTCTGTGGCATTCCCTGCACTTTAGTTTGAAGGCTCTTTAATCTATTGCAAAAAGGATCCTGTTTGTCCTTTGATTTAACTTCGTATTAAGAAGGACAAGAGTAGATGGTAAACTAATTTGGTGGTTGTTTCGTTTAGCACATAGTTGAGGAGGGCACCTGTGTAGAAAATTTTCCCCAGATGGCTATTTGGCTACTGTTGGAGGTTGTGATATTGGGTTTGTGGACGGGCTTTGGTCTGTAAATAGCCGTGACTGGTACCCAATTGTCCACTCTTAAAATATTTTGGAATAGTTGGATTTTAAACAAATAATAGGAGTTTGAGACTGCATGCAGTGACTTTGGTTTCAGGAGTAGAGCTAGGGTTCATCTAGAAGATTTTGAGTGTAGAAGTTAGGTTGTGGTTGTGGTATATATTTAGCTTAACAATGGTTGATTTTTGCAGTCCTGAAAATGTCATTTGGCCATTTAGCAGTCTTTTAATTAGGAATGCTGACCTTGGAGGTAATTTTTTAACCACTCCAACCCTTCCAAAGGGTAAAAAACTGAATAAAGGGTGTGAGAAATACTTTCAATAATTACCCATCAATATAGACAAGAAAATCTTATATTTAAATTTGCTTTACTTGCCACAAAAAAAGGTTTAGACCCAAAAAACTTCAATTTCTGCAGCTTTGAAGAGCGTCTCGTTGCACAAAGAAAAGAGAGAGAGATGGCAACAACAGACCTTGGATTTAAAAAGCCACTAAGCAAGGAGGAGAGAATAGAGAAAAAGAAGCAGCGTTTAGCAGCAATAGGTAATTTACTTGACCTTTTAGTCTTTTGATAAGGTTGTTCGCTTTAATTGACTTGGTTTGCAAAATTTAAGTTACACATTTACTTGACAAATAATTGATCTTTTGCATGGAGTCTACATTTTGTTGAGTTCAGTGCCCTGGACCTCATTATGTGTTGTTCTCATCTAAAGTCAAAAATGAATGTGGGCATCTTTTTGGGTTGTAGATCAACTAGTTTTTGAGGAGGTTCAATATGTAAATAGGCAACTATCCTTTGTTGCTGTCCTTATTTGTTTAACCTTTAAAATCTCGTGACAATGAGAATGCCAGTTCCCATTAGGCACCAATTATAAACAGTAGTTAGATTTTCTCGTCTTCATACTGCATAACCAAAATACCTTCAGGGCTTTCGCCTTTTTAGTGAGTCCGGTATACTTGAATGAAAGGTGTACCTCTGCATATTTACTTAATCAGCTGTGTCCCTTTGGATTTACCGGCCTTATATTCATTTATGGTTCAACTTTCTGCTCTGGCTGTAATTATGATGTTTCTTGCTCTCTCCAAAGAATATTTGCCACTCATGGTTGTTTCATTCTCTAAACAGGAGAAGATTTATTAGCAATTGCAGCTGATCAACCCTTCCGATTTCCTGCCACATTTACTTTTGTTGTTCGAGCCTTTTCAGGTATTTCCCATGAAATTTAGTCTAGGCATTGCTTTAGGTTGTATTTGTGACAGTTGCATCAGAATACTAAGGTGTCAACCTTGCAGTTTTGGATGGCATTGGGAAAGGCCTTGACCCTCGTTTTGATATTACCGAAATTGCTAAACCGTAAGTGTACTTTAAGCTGCCATAACTCCTTCAAAATATGCCATTCGAACTCTCAAATCTGGGGCTAATTGTCACTTCTGTATCTCTTATGAATTGCATGCTGTATTGCTAGTTATGCACTAGAATTGCTAAGGTTTCGCCAAGCTGGTGTTGAAATTATATTAAAGGTAAGCTTGGTGAACTCCCTTTTTCTGAATTTTGGTACAATGAATCATATGAGTAGTTGTTTAACAGTTAATGCTATGGATGGTTCAGGACTTCAGGAAGAGATGGGAGCGCCAGTCCCGTGCCTTTTACAACTTATTTAGACAGGCTGAGAGAGTTGAAAAGATTTCTGAAATTATCCAACGATTGGTAGTGATAGGGATCTCATTTCACTTTCAATCCGTGAATCTGTAGTTTAGATGGTCATGATTCTCATCAATTTTTCTCATGTTAAATTGATGTCCCCCTTAATGCATTTTATTCTACAGGAACAAGGTGATTTGAAGCTCCGAGTTCGAGCTTTGGAGTCTGAGAGGGCTTTTCAACGTGTTGCTGCAGTTCAAAAGACAATAGGAAGTGTGAGTTTGGCTTATTTATAATCAAGGCAAATTCTACAAGGTCACATCATTTCTTAGGATTTGTTTCAATGAGTTGCAGTCCCTGACGAATATCAGTTTTTCTTGGTTTTCAGACCAAGGCTTCATGAAGCACAAAAACTAGTATTTTTTAACATGAAAGCCATAAGTTTATTTTATTTTATTTTATTTTATTTTTTAATAGTAAAAAATGAAAATCCTTATGTTAAATGTTTTAGGTGAAGATGAAATTCAAAAACTTCAGGCGGAAGATGTTGAATAGCATTCCAAAACACTTCCGCTTCTTCTTCTTCTTCTTCACGGCAATATTTCTCTTTCTATCTCCCCTTTCTTTTAGGCAATATTTCTCTTCCTATCACCCCCTTCTTCTAGGCAATATTTCAACCTAAAACTTGCAGCAATTCTATCTAACACCTCAGCCAAGTCCAACCTCGTAAATGACGAGCACTCTTCTTCAGGTGGAAGATGTTGAATAGCATTCTCAATACTGCCGCTTCTTCTTCTTCTTCTTCTTCTAGGCAATATTTTTCTTTCTATCTCCCCTTCTTCTAGGCAATATTTCGACCCAAAACTTGCAGCAATTCTATCTAACACCTCAGCCAAGGTGCAATCTCTTTAATGACAAGCACTCTTCTAGACATGGGCAATTCTATTTTACACCTCAGCCAAGGTCCAACCTCTTTAATGACAAACACTCTTCTTCATATGTGTATATTTGCATGCATGCTTTTATCTTTGCATGCATGCTTTTACATCTACATATGTAAGCTGCATGCATGCATTCAGTTGTGTTGCTTTGCACTTGATCATAGGAGTCCCTGGCTAACTCCTTCCCGGATGCATATAGTGTTGCTTTGGACAAGGAGGCTTATGTGGCAGACTATTTGAGGAGATCCGGACTTGGCATCTTCTAGGATGTTGGACTGAAGAGGGAGCCTTAGGATTGAGAGGTGAACCATTTGCTTGACTTGCTTGCTTCTTTGTACAGGCGTCGAGATGTTAGAGGGGAGAGGACAATATGTGGTGGGGAAGGAGAAGCAACAAATTTGATATTTGCTCGTTTTACAGTTGTTGATGGGGAGCTCTTGAGCAAGATTTCCCTGGAGAAGTTTATGGAAGGTGGGAGCGCCCACCAAAGTTGCTTTTTTTGTATGGGCAAAGGCATATGGGAAGATTTTAACCATCGACAACCTCATTCATAGAAGGATTGTTGTAAACTAGTGTTGCGTCTGTAAGTAGGATGGAGAATCGGTTTCACGTTTGCTTTTGCACTGTCCTTTTGCCTTGGCGTTGTAGAGCTTAATATGTTCTTTGTTTGGAATTCATTGGGTCTTGAATGGGGACGGGGAGGGGGCCTTAGACGACTGGAGGGACACCCAGGTTGGGAGGCTAAGAAGTAAGGCTCGGAGGATGGCACCTTTATGCCCCGCGTGATTGATTTGACTTGAGCGCAACAAGAGATATTTCCTAGCGGAAGAGGTGTTGGGGGTTGGGTTCAGTGCAGCCCAGTCTAGATTCTTTCGTAATTCATTGTTGATTCTATGCACATGTAAGCTAGGGATTTTTAGTGTTATGATCTTTCGTTTTTGGTGTTTGGCCAATTATGCCCTTTTCTTGTTTCTTTTGGGTTGCATTCCCTTGATGCTCCTTTTAAAATACTATTATAAAAATAATAATTATGACTTTTCACACAGATTTGTGGTTGAAAGATTTCGGTACCAATAATTTCATTTGATAATTTTGGGCAAGAGGAAGAGGTGAAGGGCCAATTGTGTTGGGTAGTGGGGGGTCTTTTTCAAGGGAGTTGGGTGTTATATATTATGTTCTGCGCACCGCCGTAGTAATCGGGTTTTGAGGAGGTGTGGGAGTATGCGGAGCTGCTGGAGGAAGGGGCTTCGCAAGCTGAGGTTTCAAATCTGATGATGAAGAGAATAGAAGGCTTTGGTAAGTTTATGTTGGTGTCTTGTGATGGCTTCGAAAATGATACATTGCTGTCGTTCCAAGCTATAGAAGAAAGATGGATGTTTAGTGGGTGTCCTAGGGATAGGTGCCAGAGTGTGGAACAATAAAGAAAAGGGGTTAGGGAATTGAAACAAACAAGAAACTGAGAAAACCCCTTTCTCTCCATCCATTTTCTCCACCACTTTCTCCATCCCCCATCACCACCACCCTGTTGCAGCACCTACTACACCTAAATGAATTCATTCCGCCCATCTACCCCCCATAGGTCTCTAACCAACTCCCCATGAACTTTAACTTGTTTTGGTTTTTGAGGCACACCACATCAGCTTTCCACTCCTTGAATAACGTATTCACCACTGCTCTATTCTTTGCATTAAAAACCCTCCAATTCCAGGTGATGATCTTAATTTGCATGGAAAGTCAACAGTTAGCACTTACCTCTCCCCTTCCCACTCCTTTCCCACCCTCATAATTTATGGAGCACAATAGATATTTTCTTTTGTGTTTTCTCAAGGTTGTATGACTCGGTAATAGATATTTGAACATAATTTCTTTCTAAAAGAAAAGAATAAGTCCACAAAAGAAAGAAGTGTTTTTACGAGGTACAAATATAAATTCTTATTTATTTGTTACAAAATCAACCATAGATCAATTCCCTGTTGAGGAAGCAGATGTAGGAAGAGTTGGTTGCTGTTGCTTTTTGTTGGGACAGTCAGTCCTTGGTGTATAAGTGGTGACTTTAATGTGGTGCAGTTTTTGGAGGAGATATTTGAAATGCTCTATTTTAAGTAGGGATATGAGGTGGTTTTCTTTCAGTATCGAACTTGGAGTTAGTGGACTTATCATTGAGTGAGGGAGGGTACATTTGGTGTAATTACCACAAAGATCCTTCCATGTTCCGCATTGAGAGTGAAGCCAGCTTACGCTCTTTAATCGCATATTTTTAAAATTTTATATTTAGAATTTTCTTTATCTTTTGTCTTTTTCTTTTTTGAACATCAATTCACCTAAAATTCTCATTCAATTTCTCTTTTCCTTTTCCCTTATGATGAACATCTCTCAGATGTCTTATATCTCTCTTCGTTAGCTGGTATCAAATCATATTCCCATTGTGTTAGATAGTGGTGGATTGCAGCAAGGGTAGTGTCCTTTTTAAATTTGAGGATACGTGGTAACAAGTAAAAGCGGTCAAGGAGAATTACAGAGTGCACTGGAACATATCTGTAGTTGAGGGTAATAAGAGCTTCATGTTGGCAAAAAATTGGAACTGTGAAGGAAAATTTAAGGTGGTTGAATAGAGAGGAATTCAGGAGATTGCTGAATCAAAAAACCAAGGTGTTGAGTGATATGTCGGGTGAAATGGCGAGGAATACTGGAGATTGAAAAATAAAAAAGCCAAGGTGTTGAATGATTTATGTCGAGTCAGGTGGATGAGGTGGAACAAAATAGGACTTTGTCAGGAGTATAGAAAGGGTTGAGGGAGAGGGCTAAAGAAGAGGTCAGAATATAAGGATGCAAAGATTAAAGAGATTTGTTGGAGGCATAAGTGGAAGGAACTTTGGCTTAAGGATGGGAGACTGGGAGTGGGATGAGTTTTTGGGATTCTTTAGTTTCATCGTGGGGTAAGGAAGGAGACCAAAATTCGGGTTTTATATTTGGTGTGTGGGGAGGGAGGGTGGGGGGTTAAGGATTGCCTTCCTGGTTGTCTATCGGATGGCAGGTGACAGAAGTGCTTCGGCAGCTGACTATTATTGGAGGGATGGAGATTCTAGTGGTGTGGGATATTTAGCTTCACAGGGAGTTTTATGATTTATTGCAGAGTTGATAGCTCTTCTGAGGAGGTTGTATGGGTGTTAAACATTGGGATTGAATGATTCATTAAAATAGAATTTAGCTATTTTGTGGTGCTTCTACGCTAGGTCTTATTGGCGACCATAATCCTTCTTTCCTTTGTATGCTATTTAGGGAGATGTGTGCTCTTTTTAAGGTTGCCCTTTGTTCAATGGTGTCATTCAAGGTAAGATTCTCTTGGTTGATATTTTGATTTTGGTTTAAAAAACTTATTGTGAATTAGTGTTAAGATTATTGTAAAGATAGAGATATAGAGAAAAAATCTAAAGATAGAATTATCATGGTTGTGAATGAGAGAGCAACTTAGGGTTAGCTCTCTTACCACTGTTATTTATATAATAAGACCAAAGTATAATAATACCCCTAAAATAGATACCTAGTCACTTAACAGCTAGTTTTGTATGAGTTCACGGAATGGAGTTGGTGGCTCACCTTCTACTTCAATGCCCTGTTGATTGGGAGCTTTAGACATTAGTGCTTTCTTGGTTTAGCATGGATTGGTCTTCTTAATAGGAGTTGTAGATCTACTTCATAGTTGGTGAGGTGCTAGAGTTGGAAAGAGGAGGAAGATGTGGCCATTGGTTTGCTTTGATTGATGTTGATTATATGATGGGAGAGGAACTACAGGTATATTGATGGTGTAGAGTGCTTTGTATGGGCTAAAGTGTATTTTTGTTGGCATTTGGTATAGTTGGGAATCAAGGAGTGTAATCCCTTTCTTGACGGAATTGATAGAGCTTTTTGATACATAGAGAGGTGTATCGGGCCGTTTTCTTTTGTTGGACTTTTTTTTTTTTTTTTGTGTTCGAGTGTCATTCCCATAATGCCATTCTTTGAATAGATGTATGTACTTGTCAACAAAAATGTTAGGTCTTTGTGGGAGAGTTATTGTTAGACATAGTTATATATAATTGAAGAATTAATTATTTTTTGGTTACTCTGAAATGACTAAGTTTTTGATAAAAAAATAGTACACTTGTTTAGTAAGGTTGGAAATTCCCCGTTTAAAGATCTCTTTAACTAATCAACAGGCAGTAGCTGCTGGAACACTAATAAACCTTGCAACAATTTTGTATCTCAATTCGATCCGGGTAAGCTGTTTATTTTAGTCTATTTTTGAAATGTTTTGATCTTCTTATCCTTAATATTTAGTTACCGCTTTGCTCACATGGCTTGGCTATGTTTTTAGGTTCCTTCCATGGTGGCATATATGTTCTGTGCCGTTTTTGGTTTCCAAGTTCTTTTTGGTATGCTCAAGGTTAAGAAGTTAGATCAACAGGAGAGGTTGATAACAGGAACTGCTTAAATTCATGGTGAGTACAGTTGTTTTTTGTTTTCCAATTTTAATCTCTTATATATCCTCTTAATTTTGTTGTTAGAGGCCTCTAAAATAAGTAGAGAAAAATCCTACAAACATTTGACATAGGTGCCAACGGTTAATTAAGTGAACACTGGGAAGACTTAACATGTAAAATTTCACCTTGTACGTGGTGAAAGGGGCCAAAGGTAAATGAGGTTACAGTCCTTTGACTTCAATAGAACACCCAGAGGATTCTAAATTTTTGATATGCTTCTTTTATCATTTTTATGCTTCCCAATCTTAAAAGCTGGGCTTTTAATGTCCTTCCCTGTTTTGTTAATGATTGTAGAGACAAAATATTGATCAATTAAATAGATTAAAGCCCTATGGTTCCAAGCCAACATTGGATAGATGTATCATTTTGCATTTGTCATTTTTACCCATACACCATATTTGACAACAAAGTCTGTCCAGATATGTGGTGTAAAAGGAATGGAGTAGTTGATCAACTACTTTGGCATCTCTTTTGCATAGGACATAGTAATTGGCAGTAATCTACTATCAGCAGTAGGCATCTTCAACAATGGTGCCATCCTTTGCTAGTCTTCTCCTTTTTTTCCCATCCCAACTCAGAGGTATGCAAGACTTACAAGGACTATCTAGATACTAAGGGACCAAAGAATATTATGCCCCCAGAGCAAGTTTGATGTGAGTGGCTTGCAAAACAACCTATCAACCTCATTGGGCTTCGTCAGTTCATAATGTAAACATCTCAGCAAGTTCTCCTAGGATCTACATCCAATCGTCAAATGTGGGACGAATTCTATGTTAAAGTAATTAGAGAGATTACTCTCCATCTGTGTTAAACTAATGAGAGAGTTTAATCCCTATGCTTAGCCATTATGACTATTTATATTAAACCAAAGTCTTACACTCAAAAAAATAATAATAATAATAAACCAAAGTATTGTTACATTGACATAAATATCCATCAACACTCCTCTTGTGTACCTGACTGGGTACAAATATATTTTGCTCGAGAACCATATGATTCAAAAATTTTGGGAACAAAATCTCCAACTAGTCCACCAACTTCTTGACTTATACAAATCCCATTATGTGATAGCTTTTCTCGAATAAAATGACAATCAAGCTCAATATGTTTTGCTCTCTCATGAAAAACTAGATTAGACGCAATGTGAGCCGCAGCTTGGTTATTACATAATAAATTCATATGATGAGAATTCTTAAATCTAAGTTTCTCTAGCATATGCTTCAGCCAGATCAACTTGTATAAGCCATAGCCTTGTGTTTGGATTCAACATTCGATTGAGAAACCAATGCTTGTTTTTTTACTCTTCCATAACGCTAATTTATCTCTAATAAATACACACTAGGCATGAGTTGATATCCTATCAAGCAAGTATCTAGATCATCATTCGTGTTCTAAATCCTGATATCAAAATACATATTGATATCGGTGATATATCTATTTATCAGTCGACATCGGACAGTATTGGTCGATATACACAGACAAAGCCATTAAGGGTTCTAGTGGGAGCCAATGCCCCCACTGAAACTTTTTTTTTAATTTAAATTTAATTTTGATATATTTTAGTAACTTATAATTTTGCTCCATCTGAATTATTCTTTTGCCCTTTTTAAATTTTTTACTTATTTTCTTTTCTATGTAAAAAGGAAAGCCCAATGTTTTTATATCAAATACAAATCATTCTCAATTTTTTCTTATTAACTCTTTCGAGATTCCGAAAGAGTTGATGAGGAAAAAATGTTTTACTTTGCCAAATTTTATCCAAACCTTTATAATATTGAAATGAGTAATTTTTGATCTATTTAAGAATTTTATCATAAATGTGCACTTTGCACTTGAGTTTTTGGATTTGAAAAGAATTGGCGAACTTACTCAGATGTTGGTTAAGACAAAAAAAAAAAAATAAAT
>JAOTRH010000001.1:14595545-14606611 GCA_034768845.1 Heliamphora exappendiculata | reverse complement strand
AATAAATTTGGAGAAATTTCTATTGTTACAATGAGTAGGTTATAGATGTTCTTAATTTAGTTACCACTAATGTAGAAGATAATATTTAAAGCACTTGCAAAGAAGATGATATGACAAAAGTATGGCTCTAAATTCTTGTAGTAATGTGGGGGCAATCGAGTATGTATTAAGATGGCTGAAAAGGTCAATTACCACTGAAAATTATTGTTGGCAAAGATAGAAGCCAAAAAGGAGATTTTTGTTTTTGATTTTTTCACCCAATTTGCGAAGGGCGGGAAGCTTGGACTTATTTGTGTAATTAAGTCTATAGCATTCAAATCACAGGCAAAAGGTGTGCTTCGATGTGTTGGGTTTAGAAATAACAACAGTGCAGGTAGAGGGCATTTAACCTACTGGCCTAAGAGAGAAAGTATCAACTTATGTTAGCAAACTATGGTACATTGTAGCGCAAGCAGTATTCAGGGGCCTTCTTAACCATCAGGTCAGGGGTTGGACTATTTTGCTAGATGAAAAAAAATAGTTGTAGTGAAATGATAAACAACTTATTATGGCATACACAGTACTGTACAAATTACTGCTGTAGGACTCATGAACAGTAATGCGACATGAAATAGACAATACTACAGTACTCCAGGTGTTGTTGCTTCTGAGGATAGTCAATTAGGTTAGAAATGGATTAGTTTTGTTGGTATTTCTTTGTTGCTTACTATTTCGGCTTTCCTGTTTTCGCTATTTTCCATTTCTAATCTGATTGACTATTGACTCTCTTGCTGGGGATGCCTTTCAACTCAGCCGTTTCAGGGTAGTAGCCGGCCGCTTGTTGAGTTCATTGCCAATAAAGCTCTTAGATTCATTTTAATAATTCTGCTACCATTAATGTATGGTAGGAGCAAAAGACTAGTGCTTTGTGCTACAAAGCTTGACTCTGCTTCTGCTGGTTTCAACCCTGTATTCACAGTTTTGTGGCATGAGGTGTTCCAAAGTGTTAAAGATGCTGTAGTATTAATTTTTTGATGGTGTATATTCTGATGCATGTTCAAGAACTTGGAGTAGGAATATTTCGTTGAGCGAATGTTTCATCTATGACTTATCTGCAGTTCTAATAATTTACATGCACATGTACAGGTCCAATGCATGTAATCAATTCTACGACTTTGAATATTTTGAATCTTTCATCAAATGCGCTATCCGGTTCTTTGCCTTCTTCTATGGGAAGATGTCTCATTGTGGATTTGAGCAGCAATATGCTCTCTGGGGATGTGTCAGCCATGCAGAGTTGGGAAGCTGGTGTGGAGATTCTTGACTTGAGTTCAAATAAATTCTCAGGAAGCATTGTTGACCTGACATCTAAATTCCAGAGTTTGACCACTCTCAATATGAAAAATAATTCTTTAGGAGGTACCTTGCCTCCTCTATTTGGGATCTATCCAAGGCTGTCTGCAGTTGATCTGAGCTTGAATGAACTTAATGGGCCTATTCCACCTAGTTTCTTCACTTCAATGACCTTGACAAACCTGAACCTTTCAGGAAACCATTTTACTGGATCTATTCCTCTGCAAGGCTCCCATACAAGTGAATTATTAGTTCTACCTTCTTATCCACAAATGGAATACCTTGATCTTTCTGATAATTCCTTAACAGGTACCTTGTCTTCAGGCATAGGTAACTTGGGTAGGCTTAAGTTACTGAATCTTGCAAAGAATGGATTCTCGGGACATATACCAAATGAATTAAGCAAACTCAGCAGCTTGGAGTACCTAGATTTATCAAGGAATAATTTTGAGGATAAAATTCCTGAGAAGCTTTCATCGAGTCTAAAGGTTTTTAATGTTTCCTATAATGATCTCTCAGGTCCTGTTCCAGAAAACTTGAGAAACTTCCCTATTACTTCATTTCGTCCTGGCAACTCTTTGCTGATCTTCCCAAATGGCATGCCATTTCGGAGTCATAATCCTGTTGAAATTCATGAGGGAGGGAAACATCGTAGTTCAAAGTTGAGTATTAGAGTAGCTATCATTGTTGCGTCAGTTGGGGCTGCTGTGATGATTGCCTTTGTTCTGCTTGCTTATTATCGAGCACAACTTCGGGATTTTCACGTACGAAGTGGTTTTAGTGGCCAAACTGCTGGTAGAGATGTTAAATTAGGAAGATTTCCTAAACCTTCTCTCTTCAGGTTCCACACAGATGTTCAGCCCCCACAAACTTCTTTTAGTTTTTCTAATGATCACTTATTAACTTCAGATTCAAGGTCATTGTCAGCACAGCCAGAATTTGGAACTGAGATCGTTGAGCGTGTTTTTCCTGAAGGAGGTGCTTCTACTTCGGCATCTGCAACTCCCAATGTTCCAGATAATTGTCTAGCGACAGCTGGAAGGAAGTCCTCTCCAGATTCCCCAGTATATTCTTCACCCCGCTTTATTGATGCAATTGAACAACCTGTGACCCTAGATGTAAATTCACCAGATCGATTGGCTGGAGAACTGCTCTTCCTGGATGCTTCACTAGGGTTTACAGCTGAGGAGTTGTCAAGAGCTCCGGCAGAAGTGTTAGGTCGAAGTAGTCATGGCACTTTGTACAAAGCTACTCTAGATAGTGGGCATGTGTTGACTGTGAAGTGGCTGAGGGTGGGATTGGTCAAAAATAAAAAAGAATTCACCAAGGAAGTTAAAAAAATTGGATCAATGAGACATCCCAGCATTGTTCCTTTACGAGCTTATTATTGGGGGCCAAGAGAACAGGAAAGGCTTATTTTAGCAGACTATGTCCGTGGTGATAGCTTGGGCCTGCATCTTTATGGTAAGACCTTCCAAGGGCATATATTATTGTTAACTTCTATTTTTATTCCTTCCTTTTATGTCACATGATGTCAATCTTACACTGCCGTATGCTTGCTTAAACAAATTTAATAAATGTCCAAATTATTTCTTGGAAGCTCGTGTGTACTATCCCAGCTTGCTTGCTGTGGGATATCCATTGAAATAATTAGGTTTACTCGATACTTCTCTATTTATGTTCCTACTTCTCTATTGCACTTGAAATTTGCATTTGAAATTTGATTTCTTGTGTGATGGAGTGGAATATAAGATTTTGAAATTGAGAATGGAACTCATTAAATACTAGATTGTGTACCATCTCGGGTAACACTTTCCGTTCATGTGTCGTAGACTCGTAGTGGATGAAAATATGGACATGAAATATTGTTAAATTCCCATTATGTGATAAATCTTGTCCTGCATTTAACCATCATTAACATTTGTGTGAATCTAGTGTGAGAGTATAGGACTTCTAGAGTTTTTCCTGGGATACAAGGTACTGTGGTTGAATGAATTATTCTGTTACTTTCGGTCTTTTTATTTTTGCTAAATAAGTATAATTTCATTTGAGCTTCACAAGGGTTTAACCAAGCACACAAAGTATACAAAGGCACAACACAACTCCTATGCTCTGCCCCTATACAATCAGAATGTGCAAATCCCTCTAAAACTCTGTGAAAGAAGACAAAGAAAAGGAAAATTGCTGCTAAATGCACACACTTTTGATGAGTACATCTACCACATGCATTGAGACACTTCTACACAATGCATAAACACGTATTGATAGGTGTTCTTGGCAAAAAAAAGTGTACATTTACAAGCTCCTATTCATTAAGATGTGTGGTCCAATCACAATTGCTTGCTCCCAGTGATTTTCTGCGTGATCAAGTCTTTCCATTTGTTTTTCACCTTGTAGACAGCATTACTGAGTAACACTCTATGGTGAACTATGGCAGGCTTCTTTATGGCATGTTTCTCATGGATTAAAATACTAAATAAAGTAAGTTTAACTGCAAGAACGTCCTGAGGTCCCTCTCACTTCACTAAGGTCCAAAACAGTTTGTTTATTTGCCTACTGGTTGTGGTTTCCTTAGATTTCCCACATATTACCTTCAGAAACCGTTAAGGAGAACTGCAAGCCCTAAATATAAACTAATTTGTAATTCATGGACAATTAAAGCAACTTAATCAGTGCTATCTACCTGTAGAAACCAGAAATTGAAGAGTTGGCATTTCATTGGAGAAATCTTTAGTCCTGGCATCTTTTTCTGCGATTTTGAAGTTCTTATGAACATTCATGTCTGCAAGTTGCTACAGGTATTGTAGTAACAAATGTCCAAGTATTTTCAGTCTCCAAGTGGTGTTAAGGCTGCAAGCCGTAATTTTTAGTTGCCTGAGTGTCAATGATTTGGATCTCATGATGACATTTTTTACCAACTTTTTCATCTTAATTCACATTTGCTAGTATAATTTTGCGTGCAGGATTGTTTTGAAGTTGAAATGAGCTTTTAGTTTTAGTTTTGAGTATTCGTCAATATATATATATATATATATCTTATGCAGAGACAACACCTCGGAGGCACTCCCTGCTATCGTTCAGCCAAAGGTTGAAGGTTGCTGTTGATGTCACACGGTGTCTCACATATCTTCATGATAGAGGGCTGCCCCATGGAAACCTAAAGCCCACCAATATACTCCTGGCAGGCTCTGATCTCACTGCTTGGCTTACTGATTATGGACTCCACCGCCTAATGACACCAGCTGGGATTGCAGAGCAGATATTAAACCTGGGAGCACTTGGATACCGTGCTCCCGAACTCACTACTGCAGCCAAACCGGTCCCGTCATTCAAGGCTGACGTGTATGCATTTGGAGTGATTCTGATGGAACTGTTGACCAGAAGAAGTGCCGGTGACATTATCTCGGGTCAATCAGGCGCTGTTGATCTTACAGATTGGGTTCGGCTATGTGATAGAGAAGGTCGAGGAATGCATTGCATTGACAGAGACATAGCCGCCGCCGCCGGGGAGGAACTCTCGAGAGTTATGGACGCATTGCTCGCAATATCACTAAGGTGCATTCTCCCTGTAATTGAAAGGCCTAACATCAGGCAAGTCTTTGAGGATCTCTGTTCTATATCTGTTTGAGATTTTGTACATGTTTTGGAATTCTTTTTCCTCCCGATTTGTTGATTTTCAGTTTTTATTTTTTCCCCTTCTCCCCAATTGGTCCTAGCCTTTTAATCTGGGCTGATCCTCACATTCTTTTCTTCAATTCTTGTGTAAAAAGGGATAATCAATCAAGTGATTGGTTGGTTGGCGATATTTCAGTTTGTTCTTGAAGTGAAAAGATTGCAGTTCATTTTTTCTCATTGATTCTCGGAACAAATATCGAGGACTAGTTGTATTGGCACATTAAAAACCAACTATAAACTCCTAAACTTGAATCTTGTTGTTCTCATGTATGCTAGTTCCAGAATCGAAATGGGTATTGCACAGAAAAAGGTGGCTTGTTTGAATCGGGATGATCGGTTTATGAGCTGCTATTTTAAAGGAAGTGGTTCATTTTTGTTGTTGAGTGGGCTGGTGGATGAGTATCACTGGGTGGTTTCTAGGGAAAGGAAAAGAATGGGGAGGGAAAGGAAGATAAAGGAGAGGTAATGTTTTTTTCTCTTTTTTCTTTTATCTTATTTCTTCAGCACCATGATGGCATAAATGGGGAAGTCCTTGCCGACTGCACGGAATTATTTGTTCCAAAAGTTTCCTGTTGTTGTTTTTTCTTTTTTCTTTTTTTTTAAAGGATAATTGCTATGAGGTTTTTGCATTTTGAATTCAACTATTTTTATAACATTTAGAACAAGGAACATATAGGGGTGGCTGGTGGAATGATTCTTCACTCATAATTCAGAGCTCGTTTGGTTTTGGTTTAAAGTTAAACTCTTAGGCTATGTTTGATTTAGGGATGGAGGTGGAATTGGATTGGTAAAGAATGAGCACATTAATGTGGAGGGATTAGTTTGTTTTTTTTACTAGGAGTGGTTATTAAATACCCCACTCTTTTCCCGGTAATTGAGATCCTCGCATATAAGTTTTCCTTGTACATCACATCTGACACATCATGACCAAATAAAATTTGTAAGCACATTATACATGGACTCAACATCACATTATATCTATTCTTGCTCTTCAAATCTCCCAAACACACAGACCCTTTGAGTTATTTGATGACTATCTGCAAATGGCTTCACATGAAAACATGCTCTACATCATGAAAAATTTTACTTACAAATAGGGTACTGTTTAGTATGTGATATAGTACATTTCATCGACAATCAGTTGTCATGTATTTTTATTATTAAAAAAAAACATCAATACAAAAATATTTACTCCACTTTATGAACTAATCATATTTAAAATGAGTATCATATAACAAAAATCTTTGTATGTGAAAATTTCTCTTCCTAGAGAGCATCCCATGCAACCCAAAGACTTCTCTAACAACACAATTCAGAAAGTATGATAAGCTGTAGTTTATGAGTTTTTAGGCTTTTGGGGTATTCAGGTTGGGAACCATCAATGTGCTTAGGCTCCATTTGTTAAGAATTTGAAAAAATTAAAAATTAACGAAATCAAACGTGGTAGGCCTTTTCTATTTTTGCCTTGGTAATTTGATAAGTTAAAAGCACTAAAGTCACTTTTAAACTTTCAGCCAAACACGTCCATTAGTAAAACCTCCAACTGATTGAGTAATTGTCCGGTAGTCTTGGAGCTTGATATAACATTATTTATACGGTATTCTCATTAAATTATATAATAAAAAATACTTTGAGTACGATAATGGTGGTTCACCCTTGTTACATTTGTAATAAAACAAAAAAATAACTTATTTAATATTTATTGATATTTTTTATTTATCAAAAATACTAAACAAACAATATCATCTGATAACCAAAAAGTAGTCAATAATTTTCCCAGCTGATATAGAAATCAGATCCTCTACAATGCAAGTATAGTGCAATGCATCCTCCAATGGCACAGAAATTGTATTGATATTAACCCTTCAATTGATGAATTGCAAAAAAAAAAACAAAAAAAAAAAAAGAAAGAAAATGTAGAGGATCCTTGTTCATTCAAAAGTGACGTTGGGATTTGAATATTGGAAGCAACGAAATATAAGAAAGCCGCGAGGAAGACGACAAGGAGAATCGAATCGAATGGATTCCATTGGGAGGTTACAGATGAAACAAGAAAGCCAGCAGCCAATGTTGGAGAACAATCTCATTCTTAAGATTGTTGGAAGAAATTTAACGCCACAATAAATTATACATGCTCGGTGATCCAGAAAATATATCTTTATTAATTTTTAACAATTACAATAAGCAAAATTTACAAGAAACGAAATACATAAATTAACATGAACAGAATATGCAAACCGAGTCCTGCAAACGCAGTTTCTTTAAGAATGATTCACCGCCTACCGAGAGTGTTGTAAGTTTTCCACCAGCGTCACTCTCCGAGGATAAAACGGCTGACACGATCGTTGGAACATTACCAAGGATCGGCTACGAATGTACCCCGTCTGCCTTTCTCTCTCTTACTCCCACAGCTTTGGAATCTGTCTGTATCTCTCATTTGATTCTTACATTGTTGTTGTATTTCTCTCTTTCTCTCTTTCTCTCTTTCTCTCTTTCTCTGTCTCAGAAAATTGAATGGGATGACAGTTTTATAGACATTCTATCATGGAGGGAGTTACAGGAGAATCAATAACCATTGGTATTGATTCTCAGAATTCATTTGCCAATTGAACTGACCAATTCAATTGCAAATAAATTCTGATATTGAATTCTGAAATTCAATGGCCAATTGAATTCACAAAATTTCAACAGCCAACAGTACCGGCGGAATGGAAATAATGGAGTTTTTCGGTAGTGTCCAAGGAAGAAGAAGTAGGCAGGCAACTATGGAGTCGAAATATGGCACTGTCTGGACAGAGATGATAAAAAAGAGACTCATCACCATCACCATCACCATTATAATCATCATCATTATCATCATCGGTTACAGTTGCTGAGAAGAATTTCACGCAATAATCATGCCCTATCACACCAACGAAGGTGTCGGTCCAGGTCCTGTTAAAAATGGCATATCAGCGCAGTTCTTCTTATCAGTTCTGTTAAATACCATGGAAAAAGTGTAAAGGGACTTGAAAAAAGAAGGTTGTGGTGCGTATTTAAAAACGCTTTTTTTTATAACATAATTTGCCTTAATACGAAGAGTTTGTCCATGAATTACAAGTAAATCATTCTTAGGATACAACAAAACATTCTTTTAATGAAGAACTGCATGCAAACTTGAAGATCTTCTGCAAAAAAAACTTTTATAATAGTTATTATTTTTTTATTTGGGATAGATTATTAAAATGTTAAATAGGTTTTAATTTTATAGACACGACAGTGTCTTTTCAAAATAACAATTTTTTCCCGAAAGCCTTTTCAAGAAACAATTATGGGTTTCAGGCCATTTGGGTTTTAAACGATACCCCTTTGTTTAATGAAGAAAACCCTTTTAATCAGTTTAAATTATATTGCTGATTAGATGAATCAAAATAAAAAGATCAAACAGTCATTGAAATCCGCGTGATGGGTGTGGCAGGGTGGGCAACAAAATTGCGCAATGCGCTATAATGGGGCTAGTCCACAAAAATTAGTGTCAAGAAGTAATGTGGGACAAAAGCTAAAGCTTTATACAAGCAAGCCAGGCTCAACAGTCACAAATCCAAGTGCTTTTAAACATCTTCAATGCATATAGATTGGTACCACTTCCTGTTTATAGAATTGATGCAAAAAAAACTCAAAAAAACCAATTTACAGTGGATTAATGGCATTCACATCCCAGCACAGTCTCTACCTCTCATCTTCTCTTTTCTTCATCCTCCGGCTCTCGGCTCTGATGCCCCGAATCGCATCTGAGCCTGTGGTTTCTAGTTACATAGTCCACACTGATGCCCAAGCAAGGCCATCCCAATTCTTAACCCAGGATGATTGGTATACTTCCATGCTGAATTCCCTTACTGGTCACAAACCAGTATCACTCTATGGCTCTAGCATCTTTTACAATTATGATGTCGTAATCTGCGGGTTTGCAGCAAGATTAACCGATGAAGAAGCCGAAGAATTCACCAGAATCCCAGGAGTCATTGGTGTCTTCAAAGACAAGGTCAGGCTAAAGCTTGACACCACCCGGTCCCCGGGGTTTCTAGGCCTGAGTGAGAATTATGGCCTCTGGCCGGACACCAACTTTGGTGACAACGTTATAATAGGACTTGTGGACACGGGAATTTGGCCGGAGAATGAAAGCTTCAGAGACAGTGGGCTCGGGTCTGTTCCCTCCCGGTGGAAAGGGTTGTGTGAAGAGGGAACCGAGTTTAGCTCCAGCCATTGTGACAAAAAGCTCATCGGCGCGAGGTTGTTTCTTAAAGGGATTGAACACTACTTTTCTGATGGATTGTCTAAAGATATTGTCCATCCCCATCTGTCTCCGAGAGATAGGGATGGACATGGCACGCATACTGCTTCAACGGCAGCAGGAGCCATGGTTGAACGAGCAAATGTATTTGGTTTCGCCAATGGAACTGCCCGAGGGGTTGCTCCCAAGGCCAGGATTGCTATGTACAAGGCTTGTGCAAGCGAGTGTGCCGAGTCTGACATCCTCGCCGCCATAGAGAGTGCGATTGAGGACGGAGTAGATATATTGTCACTCTCAATCGGTGTCCAGGACCCGGAATACTATGAAAGTGCCATAGCAATAGGGGCCTTTTCAGCTGCCAGGAAGAACATTTTTGTTTGCTGCTCAGCAGGAAACCTTGGGCCTCACCCATTCTCCATTCACAACACGGCGCCCTGGATGACCGCAGTTGGTGCAGGGTCTATCGATTGCACTTTCCAGGTTCTTATCCAACTCGGGGATGGGAGGGTTCTCATCGGCTCTTCTCTTTACCCCGGAAAAATCAGCAGCGATAGCTTTCAACTTGTTTATCTTGGCAATTGTGGGGCTTTAAATCATCTTCCACATTACATCATTGGAAAGATAGTTGTTTGTAATAGCACCAAATCTCAAGCTTTCAAGAATGGGCATTTGATTCATCAAGCAGGAGGTGCCGGTTTGATTCAATTAAACCTTGAATTAGAAGGAGAAGGGTTCTTAGCAATTGCTTACACATTGCCTTCTGCAACAGTGGGTTATAGGGAAGGACTTGAGATTCTCTCATACGTCAACTCCACTGCAAATCCCACAGCAAGCTTCAGAACCCACAATCTGACAGTAGTGGGAAAAGAGAGCACCGGTTGTTTTAAGCTTTTCTGCAAGAGGCCCCAACGTGGTTGTCCCGGAGATCCTCAAGCCTGACGTGATCGCCCCGGGCCTCAACATTCTCGCAGCCTGGCCTCCAGTCATGCCTCCAACGTGGTCACCATTAGATCCAAGGAGGATGAATTTCAACACAGATTCTGGAACTTCCATGGCCTGCCCTCATGTTGCCGGTGTGGCTGCACTGCTCCGTGCTGCTCACCCCAACTGGTCCCCTGCAGCCATCCGGTCAGCGCTCATGACCACGTCTTCAGCAATCGACAGGCAGTGGCGCCCGAGTGCTAGATACGAAGATATGGCACCAGCCACGCCAATTAGCATTGGAGCCGGCCATGTTAATCCTCAATTGGCTTCTGATCCCGGGCTAATTTATGATGCAAACATATCTGATTACACCAAGTTTCTGTGTAACCTAAACTACACTAAAGAGCAGATGAAAGTCTTTGTAGGTGGGCCGAATCCTTGCTCGGGTCCTCCAGGTTCTCCTGGAGATCTCAACTACCCGTCGCTTTCTGCTGTGTTCAGGCCTAACATTTACATTATAGAGTTGAAAAGAATGGTGACGGTTGTTGGGGAGCTTCTGCCAGAGACGTACATAGTTAGAGTCGTCAATGAAAGAGCCAAAAAGGTTACTGTAAGTGTGGAACCAAGGCATCTGATCTTCAGAAAAGCCTATGAGAAGCAAAGCTACAAAGTCATGTTCAAGAGCAACTATGTGTTTGACAACAGCAGTAGGATTGCTGAGCAAATGGTGTTTGGGTCCACTACTTGGGAGAGCGAGAGGCACATTGTTGGATCCCGTTCACAGTAATGTGGGACAAAAACTAGGGTTGGCCATGGAAACCTGAAGTGGTTCCATTGTTTAAACGCATCGCGATTGCCCCGGGGT
>JAOTRH010000001.1:14577068-14595445 GCA_034768845.1 Heliamphora exappendiculata | reverse complement strand
ATAAATAGGCCATATATTGTACAGTTTGATACAGACAGAAAATATACAATTATTTTCTCTTCTCAATTTCTTCAGAAGAAAGGTTAGTCGGATGTTTTTGGAGTCCTAACTTTGTTAGGAATTCCCATCAATTTTGAACTATTATTTGGCTTGAGAAACCTTAATAGTTAATATATGTAAACTCATTGGGTATTAGATGGATATAGATCAATCACATCAATCATCAATTTTCCACAGAGAATTGAAACAGGAGGAAGAAATCAAATAGCGCGCAACAGTGAGCGCGACAGAAGAGTCTTTGGCGAGAATAGCCTATGTTTGTGCACGGATCGGATGTCAAACGAAGCCCGATTGTCATAAAATTTTAGGGACAGACTCTCGATGCCTGATGCCTGATTCTTGATAACCAACAGTTTCAATTGTTAACCGGTAAGATCTAAACTTAAGTTTATTTTTTCAGTTAGAATCCACCTTACCGTGACGGTATTTAATATTTTTTTTGAGAATATTATTCTTGATATTGTCATCCTCTGAATATGCCTAAAGAGTTAATTCTGTAAGCTTATTATTTTGACATAGTGAATATTTGGAATCGAATTTCGGTTCAGTGATTTTTTTCCTTAGGAAATTTTCACGTTATCGTGAAATTATTTGATTATTATTTTATTCTTCTATTATTGATCTCATTTAATTAAGCACAAAAGAAGGAAAAAATATTTTATTCCGCTGCAGGCTATTTTGTTAAATTTTTTTCAACAGTGGTATCAGAGCACGGTTCAGATACGGTCCGAGTATATTCTGTTCTTGTGTTTGATTAAATGAAAAAATCATCTGGTATTATGATTAAATTGAATTCATCAAATTATTCGATATGAAAATCGTGGATGGAAGCTGCCCTTTACACTAAAGACTTAGTGTAACAGCAATAAACCAGAACAAACTACTAATGATGAGTGGACGGTTATGAACAGAAAAACAGTAGCTCAAATCCGTACTTGAGTGGATCAAAGTATTTTTTACCACGTGACTCAAGAAACCAATGCCCATATGTTGTAGAAGAAATTAGAGTCAATATACGAGAGAAAAACTACCCAGAATAAAGCATCTTTGATAAGACGGTTGGTGAATCTGAAATACAAAGACAACTGGAGTGTAGCCGAACACCTCAGTAATTTTTAGCAATTGATCAATCAGTTGACTACTATGAAGATGGTTCTGGATAACGAGTTGCAGGTCCTACTTCTATTGAGTTCCTTGCCAGACAGTTAGGAAACATTGTTTGTGACAATCAGTAACTCAGCACCGAATGGCGAAGTCACCATTGATATGGTGAAGGACAACATGGTCAATGAGGAGGCGAGACGAAAGAAGAAGGGAAGCACAACCGACTCAAATGCCTTGGTCACAGACAAGAAAGGGAGGAGTACAAACAAAAAATTTCCAATAATAGCAGGCTAAGAAGTAAGTCAAGAGAAAAATTTCAATCCAGGAAAGAGATTAAGTGTTTCTATTACGACAAAATGGGGCACATGAAAAATGAATGCAGAAAATTAAAAAGGGATAAAAAAATATGGCAAGTTTGACGACAAAAAATATCAGAAGAATATAGCTGCAACAGCATGAGATGAAGGCGAGACCATCATTGTTTGTGATGACAGGTTTATTGGGATCACTAAACAAGACTCTAGTTGGGTGATTGACACGGGTGTCTCCTTCCATATCACCGCACACACGGAATATTTCATGACTTATACAACTGGCGATTTTAGTCACGTTAAAATGGATAATGAAGGTATGTTCAACATAGTGGGAATGTGAGATGTTAGTCTAGAGACCACTACAAGCTATAGATTAGTACTCAAGAATGTCAGACACGTGCCAGAGACAGGTTTAATCTCATTTTCACCGGTCAGTTGGATGATGAAGGCTACAAGAACCACTTCGGGGATGAAAAGTGGAAACTCAGCAAAGAGTCCCTAATTGTTGCAAAGAGAAAGAAGACATCCAGTCTCTACACCTTGGAGGCAAAGCTTAACAAAGGAGTGATCAACACAGTTGAGTAAGGCGCCTCCACCGAGCTATGGCACAAGCGGCTCAGACACATGAGTGAGAAGGGTATGCAAGTTCTAGCCATGAGAGAGCTTCTACCAGAGGTAACGAGTACTTATTTCAAAACTTGCATCCATTGTTTAGTTGGCAAACAACACAGAATCTCGTACAATAGAGTCCTTGAATCTAGGAAATCAAATATCCTAGACTTAGTACATTCTGATGTTTGTGGTCCTATGAATATTATTACTATGGGTGGTGCTAGATATTTTGTGACATTTAATGATGACCACTCACGAAAAGTTTGAACATATGCTTTAATAACTAAAGATTATGTGCTAGATGCGTTCAAGCAGTTTCAGGCTAGTGTGGAAAGAAAAATAGAAAGATCGTTAAAGTACATCCAGACTGACAATGGTGGTGAGTATCGAGAACCATTCCAATAGTACTATGAAGTTAAGGGCATCAGGCATGAGATGATCATCCCTAAGACACCAAGACAGAATGGGCTGGCAGAAAGGATGAACAGGACAATCATTGAAAGGGTCAGATGTATGTTGTCACGTGCAAAATTACCAAAGACTTTTTGGGGTGAGGCAATGAGGACAGCAGTTGATCTGATAAATCCATCTCCATCAGCTCCACTTGAGGGTGATGTACCAGAAAGAGTATGGACGGGAAAAGAGATCTCCTACGAGCACTTGAAAGTATTTGGGTGTAGATCATTTGTTCACATTCTTAGAGATGAAAGGTCAAAGATTGACGGAAAATCAAAACAATGCATCTTTTTGTGATACGCCCGAGAAGAATTTGGGTACAAACTTTGGGATCCTGTTGACAAGAAGATCATCAGAAGCACAGACGCCGTCTTCTTTGAGGACGAAACCATAGAAGAGATGAACAAGAAAAATGAATCAGCTACACAAGCAAAATATCCAATTGATACTGATTCAGTCCTTCCACCGACCGTACATAATAATGACAGGGGAGACACACATGACAATGCAGATGCTGATGAGGATACGCCTACAGTTGATGGTACAGGCTTAGAAGAGCAGACAGAGCATATTCAAATTGATCCTCCAATAGAGCCACAGTTGATAAGGTCTACCAAGGAGCGTCAAGCCACTAGCATCTATCCACCTACTGAATATTTGATACTCACAAATGGGGGAGAGCCAGATTTTTATCAGGAAGCAGTTGAACATGAACAGAGGAATGATTAGATAAAAGCCATGCAAGAAGAGATGAAATTCCTGGATGAGAATTAGACATATGATCTAGTAAAGCTGCCAAAAAGTAAAGAATATTGAAGAATAAATGGGTCTACAGACTAAAAACAGAAGAAGAAAACTCACAGCCGAGGTACAAGGCAAGGTTAGTTGTGAAGGGAATCAGTCAGAAGAAATGTATTGACTTTGAAAAAATCTTCTCACATGTTGTGAAGATGACATCTATTCGGACAGTTCTCGGGTTAGCTGCAAATTTTAATTTGGAGATTGAGTAGATGGACATGAAAACAGCCTTCCTCCACAGCGACTTAGAAGAAGAGATTTACATAGAACAACCCAAGAGGTTCAAAGTCAAAGGTAACGAGAATCTAGTGTGCAAGTTAAAGAAGAGTCTGTATGGGTTGAAGCAGGCACCACGGCAGTGGTACAAGAAATTTAATCAGTTCATGGCCAAACATGAATTCAAGAAGACTGCTTCAGACCATTGTGTGTTCCTAAAAAAATTTACAGGAGGTGACTTCATTATATTACTGCTATACGTGGACGATGTGTTAATCGTTGGTCACGACATGAGCAAGATTCATAAACTTAAAAGAGAGTTGAGCAAATCCTTTGCAATGAAGAATTTGGGACCAGTTAAGTAGATACTTGGCATGAAGATCACCTAGAACATGAAGAATCACAGATTATAGCTCTCACAAGAGAGGTATATTAAAAAAGTACTTCAGAGGTTCAACATGGACATGGCTAAACCTGTAAGTACTCCACTTGCTAGTTATTTTAGACTTAGTTTATAGCAAAGTCTGGCAAGTGAGAAAGACAAGGTAAAGATGGAAAAAGTTTTTTCTTTGTTCGCAGTTGGGAGTTTGATGTATGCAATGGTGTGTAAAAGGCAAAACATAGCATATGCAGTTGGCGTGGTGAGCAGATTTTTGTCAAATCCAAGAAGGGATCACTGTGAAGCAGTGAAGTGGATCTTTCGGTACCTCAGAGGCACTTCCAGGGTTTGTTTATGCTTTGGTCAGGGCAAGCCTGAGTTAGAAGGTTTCATAGACGCTGACATGGCAGGAGATGTTGATTCTAAAAAATTTACATCAACATACATGCTTACATTTTGCAGGGAGAGCTATATCATGACAGAGCAGATTGCAGAAGTGCGTTGCACTATCCACCACAAATGTCGAGTATATTGCAGTGGCAGAAAGCTGTAAGGAGATGCTATAGATGAAGAGGTTACTACAAGAGTTGGGGTTGACATAGGAGAAGTATGCGCTTTTCTGTAATAGTCAAAGTGCTATTTATTTGAGCAAAAACTCGCAATTCTACTACGGTCAAAACACATTGACGTGAGATATCACTGGCATGAAAAAAACACCGAGTAGAATCAAAAAAACTAATAGAGTGATTATTAAATAGATATAAATATGTGCAAATTCTGATATCATCACTTATTACTAAATAAATATAAATAGGTGCAAATTTAGATATCACCACTGTCCACTTGGCACGCTTAGGGATACATGAGCCTCATTCCTAAGATGAATCGCAGCTCGATAGTTATTATAACTGGGATAGGCAAGCACGAACTTTCATATAGTACTTTAATTTTTCAGAACAAGTAGTTAAGTAAGGGGTTGAGAAGTACCACTTGCATTAAACTTGTAAAAGAATACTTGTTGCACATCTGTTGAAAAAAGTTTAGACGTCTTTTTATGAAATTACGACAATTGCTGATAATGAAATATTTTATAAAAAATTAAAGCATTTGTATTTATGTATTTTCTATTTAAACATGGGTTATTAGCTGAAACTGTCATATTTGCATAAAAAACGTTTGCAATAATGAGGGCACTTTGTAGAAAAATGAGATATTTAAACGAGGCATTTGCGTAAAATTCTCATTTTGCTTTTTTCATATTAAATACAATTCTTGCTTTTTTAGACCTCGTTGAGAAGATTATACAAAAACTAATATTAAAATTGAATATGTATGACAAAATTTATGAAATTTTAAATTTTTAAAATTTTAAAATGCAATCTAACCCTCTCTCTTATCCGTATTTGTATTTTTTCCTCACATTCTTCTTTGTGGTGTACTAGCGAATAACTCATGCTTAAAGATATTTTTCAACATAATTTGATATTAAAATTAATTCTAAACAACAATTAACAACAAAATAATTACCAAAAGCGACAAAATATTGAAAAATTTACTTTGTCAAAAAAATAAAAAGATTAACAAATTTGTCAAACACCTTACAAAAAGGTTTTAAAAAAACCAACCATATCAAAAATCAAAACTTGAACTCAGATTAATATATTAAGGTTTAACTATTTATTCCATAAAATGTCAAATATTTTTCACAGATTAAATCCTAATATTCACCACATGCTCATTATCGATGTCCCTCTACATTTTAGTATTGAAATAAAAACAAAATCTATAAATATATAAAATATACAAATACATGCATAGACCAGTTCAAAAGAAATGAAAGAAAAAAAAATTGCAAAATCAGGAAGGAAAAGACCAAACACAAAATTGAGATCAAACTTGATTACCTTTAAAATTTGTTTCCTCAAAATAGATATGTCCAAATCTTATAACTCAACCGTCGAGTTATAGATCTATAAAAAAAATAAAGAACTTAACTAACTTAGTTGTGGATATGATGCATTGGTGGTGGCTACAGCGTAACACAACGATGACGTCACAGCAGCAGTGGCGGCATAGTGGTGGTGGCAGCACGACAACAACGGTGACGTGGCATCGTCGTTGACGTAACAGCGGTGGCAGTGTAGCAGCTGAGGTGGCACAGCAAGTTGAGAATGTTAAGAAAAACTATTAAAAATGGTAGACCGATCGATCGGTGGTGAGACCAATCGATCGGTGGTGTCTGCAGGTGAGAAACAGAGAGCAGTGTAAGACCGCTTGATAGACCGATCGATCCATTTTTAGACCGATCGATCGGTCTATGCGGGAATGTATTTATAAGTTGCTAGGGTTGCAGCCTTCGTGCGTGAGTTTTAAGTTTTGGCATTTGTTCTTCTGTAATCTCTTTCCCAGAACTTCTTCTCCCTTATAACCTTCAATCAATAGTGAAAGTGTGTAATCCCGTGGATGTAGGCACAACTTGCCGAACCACGTAAACTTTGTGTTTGTGCTTTGATTGTCTCGATTTCTCTCTTCTTTGTATTTATTTCGTATTTGTGTCATCGTGGTTGATCTTGGGCGGAATTAGTTATCGCGTTCTAATCTCCAATAATTGGTATTAGAGCTCCAGGTTAGGAGGTTGACGAACTCACATGGCAAAAGAAGGCAGATTGATAGGAATCGAGAAGTTTGATGGTACGAACTTCGGTTATTGGAGGATACAGATAGAAGACTATCTATATGGGAAAAAGCTACACTTGTCGCTCTTGGGATCCAAACCAGAGGGCATGAAGGATGAGGATTGAGCATTGCTTGACAGACAAGTGCTGAGAGTTATCAGAATAATGTTGTCCCGGTCGGTGGCGCACAACGTAATCAATGAGAAGACTACGACAGATATGATAGCGGCACTGTCAAGTATGTATGAGACGCCGTCAGAGAACAGTAAGGTACACCACATGAAGAAACTTTTTAACCTAAAGATGGCTGATGGTACACCCGTTGCACAACACTTAAACGAATTTAATACCATCACGAATCAACTATCTTCAGTGGATATCAGTTTTGATGATGAGGTCAGGGCCTTGATTGTGTTGGCTTCATTACCAGACAGTTGGGAGACTATGAGAACAGCGGTGAGTAATTCTGCCGGTAAAAATAAACTGAAGTATGATGATGTCAGGGATTTGATATTGAGCGAGGAGGTTCGCTGGAGGAATACGGGTGAGGTATCCAATTCGGGGTCAAATGTCGGTACGTCATTAAATGTTGAAGCTCGGGGTGGAGGTAATGACAGAAATCAGAACAGGGACAGGTCTAAATCCAGAAGAGGCAGAAGTAAGTCCAGGTCGGAACAACAGATTGAATGCTGGGGCTGTGGCAAGACTGGCCATATAAAGAAGAATTATAGGGAGTAGAAGAAGAAGGCTGACGGTGAGTCAGCTAATTCTGTGACAGAGAATGTCCAGGATGCCTTGTTCCTATCGGTTGATAGCCCTATTGATTCTTGGGTGTTGAATTCAGGAGCATCCTTTCACACGACGGCACACCGGGAGATTATGAACAATTATGTTGTCGGTGACTTCAGCAAGGTATATTTGGCAAACGGAGAGGCTTTAGACATCGTGGGTATAGGCAACGTCAGAATCAAAGTGCCGAACGGGTCAGTGTGAAAGATACAGAAGGTATTGCACGTACCTAAACTGATGAAAAATTTAATTTCAGTTGGACAGTTGGATGCTAAAGATCATTTAGTGACCTTTGTTGGTGGCACGTGGAAAGTCACCAAAGGAGCTTTGGTAGTGGCTCGAGGAACGAAAACAGGTACCTTGTACATGACTACCAGTACAAGGGATACAGTGGCATTGGCAGATAGTGATTCAGACACGAGCTTATGGCATCAGAGGCTAGGGAATATGAGCGAGAAAGGGATAAAAATTTTACAGTCAAAGGGCAAGTTGCCAGGTTTGAAATCTATAGAATTTGATTTGTGTGAGGGTTGCATCTTCGGGAAGTAGAGGAAGGTCAATTTTCTGAAAGGCGACAGGACACCAAAGCCAGACAGGCTAGAGTTGGTACACACAGATTTGTGGGGTCCTTTCTCAGTTGCATTTCTTGGAGGCTTGCGGTATTACGTAACATTCATTGACAACTCCAGCAGGAAAGTATGGGTCTATTTTCTAAAACACAAGTCTAATGTGTTTAATACTTTTAAGAAGTAGAAGGCTCTGGTTGAGACTGAGACTGAATTGAAGCTGAAGTGTCTGAAGTCATACAATGGAGGTGAATACACAGACGAGAGATTCAAAAATTTCTGCGCAGCTAGTGGGATGATGTGGGAGAAGACCATTCTAAGAACGCCACAGCAGAATGGCATAGCTAAGCGGATGAACCGAACACTGAATGAGAGAGCCAAAAACATGAGACTGCATTATGGGCTACCCGTTGCTTTTGGGCTAATGTAGTGAATACAGCAGCCTACCTTCTAAATCGGGAGGCCATCAGTACCGTTGGGATTCAGAATTCCAGAGGAGGTTTGGAGCATAAAGAAGGTAAACTTATCTTTTCTGAAAGTATTTGATTGCACGTCATATGTTCATGTTGATTCCAATGCTAGAAGTAAATTGCAACCAAAGTCTAAAATTTGTTATTTTATTGGATGTGACGATGACGAGTTTGGCTATCAGTTTTGGGATGATAAGAACCGAAAGATCATCAGAAGTAGAAATGTGGTATTCAATGAACATGTGCTATACAAGGATAAGTCAAAGGCTGAGACAGACGGTGCGTTGCTAGAGACGAAGAAATCTGAGTTCATTAACTTGGATGGCATTTCTGAAGGAGCCAAACAGAACGGGGATGAGGAAGACAAAGAAAACGTGAATCCACAGGTGGAACACAATATGCCAGTAACTATAGTCATGAGGTCTTCCAGGAGCATCAGACCACCATAGCGGTTTTCACCGTCCCTATTCTACATTCTGCTCACTGACAGTAGTGAGCCAGAGAGTTATACAGAAGCCTTACAGACTGAGAGTTCGATGAAGTGGGAGTCAACAATGAAAGATGAGATGGATTCTCTGCTGATAAACTAGACATGGGAGCTGACTAGATTGCCAGCTGGAAAGAAGACTTTGCACAACAAGTGGATCTACAGAGTGAAGGAAGAACATGATGGCAGGCAGCAGGCGTTACAAGGCAAGGTTGGATGTCAAGGGACTTTAGCAGAAGGAAGGAGTTGACTTTATTGAAATCTTCTCCCCGGTTGTGAAGTTGACAATGATCAGAACAGTGCTGGAAATTGTAACTGCAGAGGATTTGTTCCTAGAGCAGTTGGATGTCAAGACTGCGTTCCTTCACGGTGAGTTGGAAGAAGACATATACATGCGCCAACCTGAGGAATTTGTAGTGAAAGGTAAGGAAGACATGATCTGCAAATTGAAAAAGAGCTTATATGGTCTAAAATAAGCTCCAAGGCAGTGATACAAGAGGTTCGATAGCTTCATGCAAAGTACCGGGTTTACTAGCTTGGAGGCAGATCATTGCTGTTATGTCAAGAGTTTTGACAGCTCATATATCATTTTGCTACTGTACGTAGATGATATACTTGTTGCCGGGCCGTACATCGAGAAAATAAATAAGTTGAAAAGTAGTTGTCAAAACAATTTTCCATGAAAGATTTGGGAGCTACCAAGCAAATTCTTAGGATGAGAATAGTCAGAGACAGAGCCGCAGGAATCGTAAGACTATCTCAGGCAGAATATGTGAAGAAGGTGATGTGCAGGTTCAACATAGATGGTGCTAAACCTGTCAGTACACCATTAGCTAGCCATTTCAAGCTAACTAAGGATCAGTCTCCAAGGACAGAGCAGGAGCAGGAGCACATGAGCAAGGTTCCTTATGCATCAGCTATTGGTAGCCTGATGTATGCTATGGTCTACACCAGACCAGATATCGCACATGCAGTGGGAGTAGTCAGCAGATACATGAGCAATCTAGGAAAGCAGCATTGGGATGCTGTCAAATGGATTCTGAGATATTTGAAGGGGACTATAGAGACGTTTTTGTATTTCACGAGGACAGGACTGAAACTGTAAGGCTATGTGGATGTGGACTTAGCAGGCGATGTTGATAGTAGGAAGAGCACTACTGGGTTTGTCTACACTTTGGGGGCACAGCAGTGAGCTGGGCTTCAAAGCTACAGAAGATTGAGGCACTCTCTACTACAGAGGCAGAGTATGTTGCAGTGACAGAGGCTGGAAAAGAGATGGTATGGTTGCAGGGTCTCTTGGATGAGTTAGGTAAGAAGGTTGATAGAGGAACGTTCTACAGTAATAGCCAGACTGCTATCTTTCTTTTCAAAAACCCAGCATTCCATTCCAGGACGGAGCACATACAACTGCGGTATCACTTTATTCGCTCGTTACTGGACAGCAGTCGTTGAATTTTGAGAAGATTAGCAGGGCGAAGAACCGAGTTGATATGTTGACAAAAAACGTCAACACTGACAAACTGAAGCTGTACTCGGCTTCAGTTGGTCTTCAGGGATAGAAGACAGGAGGTTGGGTCACACAGGGTTGATTAGTTGTGTTTGTGGTTTCAAGGTGTTAATGAGTTTGATGGAATTTCTCAAGGCTTGGAGTGGTTTTACTTCAAATGGGAGAATTGTTGAGAATGTGAAGAAAAATCATTAAAAATGATAGACCGATCGATCGGCAGTGAGACCACCGATTGGTGGTGTCTGCAAGTGAGAAACAGAGAGCAGTGTAAGACCGCTTGATAGACCGATCGATCGGTCTATGCGGGAATGTATTTATAAGTTGCTAGGGTTGCAGCCACCGTGAGTGAGTTTTAAGTTTTGGCTTTTGTTCTTTTACAATCTCTCTCCTATAACTTCTTCTCTCTTGTAACCTTCAATCAATAGTAAAAGTGTGTGATCTCGTGAACGTGGGCACAACTTGCCGAACCACGTAAACCTTGTGTTTGAGCTTTGATTGTCTCTTTTTCTCTCTTCTTCGTGTTTATTCCGTGTTTGTGTGATCGTGATTGATCTTGGGCGGGATTAGTTATTGCATTCTAATCTCCAACACAGCAGTGAAGGCGACATTACAGCGGCGTTGCAGCAATATAACAGAGATAATAGTCTTTAGGGTTTAGAGAGACTTCGATAGAGAGAGAGGTGAAAGAGAATTTTTAGAATTTTAGAAGAGTTTTTAGAGTTTTACAATGGTGTGTATTTTGAAAAATATTTGCTAGCTGAAAATGGACAATTTCGCAAGTAAAATCTCAGCTTTATAATTTTGTAAAAAAAAATTCTAACAATTAGAGCAACCACACTAATATTAGCCAAATTAGCTAGCCAAATCACTAGCTATGTTATTTTAACTAGTCACTTTTTATTTAACACTTTACTAATACTAACTATTTTAGTTATCTTTCTTTAAAATAATATTATTTTTTATTATTATTTTTTATTTATTAGTATTATTATTTTATTTTTAAAACCATTATATTTTCTCAATAGTCATATATTTTCACTTATTTAATATTTATTGCATAATTAAAAAAAATTAAAAAAAGTCAATGTATCTCATCTTTCTCCTCAAAACAGAGTATACGGGAAGGAAGAGGGATTGTATCTATCTTCTTCCTCAAAATAAGGAATGCTGGAAGAGGAACTGTGTCTCATCGTGAAAGAGAGAGAGAGGGAGAGAGAGGCGAGTGAACAGTGGCTCCACAAATTTGAGGAGGCACTGTAGCTACGGTTGTTTTAGCTAGCCTAGTGCAAGAGTTTTTTAACCAAAACACTAGCTAATTTAGCCACAAAAAATACAATACTGAGCCTTGTGCAAATGCTCTTAAAACATAATTTATCTTTAGACATTTTAAAAATACTGAGCTTTTTTATTATATTGATTATAAGTGTGTTCAGTATAATTAATCAATATGGGACTTATTGAGTAATTAATATCTAAAGGAGATTTATTTTTAAACAAGTCCAGTAAATAAGATTTCTAGTCAATCATTCATTAAATTTTAAACTAATTATGTTAAATAATTGTACTAGGTGAATTGGAAGAGTGTGAGTATAGAAAGAACTAGCCTTCAATTTAGCTTCCGAAGAGAGCGGAGCTTATTTGTCCGATGTATGTCAGAAACCCCTCTAAAAGAAATAAGATTTTAGAAAGAGAGAGAGATAGAGTTTGGTTAGATTACGTACATGAAAATTTTGCTGAGTCTTATATTAGAAAGGTTATAGTTAAGCTTGAGATATCATTTTAAACAATTCTAGCCAATCCTACACTTTAGAGTGACAATTGCGCTGCCTCTTTTCACCCATGACTACGGAGGTGTAGAAAATGGTGATTCTAAATATACACACAACATTCCTAAAACACTAATTATTTTTTTTTGTAATGTAAAGTTACTATTATAAACAATATCCTAATGATTTTTTCCCCCAAAGTCCTAATCCCTATGACCTTCGCAGGTCATTGCCCAACCCTTGCCACCTCTCTTCGGCCCATGCCGCCCTCCTCTCCCTTTCCCTGGTGTCACCTTCTCCAAGCACCTCCCTCCTCCATTTACCCCGTCGCTCACGCTTCATCTCCCCTTGCACCACCTCTCTCTCTCTCTCTCCCATCGCACCTCCCTCCCTCCCTCTTCTCCCACTGCACCGCCCTCCCCTCCGTAGGGGAGGAGGAAGGGGTGCAGAGGGGTGGATGGCACAGCGAGAGAAGTGGGAGGGAAGGGGGCACGATGGGGAGGGAATGGGAAAGGTGGTGAGAAAGAGAGAATGGAGGAGAGGGGCAACGCCACAGGAAGGCAGAGCTAGGGGAGGAGAGAGCCAGCGAAGGTTGTAAAGGGGAGACCACGGTTGGTGACACTGGTTAGAGGTGGCTAGAGCTGAAAAAGGAATAAAATAAAAAATAGGGTTGGTTGTTCAGAGTTTGGACTTAGGGGGGAAAACCTTTCAGGTTTTCTTCCAGTTGTAATCAAAACTCGAAAAGTTAACTTATGTGATTTCTTAGTGATGTTAACTTGACTACATGCATGATTCACATTTTTTAAAATTATTTAATGTAATATTAGGAATAAAACCTAAAGTACTCATATTCTTAATTAATTTCTTGTTAACACGATAAAGTCGAGCATGCCATATATTAACAGAACAAACAATATAAGTAGAAAAAGCAATTTTATTCATATCAATGTTGAGGTTGAACATGTCATCAGTAATGTATTCATTTTTCACAAATATTCCATTTTTAGTAATAGTATATTGGCATGCTCTTATGGTTTGGGTATACCCGACCTTCTTAAGGATATCTCTGAAGAAAAGATTCTTTCTCATTTTCGGAGTGCATGATTTCTTTCAAAGTGAGTCATTTCAGAAGTAAACTTCAGTTGCACCTCCCTAGCTCCGAGTACCTTAGTAGTTTGGGAATCTCCCAACAATATTTTCTTGTTGTCTCCCTTGGAGTAACTCTTGAACAAAGAACGATCAAAGCAAACATGGCGAGAAGCACTAGTATTTATCCATTACCTTTCGAATCCATTTATCAGATTAACTTCTAATATCATAGCCACAAATGGCTCTTCGATCAAGTGCGCTTGCAGAGCAGGATGCCTCTTATTCTGGCAGTTTCGAGCTATTTACCCAAGCTTGTTACAATTGTAACACATGATTGGACATAATTCGTGTTTCGACCCTAGCTTGAAGGGGTTGTTTCTTATTCTGATAGAGCTTTCCATTTTGATTCTTTCGATTCTCGTTTGGTTTTTCAATTTTTTCTTTTGCCTTCAAGACTGCTGAGCTTTGGTTCTTTTTGTTTGAAACAAGGTGAACCTTTTCTTTCAAATCTTGTTTCCAAGTCTCTTCGTCAATTCGGAGTCTAACAATCAAGCTCTTCAAAGAGCATTCTTTTGATTTGTGCAAGAGTATATTTTTGAAGTCTTTCCAAGTATGATGCAATTTTCCAATGAGCACAGTAATGTGAAACTATTCATCAATATTCATGCCTTCAAAAATAATTTTATGTACAAATTTTTGTAAATCATGAGATTGGGCTACCACAAATTTGTTATCATCTATCTAAAATTTTAGATTACGACTAAAAAGCATATTTCTTAAACCCAACCTTTTTAGTGTTTTTTTTTTGAAGTGTATCCCAAACATTTTTAACCGTGTCGAGAGAAATAATAGTCATAAAGGTCGTCGACGGGGCATTTAAAATGAATTTTTTGTAGAGAAGATCTCTTTAAGACCCTTTGAAAATCTCATCTTAATTTTTGGTGGTTGGTGGGTCATCCTAGATGGAGCCTATGCTTATTGTATAATTGTTAAAACTACTTGTATTTTGTACAAATAAAAAACGTTCTTAATCTTATTAAAATTGTGTAGATAACCAAAAAATGAGAATGGTTATCCAATATTGACAAATTCTAGTAAATTCAAAATCTGAGCTACTCGAGCAAGTATCCCGATGCAGTAACAAATGAACGAAAGAAAGAACAATACATCTAAATGACAAAATATTCGAATCTTTACTCCGACCCAAATTGTCCAGAGCCCAAGCTACTCATCCCTTAGTAACTTGAGTATCCTGGACTAATAAAACCTGCTAGAGAAGTTATCATTGAACTCAAAAGGAGCGTTTGGCCAGAGTTCAAGCAGCTCGAGTTAGCAAACCCGAGCTACTCACCACCTAAGTGGCTCGCTACCTTTGTTGGGCCATAATCTTACAAAGAACTACAATTCGAGCTTCTCGAGCTAGATGTCATGCAAGAAAATGTTTGCGTTGTATGGCTTGCCTTGGTTCAAGGTACTCGGTATTAGAACTCATGGCCGCAACAACAAGACCAAGTAATTTGCGCTATACGAGTTACTCAAGCCATGGAATGATCCGAGCTACTAAAGCTACCAGTAGCTCGGCTAACCAACACTGCTGCTCATCGCCCTAATCTACAAGAATAACATAGTACATGCTATGTAACGTGGCTCTGACCACAAATGAAAGCATTCCATAAAACAGACTATGGAGCATAACACAGACTATAACAGTAGCTCTGACTACATAATTATATTACCATGGTATAGACTATTAAAACAGCACAGACTGTGGGTATAGCTTTGATTACCTGATTATGATGATATAGTACAGACTATGTGGCTTAACTCTAACTAAATAACCAAAATATAACACAAGCTATATAAATATAGATTCCTTTGATAATCGAAAAAATGTCCAAAGACAAATGAAGACCATGGCAGTACAATCATACACAGGACGTTGGGAGACATGTAATTTGGTAGCTAAAGAAAGAATTTGTCACACTATAAAAATTTCCTAGAACCCACCTACTCGAGTAACTCAAGTGACCCGGAGTCACTCGACCCGAGTGAGTCGGATACCCACTGGATTCCTTTTGGTTAATTTGGCCTAGTTAGAGTAGAATTCTAATTCAAAAAATGCTCGGATAAGATCTGTTGATCCCTACGATTTATTTTTTATGATCTGATTAAATCTCTTATAGTACCATTCTAATCATAATAACTCCAGGGTTATTTTGTACAAATCAAAAACATTCTTAACCTTAATAAAATTGTTTCATGATTTCTATTTGAAACCGGGAACATTGCCACCCGTCCTGGATGTGGAGATATGATCCTTGCCCCCATTACCCCCTTTTTCTGATGGTATTATTATTATTATTATTATTATTATTATTTGTTGGTATTATTATTGTTTTAACGTGATTGTTTGTCCTCAAACTAATTATAGTTCAATGGAGAAATTGGCAGAAATGAACTAAACTTTCATCAGCCACTAAGAAGTACATATACCATAATCAAGAAAGAGAGCCAAGATGAGTGGACAACAATAAGAAATAAAATTTGGCTTATTAGATTTGCTTGGGAAAGGAAAGTCAAATTACTTATTTAGTGAGTGTTTGTTATACAAAAATTAATAATAAAAGTCAAATTATTGAAAAGAAAAAACTACAATTAGCAAAATTAAAAACATCTCAAAAAACAGCTTTTCCATCCTTTTTTAACTTAATTTTGTGCTAAAAAAAAAGCTAAAATTTGTCAAAAAGCAACAGCAAACACCTTTTTTATATACACATTCATTTCCCATCTTTTCCCTTCTTTTTCCCTTGAATCCAAACAAAACCACCAGAGTTTTTCAGTGTTCAACAAATCACTCCTGCCATCCATCAACCACAAGCAGCGAGGTTGGTTGGTATAAAGTTGCAAGGTATGGAAATGTATGGTTCATACGCTCTGTTGACAAATTCTAACGCCAAAGTTCCGATTTTTCAACAAATCACTTAATACTATAGCACTCAAGTATGTCTACAACCAAACAGATCCTTATTTTCCTCAGAATTGACAAGCACACGAATATCAATTCAAAAATATTACAAATGTGAATCTTTTAAGGCCGTAGCCTTCCCAAATCCCAAGTGGGGTAGAAGCAAATCAAGTGACAAAAGAATACAACAACAAATGACCTTTCAAGATCGTAAATGGACACTATATACACCGAAATAGAAATAAAATAAACTCAATAACGAACAAGAAATTATTATGTTCCTAAACTTTGGTGCGCCTGAGTTACAAGAACATAGGAATAAACCGTTACTTGTTAGACCACTGGAATTCTATTTCAAGATTCCGTGAAGGCCCACTTTTGCTTTCGGGTAATAGAGTGTACTCACCGGCAACTGCCCCAAGCATCACGACACGGTCGATCTGGATTGTTACTTTTCCAAACGAACTCTGCCAATAGATTAAGAGAGAGCTTTGATAAGTGACAAGTTAAAGAAACATTTAGACAAAGGAAGTATTGAACTGCTACCCCTAGATCCCTTTGATTCAAATTGTGGTTCATTTACCTTCCCCATTTTGCTCTTGTTCTTGCATGAGATATGAAGCTTCTGGCCTTTCGGTGGACTTTCAAAGGACCATGCAAAGCTCTCATCCCACTCGGGATTCGGACCAGTTGATACCACCTGTCAGCAAATGAACAGAAAGCTTTGGTTAGAACAAGTTAAGACCATGGAAGAGAAGGGGCTAGTGCAAAAAAAATATAAAATAGTGGGCCTATTGCCCTGTCACGTAATGAACATAATGCCCCTGAGCCAGGGCTTGGTGAATACGGAAATTGTGTACCCAACCCGTCGCCGGGATAAAAGGGTAATTGGGTTAGCCTATAGAATTTTAAGCATTATCTTGATATGCTTCAGAGAAATATAATAAAGAATTAACATAATGACAAGAACAAAGATTCCGGTACGAATATTCTGCTTGGAATGTTGATTGGCAAAAAAAAGAAAGCAATAAACTGAGCAGAAAATCCAAAAAGATTATTTGTCATGACAAATACCTGAAAGGGACATCCCAGTATGGATACTTTGGGGTTTGGACCATTTGGGTTGATAGACCAATAAGTCAAGTTTGGTTATTATGAGGGTGTTTTGCTAGAAATCCCTTTTTAGCTTTTAGTTCATATATCAACAAAAAGTTCAAAAATTTCAAACAGGTGTGCTTATTTTTTACTTGTAGCTTATGATTTTAACTTGCAATCAACAAACACAAATTATGTTGCTTGAATCTATAAGTTTACAGCTGTAACAAATATTTATAAATTTTGCTTGAAGTCATAATAAGCACATATTTTCAACAATAACTTATAAGTTCATAATTTTAATTACACCAAATACCCGCTATATTGACTGAACAGAGGCCATATAGCCTCCATTTACAGTAGCTTCTTGTGCATAATACACAGATTAGATTTAAATTGTTACTGAACCCGACATGTCTTTTAAGTGAACGGCTTAATTTTGGGCATGTATCCTCTGCGATCCCTCTTTGTCAGTGTCTTATTTATGCTATTAATTTATTTGTTAATATTGATTTTGATATTTTCAAATAATCAACACCATATTACTTTGGGATTATATGGTCATTTCAACCGTATACACGGGTAATTTGCTATTTTGGTTCACATTTCAAGAATGGAACACTAAGAGGAAAAGAAGGATGAGTCTCTAGATCTCATGTACTCTCCCACAACACGGATCACCTGCAATTTTAGAGCTATACCTTTCCAACTATATAAGTGGGATTACAGACTTTTTTATGAAGCACCTCAACACTAGATGTATGCAAAATTACTGACCAGCTAAAGCCATGTGTTAATATAGAACTTATAGGATGCCGAGTAGAGGTGTATATTTTCAAGATTTTGGGCATCTTTTATAGTCAGCTTCAAAAGTGTATACCGTTTTCCACCCCAAGAAAACAGAAAAAAAAAATCTACGAGGATTTTCTTACTACTGCTCTCTTTGTCGACTCACAGCTAACCGGGATATACAGCTAGCCTTGTGTCCCAATTAGTGAGGCTTGGCTACTTAATCTTTTTAAACAAACT
>JAOTRH010000001.1:14563758-14576968 GCA_034768845.1 Heliamphora exappendiculata | reverse complement strand
TTCATATTATTGTAATTGTTGAAAGTTAATAAAGATGTATTTTTTGGATCACCGAGCATGTATATATTTACGGCGTTAGATTATCTCCCAACATTATATAGACACACTAGATCAAGATGTTAATGTGTTATTCTATATACCCATTTCATAATTAAGTGATTAATGTTAAAAATTGAATGTAATAATTTTATTTTTAGCAAATTTTGGGTCAAAATAAATGTCCGGGATGCTACGCGTTCTCCTTCGCAAGGAGATGAACAACGAATATTTATTTTCTAAATTTCGATAAAAGGTGAATGAGAAACTGATGTTCAAAATCGTCGCTTGAACATGAGTTTTGTTGGGTTTAATGGAAGTGTGAAAGTTCAATCTCACATTGAAAGTTATTGAGAAACATAGTGGTATATATAAGCTAAAGTTGAACTAAAGAGAGGGTCCCTTAGGAGTACTTAGTTTTGTGGACGGACGAGAATCTATCCAATTGTGGGTGCAACCCATTTCACACATGCACCGTCGCCATCCGACTGGCCGAGCCGAGATGGGTTCAGGTTGTGGTCGTGGGTCAACCTGAGTAGCTTATATATTTTTGAAAAAAATTTATTTAAATTTGTATTTAAATAAAAATTTTAAAAATAGAATTTAAAATTCGATTACTTACCGTTAACCCAACGGGTTAAAAACTTAACGGCTATTTTTTAGAATGGAGCGCTCGCGAGGAGCTTAAGCGCTCATGTGCGGAAACCAAACTAGAATGGGGCGCTCGTAGAACGCTCAAGCGCCCCTTTCCATTGTTGGGTGCTCGCTGAGTGCTCGACCACCAAAGCCCCCCTGAACTCCAGTGTAGGGTGCTCATAGAGTGCTTGAGCGAGGACGACGAAAAGTTGTACCTGTTCTAAACAGGTGCAGTGACTTTTTTAAAAAGTCACTTCAATAGTTATTTAAGCACATCATTATGCAAGAAATTTGGCATTCCATAATCCTGTCTTCCATTGCATTATTGTGTGTGCAAGTTTAAGAGTTCGAGAGTACAAAATACTTACGGTTTGCCATATCCGTAGATTGGATTACTTCTTCTCTGGGTGTGATCGTTGTATCCTAGGTGATTGATATCTGTGAAACCCATTAGCACTTCTGTGGAAGACGAATTTATCTTAAGGAGATAGTGTTCAACACTAGACTCAATCATTTACATTATTTCGTTTAGCGTCAATTGGTAAGAATTTATTTTTAGTTCTTGTCTTTCAATTTTTGTTTGTTTTGACAGTATAATGTTAGCATCTTATTTATATTTTCAATCATTTTGCCTAACAATTAAGACGGTTGAAACAAAAACAAAGAGCATGTTGGGATTGAAGGATGAGGGTTATGCCATATTAGATTAAAAGACATGTGGGCTTTCATTTCAATTTTTGTCTCCTAAGATAAATAATATAACGTTTGTATCGTAGAATTAAGGCAAATTGTTTGATGGATAAAAAATTATTAATTTCTCATTTATGGTGATAATAATATTATGCCATTTGGAATTATTAATGCCATATTTCAAATAATCTTATCTCCTTATCTCACAATAAAAAATAATTGTATAACTTTTATCTCATTATTTATCATATTCTATCTAAACGTGAACTAGATTTCTTATTATATACATTATTTATTTTATAATCCACTTAGTATTAAAAAAATCATATGGACTTAGGAATTATTTGGTTGAAGAATTATTTATGGAATAATTAGTATATTCGGATTATTAGTGCCCGAAGTATTGTGGATTATATTATTAGTGTGGCGTTGGGATTTAGAAGTTGTTTTAAAAAACGTTTCAAAAATAAAAAATTTAAAAGATGTTTTAAAAAAAATATTTTAACACCTTAAAAATTAAATTTTGAAAATCTCTTTTATTGAAAATGGAGTCGCCACTTAATTTTTGAAAAAAATTAAGAAAAATAAAAAAATAGCTACTTATCTTAAAAGTGTTAACCAGAGAAAATGGTTCGGGGGCTAAGGTACGAATCAGAGAAGGTGTTAGGCAACCCGTTCGCCCAACCAAAAGGTTGGCCTCTATTAATCATCATTGATTGTTTACAAAATTTCTCAAATGCATGCAAATAAAGAAAATAGAGACAAAGAAAGAACATCTAAAATTAAATATGAAAAATACATAACATATATACATAGCACTCCAAATTAGAACAAATAAAGGGATAAAATCTTAAGTCCTAAAGCATGCAATTTCTAACTAAATGATATATGGAGCACTTTCTCATTCAAAATAAACTAAACTAGCATGATTCAAATGAAAGAATAAAAATAGACTAAAGATGCTAAAATTATCTAAACATGATTTGCTACAAATATGCTAAACTACTCTAAACATACATTTAAAAAAAATAACCAAAGCATGCATAATATTCATTTAGAAAAAAAATATGAATATGATAAGTACTAAAAAAAATAAAAGATGCACAAGAATTCTATATTTTAAAAGAAAGAAAGTCTACTAACAAAAATAAATATATTTTAACAAAACAGAGTTTAAAGATTTAAAGAAAATAAGGAAAGAATTTACAAAAGAAAATTTATACTAAGAATAAAGAAGTTAGAAAATATTTATTGAACTAATGAGTAGGAAAGTTAACTATTTACATTTTAAAATGGATAAAAGAAAATAAGGAGAAAAGAAAATTACATTTAAGGAATGAAAATTAAACTAAAAGATCTTTTTATGATTTTTGGGTTTTATGAAGAAAAAAAAGGTATTATGAAAAGGAAATTAGAGCTATAAAAAGAAGAGAAAATTGAGCTTTTAAAGAAAAAATTGAACACTAATATTAAATAAAAAAATACTAATAAAGAAAAATTAAATTAACACTAAAAAAAGAATAGAAAATAGAATATTATAAAGCTAGTAAAGGAGTATTAAACTAATATTGTAAGAAAAGAAAAGAAAAATAAAAAAAATGCTAGAAAGAGAAATTACATTACTATTAAAGAAAAAAAATAAAAAATAAAGACTAATGGAGGAACATTAATCTAAAAAGAAAATAACATAGAACATTAAAAAGAAAATTAAAACTATATTAAAAGAAAGAGAAAGTAAAATATACTACAAGAAAAAGAATTATAAACGAAAACATTAAATTAATGCCTAAAAGAAAAGGATAATAAATTAATATTACTAGAAAAGAAAATAAAATGAAAATAAGTGTCAGTAAAGAAAATTAGACTAATATTAGCAAAGCAAAAGAAATAAAAATAACTATTTAATTTAAATGTAAAATGTAGTATTAATTACTACATTCACATAAATGTAAATGAATTATTATAACAATTAACAATATTAATTAGTTGTAATTGTCACAACATGTTAGCATTATTTTAATGATTTAATGAAAGAAATAACAATTGTGTTAAGTGTGAATGTGAGAAAATTAATTAACTAAACAATTAAAGAGAATAATCAAATTACATGAAACAAATAAGATTGACTATGTAAATGGAAATGAAATGTAAATGGAAAGAAAATAAGATTGACTATGTAAATAGAAATAAAAAGTGAATTCAAATTGAAAATTAACCCGATCACTCAAAGAGAGAGGAAGTGGAGTTTAGAAAAATCGGGGATCTAAGCAAGACACTTAGATTGCCGGGAAATCCTCAAATTGGGAATGCGCTTCAATGACCCAATCCTCAAGTGGTGATCCAAGCAGGGTTTCAATGTAGGTATTGGAGACTCGGGACTTGAAATTTTAGCAGGGTTTCGGCGTCGGGGCTCGGGATCACTCGATATATTGGCAGAGTCTTTCTCACTCAAAATTCGTACTGAAAACGTACGCTGGGGTATGGTATTATAGAGTTTATCAGCCAATGAGATGCTGCCATGTTTAAGGGACACGTCAGGCCATTTGAAGTTGGCGGTCGCTAGATTTTTGAAAATTTTCACAAAAGTCTATGGCGGTCGTCACAATGGGAGTTGGCGGTCGCCATGATGGAAGGTGGTGGACGCCACTTTGGGCTAGGGTTTCTACAAAATTCTACGGCGGGCGCCATGAAGAGAGTTGGCGGTCGCCTTACTTGGGCAGCAAGTTTTAATAGGTCGTCAAAATTTCATTGGCTTGAAGGTTTCGGGTTCAAATACCGAGTTTGGATCACTTTTCGAGAATCGTACGGAGATACTAATCCATTTGTTTTCATCATCGGATTCGTCTAAGATTAGGCAGGGTCAAATTGGGGTGTCTTCAATTAGTATAATGTTTTTTATATCAAGGTGTTTGGCTGATAGTAGAATAACTTAATGATAAATAGTGCGTTATTTAATTTGATATGATTTTAACGAGATTAAATTTTTTGTATGTACCAAAATATTCAAAGTGGTTTCAAAACTAACTAGCCTATCCAGATTATAATAGTCTCCTAATATGTGTGTTAAATTAGTTGAGGGATTTTCTTAATCTCTTTAAAATGGCTGCCAAATATAAATATATATGAGACCTAAATAACTCCGTATCTAAGGTCTTGATTGGTAACTTTATTTTTTTTTGTCTTTTTGGCTAAAAATGTCAAATAGTTCAGGTTGTCAATTCGGCAAACAAACAAAAAATAAAGCAAAAAAGCAAAAAAGCAAAAAAATTAAATTAAAACACAAACTCCTTAAATATTTTATTTAAACTCATACAACTTTTAAAATATAATAATATCTCACATTCATAACTTATTTACTACAACTACCAATTACATATAATTATTAATATCAAATCTATAGAAAGATAAAATTATCCACTTTGAATAAAAAGAAAAAAAAAACTTTTTATCCAAATAATCAACTTAAAAAAAAGCTAACTTAAAAGCTAAGTTACTAAGGTCATATTTGGTAACGTTTACAGTTTTCTATTTGTTGTTTACAAAAGATAAAAAATATGTTTTTGTTTATTTTTATAAAAAAATAAAAGTAAAAACATGTTTGGCACATAAATATTTTAAAAAATGTTAGTTGGTAGTTACGGATGAATACAATGGTTAGAGATGGTGGTCGGAGGTGTTATCCGGTGATGATAGTAAGAGGTAGAGATGGTGGTCAAAAGTGGTGGTTGTCGGTGGTGATCGGAGCGGGTGATCGGTGGTGGTGGCTAGATGGTGGTGACCAAGGGTGCTAGCTGGGAATTATAGCAAGAAATAGTGATGGTGGTGGGAGGTAGTAGTTGGAGATGGTGATTTGAGGTGTTAGCCGGAAAAATAATAAGATGTATCGATGGTAGTCAAATGTGATGGGTAAAAGTCGAGACGATTGTCAGAGGTGGTGGCCTAATGTGGTAGTCAAAAGCGGTGATCAGATGTGGTAACCATATGTAATAATCGGAGGTAGTAAAAAAAAATGATACAATCAAAACATATATACAAAATAAGTAAAAGCATATTTTTTTTTTTATAAAATTTTTTGTAAATTTTGAAAACTGTTTATAATTTTCTAAAAACAAAAATAATATCAAATATATTTTTGTTTACATTTTATAAAAAATTTAAAAACAAAAACAAAAAATAAAAAATATAAATATTATCAAACGAGGCCTAAATAATCTATTTTAAATCTAATTTAATTTTTTAACTAAAATAAAAAATAAAAAAATTAAGTTTTAAGTTGGTTGCACATCAGCCCCTAAATATGGCTCCGCATTGTTATTTATTTAAAATAAAAATAAATAATATTTAATTCCATTTTAAATTAAAAAATGAGCCCAAAAAGTAGAAATAAGATACGCACGTGTCACTGGATGCTGTCCCGGCCAATCAATGCACGTTCTCGGCAGTGACACGTAGGCATCTTGTTGTGGGGACCACGTACGTGGCGCCTGCCCGAAGCTCGTACGCACGCAACAGTCAAGGACCAAACGATCTGCCTTCCAAAATTCAATTTCCAAATCAGCAATTAAAAGCTAATCATAAAATCTTTTTTTCTTCTGAAAAAAGAAATTAAAAAAAATAAAAAACCTTTCCTTCCTTTAGGCTTTTGTTTCCTGTCAGGACAAATTGATTCACAAAAACTGCAAAAGTAAAAGTGTATACTTACACACAAAAAAAATAATTTTTATTATCTATTCCGTTTCTAAAAAATAGCAAGAAATTATTAGTTTTTAACCATGATTTTTTTGTGACACAATTTTATATCTTTTACGTGATTTGATTTGTGAAAAAATATTTTACAAATACTAACAAAGATTTTTAAAAATAAAAAATAAAAAACAGTTGTTATGTCCCACATAATGTCTCCATTTTTTCATAATTAATTAAAATGGCATCGTAATTTTTATTTGTCTCTTGTAAAAAAATTTACTGAAAGTTCGATGTAATTACTCAATCTCAATTTTAATATTACTAGTATCAATTTATTTGTGCCGATCTGATAGACATTTAAATTTAAAAATATTATTCTAAAAAAATGCAATGGTGATAAACAGTGATGAAATAGAAAAGCATATAAAAATACATAATAAAATTAGAAATTAAATTTACATAATTCTCATAATTGCTCATGTTTTTATTTTTTCTCAAGTTTTACTTATCCTTACACCACCATACTTTTTTCACAGGATTATTTAGTAAAATATATAAAATTTAATTTTTTACAATTTTTAAGCTTTACAAACTTGAAAATTAATTTTTTTAATTATTTTCTTCTAAAATCTTTTATTAATCAAGTGCAGATAAAAAAATATATTTTTAAAATTTTTTTTATTTCCCTCCACTTTCTATAATGTTTACTTTTAAATATATATTTTTCTTTCAAATCAAATAGGTCCGAAGAAAAAAATGGAGAACCAGATCTGGAGAGAGACTGCAACTCCCTGCCAAAAAAAAAAATAAAAATCCTTAGTATTTAACATTAATCTACTCTTATTTTTCGGTGCGCATTACAATGCCTATGGTGCGTAATGCGCCCATCGCCTGATCTCTAGCACCAAGCCCTTCTCTTTCGTCTTCTTCCTTGAACCTGCAAAACTCACTATACTCTCTCTCTCTCTCTCTCTCTCTCTCATCTGCATTTCCTTTTCGATACTTCTTTATGCATTTCTCTTCTCTCTTCCTTTCTCACATTACTCTCTCTCTCTCTCTCTCTCTCTCGCCCTCTGTATGTGCATTTCCATTTCAAAACTGCCTTTCTACTTCTTCATCCCTCTCGCCTTTCCTGTTTTGTTCACCTAGATCTCGCTTTGGAATCTTGTTTTCTATTCGAACAACCCCGGATTTTGCTCTTGTGCTTCGATTGGGGAAGCAATGGCGACTCGGCGTCTTCTCTGTGTTGCAATGGCGGTTCTACTGATGCAATGTGTTGTGGGGGTGACGTTCTCTTCGAGGCTTGTTCACAGATTCTCTGACGAAGTGAAGGCGCTTAGGGTTTCCGGGATCGGAGCGGCGTCTGGTTCGTGGCCGGAGCGGAGGAGCTTGGAGTACTACCAGATGCTTGTCGGCAGTGATGTGCAGAGGCAGAAGATGAAGCTTGGCCCTCGGTATCAGCTTCTCTTCCCCTCCGAAGGTAGCAAAACGATGTCTTTTGGGAACGACTTTGGATGGTGAGTTGACTGATTCTCTCTTCTTCCTTCGTTTGATGTTGAAATCTCTTTCTGTGCGTGGATTTCTGTTGAACTCTGTCTCTGTGAGAGTGAGATGGTAGGACATGCCATTTTCATCAACTACTCGTAGTTTTGCACATTTTTTAGGTTTGAAATCGGTTTTTAATTTTCTAGATGGTGACATTAATGTTAAAAAAGAATCAGAACTACTGTAGTAGGCATACATCATAGATATATTATATTCGACGCTGACATAACTTCTATAGAGAACTTTGGGGGGTGTTTGTTGTTTGAACTTAAAAAAAACTGATTTTTGAAAAGTTCTAATTTCTTCATTTCAGTAATTAAAATTTATCACAAGTTTTGCCGCAACAAACACCCACTTTAACATTTATCATTTGAAAGCTATTTAAAAGCATTTTAGCGGTGTGGATTAAAAAGTCCACTTATGAAAGGTACTTATAATTATGAGTTGAAATTGTGGATGGTCAGATTTTTGGGTATCATTGTTTTGCTTGTTCTGATAGAAAATCAACCAACTTGGTAGGTCAGCTGAAGCGTTGTTGGATGGCTCGGACTCCATCTTATATGGGTAAAATTGTGGTTAAACAAAGAGAGACTATAGTAGTTCTGAAGAAAAAAGGCTAATTCAATTGTTATGATAGAATTGGCTCTAAATTCTGGTGTAATATTTATAACGGTGAATACATTGTGGAGGAGCAAAGAGAGACAATGTTCCTTCTGCATGAAAAACGCTTATTTCTATTGATAAGATATAATTTTTATCTAGATTCTGGTGTAATATTGTACGTAGGTTATCAAAGGAACATGGATGATAAAATGTATATAGATAAAAGTTTCCTCCTCTTGAACTGTGATCCCTTCGGGAAACAATTCCGACTCTAATCCAGCCCTGTTAGCCAAACGGCATTCCACTATCCAGGTTGGCACTAGTGTTGGGGGCTCAAATCCATTAAGTCTTTTCTAGATTCGGGAAAACGAAAAGCATCAATTAATTAGCATGTGGTGTTGACTCAATTTATTCTAGCTGTATTCCAATTATTTGAGTTCAGCTATGTTAGTCTTGTTTCAACGTTCTAGCCTACTAATGTCAAATGACTTACCATCATTTCTTTTCATACTAGCTCAACGTATGTCAAATTGTCAATTTTGATTATCTCTTGTATGGACATTCTGGTTGGCCAGCGGCTGAAGGTACTTGTCATGCATATTGCATGGTGTATCTTAATATATTGGTACTATGTTTTTGTAGTCCTTCGGTGTTACACGCGTGTTGGTTGTGCTGAAGCAACTACCCTACCCGATGGTTTTGTCATTAAAGTTCTTGAATATCTCAGTTAGTCATTTAAGGAATTGCCTTAGAGAGTCTGTTATTAAAGTTCATTAATTTTCAAAATTCAAACAAGTCTGGGACAAAAGTTTGTAGGAAACTTTGGTAAACTAGTTTTCAGTCATTAATTATTTTTTTGTAGTTTATTTATCAATTCTTTTTATGAATTCTCCATAAGTACCATGGAACTATGCATGTTACTTTGAATTTAGTTCATACATTTTCCTTTAAACAGGTTGCATTACACCTGGATTGATATCGGAACACCAAATGTTTCTTTTCTTGTTGCATTGGATGCTGGGAGTGACTTACTTTGGGTTCCGTGTGACTGCATTCAATGTGCTCCTCTATCTGCCAGTAACTATAACAGTCTGGTATGCTAGCCTTTTCTGACTTTGTTAAATTATCAACTGTCACATTCCCATTGTGGTTGTTACTTGGTTGAGTGTTCTTTTCTTTGGTTTATGTTACAAGTTTTTATTTTTCACTTTCCTTTTTAGGTGGTATAAATGTTGGATCTTTATCACTGCTCGCAAAAGAAATCAGTGCATGGGTAAACTTGTGGGTTGTCTGATATCATTAAAAGCTAGAAAGCCAGTAGTAGCACCACCGTTGATGAGCTTCTTATTTGATGCCATTTACTTTTGGATTTCATTATCACTCCTTCCTATAAAGAATCACTTGCTTTTGGAAACCTATTTCATTCAGAATAAATTTGTTAGATGGAAATTAATGAGATGCCACCAGTGTGAATGAACTGATATCTTTATTGAGCACGTTGGGAGAGCCTCCATCTGTTGAGAAATTCAGTCAATATATCAGTCTAAAACAACAGTAATAAACATGGAAACTACTGTCATGGCAAGGTTTGATAGACGAGAGAGGAAACAAAAATTTGAACGGAGGTGGATGTAAGCTCAACTTAATGAGTCTTCTAGGCTTGGGTTCATATATTATGTTTCATTTTAGTGGGCCATATGTTTTCTGTTGGCCATGATATAACCTCTATTGTGCATCTCCACTGCAGCCCATAAGTTTTCTGTTGGCCATGATATATCCTCTATCATGTCAGGCTATCACCATTCACCATTGCAGCCCATACGTTTTCTGTTGGCCATGGTATATCCCCTATCATATCAGGCTATCATCATTGCATTTGCTCTCTTCTTTTTTATATAGCTTGCTAAGTATGGAAACATATTTTGTTATTTGTTGGACTAGTGTTGGATGAGTATTTTTTTTCTTTAATTAATTTTTTTATGTTTTTGGGTGGGGTTTTGACTTGGAACATTGGGTACTCATGTTATATACTCAGAGAGAGGGGAATTTAATAGTTTTTCAGTTTTTTTCTTTCTTTTGTTCTTTGAAATACTTGATCATATGGAAATTAGGTCTATTCAAGACATCAATTTGTGGTACATGTAGCTAGCCTGCTAAGATTTGGTCATGATTCTTTCACTGACATGCAATGATTGATTGCCCAGTGCGTCCTGGTACGGTGGTATATCTTGTGCGTAAATATATGAAATTCTTCATGCATTTGTGGCAAAGGATTTGGAGAGTCCGTGTTAAGATTAAGTAACAGGTTTAGCACTTATTTCCAATGATTGATTGGCAGGTGCTCCCTGGTATTTGGGGCATCTATTATGCAGGATAGGGATTTAAATGAATACAATCCGTCTGGCTCGACCACCAGAAAGCATCTATCTTGCAGTCACCAGTTATGTCAACTTGGTCCAAATTGCCAAAGTCCTAAGCAGCCATGCCCTTACACAGTTAACTACTTCTCAGAAGATACATCCAGTTCAGGATTTTTGGTTGAGGATACATTGCATCTCAGAGGAAGTGATGATGCATCCAATGTTCCTGTGAAAGCTCCAGTAATCATAGGGTCTGCTCAATTGATTGAGTATTTCTGCCACATCAGATTTGACGAAGTAATTAAACAAAGTTTATATTAATATCTATTTTCCATTTTCCCTCGATTTCAGCTGTGGGAGGAAGCAAAGTGGTGGTTACTTAGATGGAGTTGCTCCTGATGGTCTCATGGGTCTTGGACTAGGCGAGATTTCTGTTCCGAGTCTTCTTGCAAAAGCTGGATTGATACAAAACTCATTCTCTCTGTGTTTTGACAATGATGACTCTGGGAGAATATTTTTTGGGGACCAGGGATCAGCAGCTCAACATTCTACTCCGTTCCTGCCTTCATATGGAAAATAGTATAAACCATCTTTCTATTATTATATACTTTCTACTCTATTATTTTGTTTGATCTCCAGTTATCTTTAAGCGTTCGTTGCACATATATCACAATGTATCATAATTTTGTCACTGGCTTATGTTTTGGCCCACTCTTGGTCCAGTTTAACCTACATTGTTGGAGTCAAGGCATGTTGTGTTGGGAGTTCTTGCCGTGATAAGACAAGCTTCGAAGCACTGGTTGATAGTGGGGCATCATTTACATTTCTCCCAAAGGAAGCATATGAAAGGGTTGTTGAGGAGGTATATTCTACTGCCACTGTACTTTATAGCATGAACTTATTAGCAGTATTGTCTTATATCATGCTTTTGGTAGTAGTTTGACAGACAAGTAAATGCTACAAGTACTAGTTATGAGGGATCCCCTTGGAAGTATTGCTACAAGTCCAGGTAAATTTGCATGGGATTAAAATAACCCACATCCAACCAAACATGCTTTGGAAGTTCCCTCCTTTCTCCTTGCCTTTGTTTTGCATGATAACATTGGAAATTTTATTTTTAAAGCTTAAACAGCTCTGAAGAAATGCCCAAGATTCCTTCTGTGGTGCTTCGATTTGCAGCGAACAACAGCTTGGTGGTCCTCAATCCCATTTTCAATGTATATGGAAATCAGGTTGGTGACTTGATTTTTTAATTTTTTCTGTTTTGTCCAACTCAATTGGAACAGGAAAATTTGTATTTAATCATGGTTAGGCATATACATATTATTGTGTAGATGGACATATAGGTGCAATGAACCCTAATTTGAACTTGCGGATGATATCAGATTTTGAACCAACCTATCTACTGAATTTATTTGCGCGTCACATTCTTAACCCCGGAACTCAAACAACTGAGAAATGTTCCCCCTCTGTCTTCAAGCATAGTTTTCTTTGCCTTCGCAGCTCGTATCATCTGCTAACTTGGAACTCCATGTATTTCTGAAATATTTTTGGACCTTCCCGCAGAGAAATATTCCCTTATCATTGAAATGATTGGATATAGTTTTTATATAACCATGGAATGGGGACCCTTTGCAGTTTGAACTGTTAGTGTCATATTAAAGTGGTAACTGATGGGGATTGTAAAGTTGGCATCTGGAGTTTATGTTCATTTAGGTTTTAGTTTCTTAACTCTTGTTTAGGCGTCTACATTTGCATTTTGTTATCTCCATTCTCATTTATTTGTTTCGGTTTTTTCATCTACTTATATGTGCTGGGTGTTAGGGTTTTAGTTAGTTTTGTGAGGGTCTTTCTCAAAGGTTATACTTTTGTTATGAATAATATAACCTCTCTAGTAAAGAGGATTTTTCTTGCAAATATTATTTTCTTAATCATGATGGATAATGTCGACTCATAATTCAGTTTCTCGTAGCATATCTACCTCTCTCCCTGTTTGACTGGTTCTCTCTCATCATCTCTTCTCCGCTTCTTCCCTTATTTTTCTTCTCTCTCTCTCTCTCTCTCTGTAACACCCTGACCCTTCACTTGGCAACGATATTGTTCGCTTTGGGCAAAAGTTCTTACGGTTTTGTTCTTCCCAGGGGGTCACTCATTCTTGCATTGCTTCCACTTAAACACACTTAACTGCGAAGTTCTACTAGAATTTCTACCACCTGAAAAAAGGTCTCGTTGAATGTAAGGGTCCAAGGTTTTTCTTTTATAGCCCAGGAACTCTTTTTTTTCTTTCCGACGTGGGATACCAGGATATCACAATTCACCCTCCTTAGGGCTGTACGTCCCCGTGCAGTAGTCTGCCAGTCCTTATCGACCCGCCCACTCAGTAGCCCGCCCACGTGTCATGCGAGACGGTAGGGGCCCACACTCGGAGGTGAGGAGAGCCGGCTCTGATACTATTTGTAACACCCCGACCCTTCACATGCCAACAATATTGTCCGCTTTGGGCAAAACCCTTACGTTTTTGTTCTTCCTAGAGGGGTCACCCATCCTTGCATTATTCCAGCGTAAGTATGCTTAACCACGGAGTTCTGCTAGGGTTTTTACCACATAGGAAAGGCCTCGTTGAATGTAAGGGTTCAAGATTTTTCTTTTATAGC
>JAOTRH010000001.1:14543724-14556212 GCA_034768845.1 Heliamphora exappendiculata | reverse complement strand
ATAATAAATTTGAATACATAAAAATAACTTATAACTTATAAGTTTATATAATGCAATAAACTTATATAATATAATAAATTTGAATACAAATTTTTTTTTATAAGTTTATAGAATATAATAAACTTATATAATATAATAAATTTTAAAAAAAATCAAAAAAACCAAAATAAGGGGCCGACTCGATCAGGCCTGTCCAGAGGCCCAGCCCGAGGCCTGGGTCCGTAGCCCAAGCCCGAGGCCCAGGCTCGTAGCCCAAGCTCGAGCCTTTTAGTCCTAGGGCATGGGCCGAATATTTGGTTAAAAAGCTCGACCCAACTCGACTAAAAAATTCAGCAGGAGCCCACCGAACCCGAGTCGGGCTTGGCCCACCTGGTCTATGGCCAGACCAGACTGAGTCCAAATTACACCCCTACCTTATATTAAAAAAATATGACTCATGTATATTGATTAAACACAACATCTCAACTCATTAAAATATAATATTTTTGGCTTACTAATTTTTCCCCTTTTCTCCCCTCTGCCCTCTCTTTCCTCAGTTTGGGTTAAGGTGTTTGTCAAAACTTCTTTTAAATAATTTTTACAACAGTGTCTAGGTTTGTATGCTTATGAGAAATTTAAAAAGCAAATTTCTTTTTACCACAAAATGTAACATGAATATAAGTTATTTTCACTTAAAATACAATCTATTTTTGTCTTAAGTATAAATTTTCAACATATCAACTTTCTTTTTTGTACTTTATAGATTCCTCTTTATAAGAGGAATCAAAAAAAAGTAAAAAATTTAATACAAATATAAAAAAAGTTTGAGATTTTTAATAATTTTTTTTCTTCATATTTTATTTAAAAAATCTTATCTTTTTAATTTCTCTTATCGAGACGAAGCAAAAAAAAAACACGAGAATAAAAATATGCAAATTCTTTATGTTTTTGTTTTTATTTTTAGTAATTTATTTTTTATATTTTGATATTTTTTTATTTTTCCAATTCGTGTTGATCATAAAAAAGAAAATTAAATTAAAAAATTTCAAAAAAGAAAAAAATAATCTAAATACAAAATTCTGTCCCAACTAGGCTTTGCCCAAGTATTCAAGTTTCTCTTAAAGGTAAACTCAACTGGAAAACCCACTTAATATTTGGGGTTTGATTTAGATATTTCTTACTGTTGAATTTGTAATAAAATTTGATTATTAAAAAATGAAAAATAAAAGCATTAAACAATATGGTACATCTTTTAATGAAAAAAACTAAAAACTATTATAAAGACCGTTTGACTAATGTGAGTGATATTGAGCGTTGGATACAGTTATTGGAGAAAATTATTAAGTATTTTTGAAATAATATGTGGTATTATTTACCTAATAGTCCTAGGAAATAAAAATTTGTCATACACATTAAGGGGTGTTTAGGTATGCTATTGTTAGTAATTTCTAGATTATAATTTACAATAAAAGTTGTAAGTGTTTGGTGAAGATTGTAGCTTGTAACTAAAAAAAAATTAAAAATTGTAGTAAAAATTATGAGTATTTAAAAAAAATTATAACTTAATTATTATTAAAACTATTAGTAGAAAACTAAAAATTAATAACAAAAACTTAGCCAAACACCTGTAAGTTCATTACTCTTGTCTCCTACCTATCTAATAATTAGGTAGGCCAAAATTATTTTACAACGTTTTCTCTTACATGATTAGATGAAAACATTAAATAAGTAATTACACATGATATTATGATTTCGCTAAGTAATTACACATGATATTATGATTTCGCTTGATAATTGGTGTAAGTTGATGGAATTAATATTGGGGTAGGATTAAGAATGAAATGAGGTGAAATTGAAAATGAGGTGTGATTAATTTTTCTGTATTTGATTTGGGTAAAATCAAATAAGAGAGTATATAAACTTATGCTTAATTTAGATGAGATTAAATAGTGTGAGATTAAATTAAATTTATAAATTTTTAACATTACTATTGTACTAAAAAATTAATAAATATAGTTTAATTTTTTTATATTAGCTACTAAGTTAATTTATTTTAAAATTAAGTTAAATTTTATGTTATTTATTTTAATATTTTTTTATTTTTTAAATATTTTTTTATTTTTCAAATTTACTTCTTGGATTAAATAAATTAGTGGTAATATTAATATTACTATGAGAATTACTTAATATTAAAATTAAGTTAAAACTACGATGGAGACTGAAGGTCGTTCTTGGGCGCGGTTCCTCTGGACTAACAACGCCTATTGAGATGGATTCAACGGCGTAGATTTAATAATTAAAATGATATCGTTTTTGTAAAAATAAATTTTCACCATTAATTGAATTTTAGGTCACGTGTTATCATATGAAAGTAGAGGTTTTGCCCCTCCATGCGAACATCTTCGTCAGGCTCGATTTCGAAAGCCTAGCTCACGCTAGATACGACTGAAGACCAATGCAAATGATGGAGATGATGCAAACGAACGGCGAACGGCAAATGCGAAGAACGACGAAGGAAGGCGACTTAGATGACAAGTTTTTGGTCTTGTTGGGTTAAAATTGTCTACAAACACTTTATACACCCATATTAAATTAAGAGTATCGGGGTGGGTGTAGTATTCGTATAGACATTCTTTAATGGGATTAACAGTATACTCGAATTGTTGGTCCTGCTCAAACTAAACAAATCAAACATATTATAAGTGATTCACCGAATTGATAATCCAACCAGACTCTTATAACAACCAACGAACGAGGCCTATGAGTGCAGAATAATTACATAATTATATGAGGATAAACAAATTTTAATATTCGGGCCCAATTGGCAACTAGTTTAAAAGTTAATTTTTATCTTTTCTATATTTTTAGCCAAAAAGTTAAATTGATTTCAAAGTAAATTATTTAGTAACTTAGTTTTAAGCTAATTTTTTTAAAATTAATTGTTTGAGTAAAAAATTAGCTTTTTTTTTAAAGTTGCCATTTTTACCCATATATATATATATATAATGTTAATAATTATATGTAATTAGTAGAAGTAGTAAATAAATTATGAATAATGAGTATTATTATATTTTAAAAGTAGTGAGAGCTTAGTTTGAATATTTTTAAAATTTGTGTTTTGATTTGATTTTTTAAGTTTTAAAATTTTTTATTTTTTTATTAAACAGACAAGGTTGACTTTTTTGTTTTTTAGTTAAAAAATCAAAAAAAACCAAATTACTAATTAGGGTCTTAATATACTTTTTAAAAATAAAGTCTTATTATTTTTATAGAAGGTAGTGCTAAAGAGAACTCAATAGGTTTTGAATAATAATTTAATGGAGTTAAAAACATTAAATATTAATATATATTTTTTTAGTATTAAGTTTACTATTTTTATAAATATTAATATATTTTACATAAATATTTATCATTTATATACCCTTTAACGAGATCTCAGCTCTTTTTTTCATAAAACCCATAGATTTTGCACAAAAACCAATACAGTTTTATCTATTATCAAGTCTTGTTTTCTTTATTTTGATTATTTTTCCTCATCACAAAAATACAGCTGCAAACAGGACTCTCAAAGACCAATACCTGCAAAAGACAAATAATCAGGTTGCCTAATTTGGGGACCACTCCCTTTTGTCAATCTGTTTGAGACTGATGTGAAAGGCCTATATAAGAAGTAGGCATGTGCAAAGGGAAAATATCAGAGTTTAAGCAAAAGAAAGTTCAGAACAGCATAGCAGCCTTTGGAAGCAAGCAATGAAGTAGTAAGGAATCCATTATTGGAGGGAAGCTTCTCGCAAATTCCTAGATTGCTCATTTCAAACTATATATATTCGCTTCTCTCCATGCCTCATATACCCTAAATACCCAGCAGTTCTCCTTTGGTTTCTCACTTCCCTTTCATCTTCTTATCTTCTTATCTTCTTCTTCTTCTTCTTCTTTATTTTTCTTTTCCTCTCTTTTGGGTTTTGTTACTTTGATCCAAACAAGGCCATCTGGTACATCAAAAGCAAACATTGACTTTAGCTTTTTTGCTTTTGTTCTGAGCTCTTTCCTTGGACCCATTTTGCACAAAAAAGAAGAAGAAAGAGAACTTAATAGCAAGAAATGGGAGTGGGAGGAACTTTGGAGTACATTTCTGAGCTGATGAGCAGCTCCCACAAACACAAGAAGAGGAAGCAATTACAGACTGTGGAGCTCAAAGTCAGGATGGACTGTGATGGGTGTGAGCTTAAAGTCAAGAAAGCTCTCTCTTCATTAAGTGGTATGTTCTCTACAATCTACTCTCCTCCATACCCTCTCTTCCATATTCTTCAAACAAAAACACTACTTTCAGCACATACCAATCACCGATCAGCTTACGAACATAGACAAAGATTGAAACTCTGAATGATTAGAGTTTATTAAGATAAACTTTGACTACTTAGATTTTCAATCATTGTCTTTATCTGTGGCTTAATCGGTGATTGGTAATCCGTATACGTAACGCGGCTGTTCTTCAATACTTTACTTTGTAGCCTTAAAAGTTGCCCACAACCATAATAAGAATCTCTTATTTTGTATTGTGTTTATGGATATGTGATCAATTTAATTTTTTGATAAATCGTTTGAATCATTATTATAGGCTCTCTCTAGAAAACTTATTATTTTTGTGTTTTGATTATTATTTTTGAGTCGTTACAGAAATTCAGAAAATAAAATAAATTGATTATTTAAAACGAAAAAAGGGAAGAAAATCACTCAAGACGAAATTGATGGGTTGTGCAGGAGTAAAATCAGTGGTGATAAACAGGAAGCAGCAGAAGGCGAGTGTAACAGGGTATGTGGAAGCAAGCAAGGTGTTGAAGAAGGCCAAGTCAACAGGGAAGAAGGCTGAGATTTGGCCGTATGTGCCCTACAACCTGGTGGCTCAGCCGTACGCCGCCCAAGCTTATGACAAGAAAGCACCTCCTGGTTATGTCAGGAAGGTGGAGAACCCAATTAGTAGCGGCGGCGCCACCGCTGTGGCCAGATCATATGAGGACCCATATCTCATCACCATGTTCAGTGATGACAACCCAAATGCCTGCTCTATCATGTAGCTAATAATGAAAGAAACTGTTTTTCTTTGATTTTCTTCCTTTCATGTTGAACCGTTTCAAGCCCTGTAATCTAGTTTTTTTTCGGTTTTTGTTTGGTGATGTAGGATGAATGAAATATAATGGGTTGCTATGAAGTAGGGTGTCCAAACAAAAATGGGTAGAACTGGTTCAAACTAAGTTTTTTATTTTTTATTTTTTATAGTGATTTTTAAGTTTTTTGATTTTTTTAAAAAAAGTAAGTGTTAAATTATGTAGAAAAAATAAAAAAAATAAAAAAAATAAAAAAAATGCTAAGCTAAGGCGAATCAATTCGCTTTTGTTGGGCTTAAAAGTTATAAATTTTGGCTTTTAAATCCAGCCAAACACAGGCATAAAATAGTATGGTTTAGTTTAATTAACTTAGTTGACCCTTGGGTTCTGCTTTCAATTTGTTAAGAACTTTTTATTAGGTCTTGATTTTTGGATTAAGTTTTTAGAGAATTTTATAAAATCAACTAAACATTTTTTTTCAGGACTTGTTTGGTAATTTGTTTAAAAATGAGCCTTTTTGTTTGTTTTTTTTCAAAATTTTGTTAGTTAAAAAATTAAATTAGATTCAAAGTAGATTATTTGGTAATTTAATTTTTAAATTAATTTTTTTAAAAATTAGTAGTTTAGGCAAAAATTCAAAATTTTTAAATTTTTTTTTTGTTCAGAATTAACAATTTATCTTTATATATATTTAGTATTAGCAATTGTATGTAATTAGTAGTAGTATAATATGAGTTATGAATAAGGAGTAATGCTGTATTTTAAAAATATTAAAAATTTAAATAAAATATTTTAAAAATTTATATTTTAATTTAATTTTTTGATATTTTTAATTTTTTGTGCCTTTTTGTCAATAGGGCAATTGTAATTTTTTTTATTTATCATTTTTAGCTAAAAAAAAACTAGGATTGTCAATCACGTCCTTATAATCTACTTTTCTACCTTTTTTCATAATATTATAACATATATAATTCATAGATTTTTAATAATTAATAAAAAATAATAAAATTACAAGATGATAAAATATAATTGATAACAAAAATGATTTTTTATAATTTTATAAAATAAATTATAAAATAAAATATAAAAAAATAATATAAGAAAAAATAGATAAAAAAATTAATATATAATTTTCTAAACATTAAATAGACAATAATTATTTTTTCTTACAATTATAGTGTCAAATTGGAATATTTTGGTTCGATTACATGGTATTTACAATAATTTAATTCTGATTTTTAAAATTTTTAAATCATTCCAAACTGTGTAACTCTTATTTATTGGAACGTACTACTGATGATGATGATGTTTTCTTGTTTCTGTTTTGTGTTTAGGAACTGGGAATTTGGGTGGCTCTGGCCTTTACACAGCTGTACTTACTTCCCATAAATGGGGAGCAAGCTTTGCCTGCCTTTACCTATTTAGGTGATTCTGGGGATAAATTTCTTTACATCTCATATGATATTTAACATTACCTAAAGTCTTATAGATTATAATTTATAATATGTGTTTAAAAATATTATTGTTATTATTTTTTAATTTTTTATTATTAATTTTAATTATATATTATAAAAATTTTTAAATTCAAAATTTTTAATACAATTTATAATGTTTTTTTAAGTATAAATTATAATTTTTACTAAATATTTATTATTTTTATTACAAATTACGATCTATAATTTACTAGTAATAATTTTATTAAACAATATCATAATAAAAATTATTAATATTTAATAAAAATTATAATTTATAATTAAAATAAAAAAACTATAAAATAAAATAAAAATTATAAATATTTTAAAAAATTTATAATTTATAATTAAAATTAATAACAATACAGTGGTGGGCCTTTCCCATTCCCCTATGCCAAACACCGACAAAGTTTCTTGCGGCTCTTATTTTATACTAAAAATAAATGTGCATAACGAGGATTTAACAGAAAAAAAAAACAGACACATGCCATTGATCCTGTTAAAAGCAATCCGATAATCCACATTCACAGGAACGATACACACATTTCTAGAACAAATGATGTTTATGAATTTTTTTTTAAAAAAAAGTAGAAAATGGTAGACAATTTATCATAAAAATATCACTCTTTATTTGATGATTACCAAAAAACTTTAGGTGGATCTTGCTATTATTAAAATTTTTAATTTAAAAATTATAATTTATAATTAAAATTGTGAATATTTATTAAAAATTATATTTTGTAACTGAAATAGAAAAAAAATTATAAATTATAATAAAAATTATAAATATTTAAAAAAATTTATAATTTATAACTAAAATTAATAACAACAAATTAAAAGTTATTAACTGTAATTTTGTCAAACACTCCCTTAATCGTTTAGATCTAGGTCTCTTATTACTTCTTTATTACTCTTATAGGAATGTTATTTTTATATGATAAAATTTAAAAATTATTTTAGTGAGAGTTTGAAGGTGGATGGACTAGTCGTCAAAGGCCTGAGCTAAGCAGATCAAAGTCTGCAACATCCCGATAAACATGCTAGACTTGGACAGGGAAATGGGCCTCGGGCCGGCTCACTAGTCGTGAGCTAGGTTACATGTCAAACCTACTAGTGTTTTGTTCGAGTAATTCTCCCGCTCCTACTAGAAAAATTATTAGATACTTTTGAAATAAACGATATTACGTGACACTCATATAATGAAAAAATGGACTAATAATTCAATTTGGATATTTAATCCCTCAACACACTGACCTATGTTCACGAGACAAGAGAGACAATATACTATATTTTGTAAGGTGTACAAATATGATCATCGACGAAACTATGATTTTAGATTTAGGGTGGCTAACATTTATGTCTAAAAAAATTATCGTTAATAATAAAAACTATGTTTAAGTATATCAAAATGAAAAATAACATCCATATAGTTTTAATTAAGATATTTAATGGTAAAAAACTATCAAAATAACATGTATACAATTTTATATATTTTTATTTGCTTTAAACTTATACTATATGTAAAGAAAAATTTTGAAGTGCTTGGTGGAGGGTGGCTTTGGCTCCCCCTCCTTTCGCCACTGAACATGATCACTATTAGAATTTAGATCATACGTTAGTTTGACAATTCGTTTGAAAAAAAACATACTCAAATGATTTTGTGATATTTTTTCTTCAATTTAATTGTATTTCATCTTCTATGGAGGTAAGTTATGAAGTGATTTAGAGTTTGGATATTTATACAGTGAGATATATCAAATGGGTTGATGGATGGATTGACACGAATTGATATCGATCAATCGGTCTGCAAATATACTAAAATCTTAATAAGACTGCTTGATGCATAGATTGATTGGGATTAATCACTGATCGATCGGTGATTAGACTGATCGATCGATCTATGTAGCAAGACATATTTAAATTGTTGCTAGGCTAGAGCATCATAATCTCTCGAGTCTCATTAATTTTGTTCACATCTCGCTGATAACAAGTTAGATTCAAGGACATTCAAGAAAATCATCAAGCACCGCATCTTCATCCCTTTACCAATTCCTAGTAGATCTTGAGTGGATTCTCGAAATAGAAAATTTGAGGTAGATTCTGTTGGCAATTAAGTATGATTTGGTACATATGAATTCACTAAGATGTCAGTAAATTGTGAATTCAATTTAATTTTGTAAAAACTCTTGCAACCAAAACATTGTCATAGTGCTTGTTTTCCCTGCATATATATAGACTAACTTTGTGATTTTACCAAAGTTGAAATTTTTCACATTAAATTTGTGTATTTTGTGTGGTCTTTTTTTTATTTGTTTGTGTTGTTGGTTGTGATCATAACTTAAAAATGGGGTGTTCAATTGGTGTAAGAGTGGGTCATTTTATTTGTTTTCAAAAGTGTTGTTCTGTTTAGTTAATTTGCAATAATGGATATACACAAAGAGGGGCAATCTACTATTAGATCTCCTCTCTTAGTTGGTTCCAAATATCCATATTAGAAAGCTACGAATAAAAGATATCTTCAAATCGATTAACGAGAGAGTATGACTGTTAATTGTCAATGTCTATACATATCCTTCCATAGTAGTTGGCAAAGAAATTGCCCCAAGGCCCCCGGCTAAATGGGATAAAAAAAATCTTGAGAAAACTAGTTAGAAAAGTAAGGTTATTAATGCTATCTTTATCAGAGTTATATAAGAAAAATTTCGTAGAATTCGTACAGCATGAAAAATTTTAGAAATCACTCAGGAGGAAACTCAAACCATGAAAATCTCTTACAACAGGTTTTAAGACTTTACAAATGAAAGACCATGAAACTCTAAGAATGGAGCCGTTTAGATCATATGTTCATGTTTGAATAAGTGAATACTTAGTCAAAAATGCCAATGTGAATAAACAGGGTATGGTCTATTGAGAAAATTGTTTCTACCTTAGGTGAGCATAAAGAGCTTTGAGTATATTAGGAAAGGACGTGTGGTGACCTGGCAATTTTATATAGTCGGGTGTTTGTATGCCATTGGATGTTCAACACACAATCAGACAATCTCACTTTTCAACAAAATGGATTTTTACTTGTTTGAGTTATAGCCAAAAAAAAAACAAAAAATTTGCCTTTGAGCTGTATTATCAAACCGTTCAATCCCTATTTCACTAAACCCTACTATTGGAAAACATGCGTATGGTGTAGAATTTCATATGCCTTTTTCTGGGATTTTTTTTTTCATTTTTTTGGATTTTTTTATTTTGTAGTATATATATATATTTTTTTACTTTTTCAACTCCCTATCATGAGAAAAATTCAAAAACTTCGTCCATTTAAGCTAAAAGTTGAAAAAAAGTTCATTATTAAGTGTCTTTTTTTTGTCTTATCTATTTTTTGTTTGTAATTCTTATTTTTTAATTTTTCACGGTGAGCGTAATATAAAAAAATATATTTATTTAAGCTAATGCGGAAAGAAATTCACCAATAATGAGAAAATATGTATTAGCAAATTTACCAGGTTGCATTGGTAGACACTTAATAACATATATAGAGGACTACAACATTACATAAGCACACAAAGTGAGACACTCATAAATCCCAAACCAAACCCTACTAGAGAAACAAAACACATAGCTAGCCAGATGTGCAGAAGGTAGCACTTGACAAATTCATTATTATTTTTTTGATATTTTAAAAATATTCGAATCAGCTTACACCCATTTTTTTAGGAGTTCGTTATTTTCTTATCTTCTCAATTGCATGGTCTTCTTCTTTGGCCAGCTTAGCACTTTCACTTGTATCTGTTCCATTTCAAAGTTAGTAGAAATCAGAAGTAATTAACAAAAAGGAAAGGAAAGGAGATTAAAGTAATAAAAAAGTTAACCAGCAAATGAATTAAAACTGTGAGTACGGTTGTTTGGCTCTCATTGACGTTTAAGTTTTTTCTTAATTTTTCCTTTTTAGCCACAAAGTTAAATAAAAAAAAAGTTAATTCTTTTGGATTTCTAATATTTAAGCTCGTTTTCATTGAGTTTTGAAGAAGTATTGCTCGATAATAACAAACCTATGACGCACAAATACTTAGAATATCGACACCACAGTGAAATTAATTTTCATTTTTTTAGTTTCGAATACATTTGAGATGCACATAGGATTCATGAGATACACAGAAGATACGTTTTGTGTGGGGATGAGATATGTTTTCGATTTTTGGATATGTTTCAAAAGCTATTTTTTATTTAGTTAATCTTTTAATTTTATCGCTACGAGGGTACTATTATTTATATATTTTTTTTAGGCTTACTGAGAATTTCTTTTTCTTTATAACTTACTATTAATTTGAATAGTTTTAAAATAACACAAACATAAATTAACTTTTGTTTTTTATTTAGTTTTATAAATAATACAATTCTAAAATTTATAAAAGTAAATATATATATTTTATAAACATATGTTATCTGTACTCACATCATTTTTTTTTGTATCATTGTATTCCTTCAGTATGGCATTCGCATTTTATATTCATATCCGTACATCTTTACAAAAACTTTTTAGATGATAACAATAAAAGAAAAAAACTTTTTAGCTTTTTTTTGTTACCAAATGATGACAGCATTAGTTAATGGGAGTTACAATTAGCTTATAAATATCTAATAAAGACAATTTCGTCTTTTAATATCAGTATTGACATCCAACCAAAAAAAAAAACCTAAATAGAGGCCTGTTTGATAACGCGTACAATTTTATATTTTTTTGTTTATAATATACAAAAAAAATGTTTTTATTTATTTTTATAAAAAAATAAAAAATAAAAAATTATTCGGCACATATATATTTAAAAGTAGTAGTTAGAGAGTGCAGATGAATGTAGTGGTCGAAAGTGGTGATCGGAGATGGTGATCGGAGGTGTTAGGTGGTGATGATAACAAAAGATAGCGATGGTGGTTGGAAGTGATAGTTGTGTATGTTGTCGGAGGATATCGTCGGAGCAAGTGGTTGGAGCTAGTGGCCAGATGGTGACGACCAGAGATGTTAGTCAGGAATGATAGTAAAAGATATCGATGGTGGTTAGAGATGGTGGTTGATGGCGATGGCCGTACGCGGTGGTCTGAGGTGATAGAAAAAAAAAATAGAGTGAAAATTTATTTTCGAATCAAGTAAAAACATATTTTTTCTGTTTATAAGAATTTAGTAAATTTTAAAAATTATTTATAATTTTTTAAAAATAAAAATAATTATCAAATATATTTTTATTTATAATTTATAAAAAAATTTAAAAATTAAAATAAAAAATATAAAACATAACCGTTACCCAACAAATTAAGCCCTAGTTTGACTCTTTGGCCTAACCAATGAACCAATTGTTTTCAATAAAAAGTCAAAATGTTGAGTTTTAAGTTATTTACCAAAAGAAAGTTTGAATTTGTTTCTAATATATAAAAAAGGTTAATATAAGCATTTTATTAAACAATTAATTAGTTAACAAAAGGGAGGGTGAAGAAAAGTGAATAATGATGAGTATTATACCCACCCAGTCCCAGTGCATTCTCCACACCTTCTAAATTTCTCTTCACCTCCATAAGTTCTTTCTCAAATGACTGCGATTAGAAGATTAATCAATTTATAAGCAAAAATGATTAGTCACATACTCTAATTAACCAAACAGTTCTTTTACAAAACCATAAAAGTGATCAAGAAAAATACCCAGAATTTAAAATAAAGGGTTGAGATACATTTTTAAGTGGAGCCCACAAAAAATGAAATTATACTCTCAACTTTTAATTTAAATTCTGAGTTTGTTTCTAGAACTGTTTTTCGAGTTTAGATTAGTGTAAAATGAAATATAATTGATTCCATACCTTGATCCTAGATTTGCAAATGGATTGTTGAAGGGAAAGGTACATGCAAGATGGAAAGGAAGATATTCTTATAATCGGTACCACGAAATATATA
>JAOTRH010000001.1:14524672-14543624 GCA_034768845.1 Heliamphora exappendiculata | reverse complement strand
TCAAAGATAAGGAAGAGCCAAATCAAGAGGAAGCTCCAAATTCACAACAAAATGCAGTCCAACAGATTGCAGATTCTAAAAATACATAAAATTCTGATCTACCTAAGGAGTGGAGGTATGCTCATGGTCACCCAAAAAATCTAATCATTAGTGATCCATCTCAAGGTATCAAAACTCGCTGCTCTCTACATAATATTTGTGGTAATTTAGCATTTTTTTCCCAGACTGAACCAAAATATTTTGAGGAAGTCGAAAACGATGAATTTTGGATCTTGGCTATGCTAGAAGAGTTAAACCAATTTTAAAAAAATTAAAGTTTGGACTTTAGTCCCAATGCCTCAAGAACACTCCATTATTGGTACAAAATGGGTTTTTAAAAATAAAATAGATGAAAATAGAATAGTTCTTAGGAACAAAGCTCGATTGGTAGCTCAATATTACAATCAAGAAGAAGGTATCGATTTTGATGAGACTTTTGCTCCAGTGGCTAGACTTGAAGTCATTAGGATGTTGCTTACTTTTGCATGCTTTAAAAACTTCAAACTCTATCAAATGAACGTCAAGAGTGCCTTTTTAAATGGTTTTATCTTGGAGGAAATTTATGTGAAACAACCTCCTGATTTTGAAAATTCAAATTTTTCAAACCATATTTTTAAACTTACTAAGGCTCTCTATGGTTTAAAGCAAGTACCAAGAGCTTGGTATGAAAGGCTTAGTAAATTCTTAATTAAAAATAAGTTTTCTAGAGAAAAAATTGACACCACCCTTTTTATCAAGTCTCAAGGAAGTGGCATGCTAGTTGTACAAATTTATGTAGATGATATAATTTTTGGTGCAACTAACGAATCTCTTTGCAAGGACTTTGCTAAGTGTATGCAGAGAGAATTCGAAATGAGCATGATGGGAGAGCTCAACTACTTCATAGGACTTCAAATCAAACAATCTCAAGAAGGAATCTACATCAATCGAGCTAAATACACAATAGACATATTGAAGAGATTTGACATGCTGAAATCAAAGCCTATGGGAACTCCAATGTGTTCCACAACAAAGCTTGATAAGAATGAAGCTGGTAAAGCAATGGATGAAAAGCGTTACAGATGTATGATTGGATCCCTCTTATATTTAACTGCTAGTAGACCGGATATCATGTTCAGTGTTTGTATGTGTGCTAAATTTTAATCTAATCCTAAGAAATCACATGTGACCGTTGTTAAGCACATCTTTAGATACCTCTTAGGAACACAAAACCTAAAATTATTTTATTCTAGAGGAATAGCTTTTGAGTTATTTGGCTATTTAGATGCTGATTTTGCCGGATGTAAAGTAGATAGAAAAAGTACAAATGGTACTTATCAATTCCTAGGACACTCACTAATCTTTTGGTTTAGCATGAAGCAAAACTCAGTAGCTTTGTTTACAGCCGAGGCTGAATATATTGCAGCTGGAAGCTGTTGTGCTCAAGTTTTATAAATAAAACAACAATTAGAGAATTATGGCTTTCACCTAGATCATATCCCTATCAAATGTGATAACACTAGTGTAATTAATATATCAAAGAATCCTATACAACACTCAAGAACAAAGCACATAGAGATTAGACATCACTTTATAAGAGATCATGTGCAAAAAAAAAATATTGAACTTGAATTTATAGGAACAAAATACCAGTTAGTGGATATTTTTACAAAACTTTTAAATAAAGAAAGAATATGCTTTATTAGAAGAGAACTTGGTATATAATGTGCTTCAAATTGATGATTTATATGCCATGCTAACCATGTCTTTTATTACATTTCAAATTGCTTAATGGTTCTTCCTTTAATGAGAAATTGTGTCAACACAAAGTGAATTTGTGTCAACACAAATGTGAAAATGTGTCGACACAAGTGAATCAGTGTTGACACAAATGTATGTAGTATCGATACAAACTGTATAGAAATGGCACTGGGAACAAAAGTGTCGATCCCATTCTATTCAGTGTCGACACCGTAGTTTTTCCTAACTCTTAGTAAATTTGTGTCGACACCAACCTTAACTGGGTTGACCTAAATGGCCAAAATATGTCGACACCAACTGAAATTGTGTCGACACCATCGCTCTTTTTCGATACCCACACTTGACACGAAAAATATCGACACCAAATTAGATTTGTGTCGACACAAATCGTTACGTCTAAAAAAGACGCGTTGGTCCACAAAACATCATTTCGTTTCCTGCTCTCTCTCTCTCATAAAACCGTTCGTCTCCCGCCTCCTCTCCTTCAAACCCTGAGTCGACCCCCTTTCCTCCTCTCAAATCCAAAACTAAATCCATCAAAATGCCACCAAGAACGTTGGGTAAAGGATTGAAACGGACTAAAGAGGGCTCTCCTTCAAGCCCTAGGACCTTGAAGAGGAAGAAGACAACGAAAGCAACTACGATGGCGACTGCAACAACCTCCGTCCCAAACGTTGCATCCTTTGAGGTAATCTCATTCGAAAATCCTAAATCTCGTCAACTTTACTTTTCTTCATTTGTAAATTGAAAAATTTGTCCCGATTGCTCTATTGATTTAGAGTATTTTGACTCGATTGAGATGAGGTTCAAAGAGCTTTTCTCTAGCCTTGGATGGAAAAGGCTGTTACAAATCTAAGAACCTCACTATCCCACACTTGTCAAATCATTCTATGCTCATATACACATTTTCGTGATTCCTTGCACTACCATCACCACTTTGGTGAATAGTACAAAAATCACCTTGTCCCCCTCTACACTCAATGAAATCTTAGACATTTTCCAGGTGATATTTGCGTCTATCACAGCCATAAATCTATTGAGGTTGATGGCTTCCCTTTTGAGAAATGTGTCAAAAATATTTTTGAAAATGATGGCATTGACCCCTTCAAGCCCTTAGAGGCCAACGCCCTGAAACTTGAAATGCGCATTCTTCACCACATGGTCAACCATATTTTCTTGCCCCAGATAGAAAATTTTGGTGACGTTTTATACATGCACATTTTTATTAAGTGGTGTATTCTAGAGAAGAAAAAACATTAATCTAGGTTTTCTTTTCATTTTCCATATGTTTCACTCCCATGGGAAGAAAAACACCTCTCCGCCACATGGGACGTACCTGACCAAAGTGTTTCAACACTTCAAGGTCAAACTTTCTGAGGAAAAGGCCATTGTCTTTTTCAAACATGATTTGTATGGGAAGTTCTCCCTAAACGTATGCAAATTGTATGTGTGAATGGTGCTTGGACCACCATTCGCAGAGGTACCCCATCATCTGCCAGAACTCCTCCTTCTCCTCCTCGTCGTAATGTTTCCTCCATTCCCATAGACCTTGATTCTCCTCCTTCCCATCCTGTCTTTCATGACTCATTTGACACTCCAAGACCATCTCATGCTTCTCCTCCTCACACCACTTCAATTCCTATTCCCCCTGCTGCTGTATCATCATCCTCTGGCCCTGTTCAAGTAGATCTTTCAGAAGTTCTCTCTTCAATCAACTCCCTTTCTGAAAAAGTTACTCTCTTCCAAACCAAAGTTGATTCTGATTTTTTTGATTTACATCATACCATCTCCTCCCTCTCTAAGAAAGTAAAACACCTTGACAAGACCAACCGAAGCCTTCACAGAGATGTGAAAAATGCCATTGATGCAGGGAGAGCCCTCTGCAAAACAATGGATGAGAACATTGCATTCATTGTCAATTGCAACAAAGTCACCCTTCATCAAGTGCACAAGGAGTATGGCCAAGGTATCGTCACTGCAGTGCATGCCAACTCCCAAAAGATGGAAGAACACTTGAAATGGCTAAAGGAGGCATGGGCAAATCAATTCAAGCCCAAGGAAATAAAAGAAGAAAAAGCAGCGAGACTCGGCTATGGCAGCTCGCTGGGAAGCCCTCGTAGCTGGAGAAGCCAAAGACGAACGATCACGCGCCGCTAAAGAACGAGCCTCCGCAAGCAAAGAGAAAGCCAAAGCCAAGAAAGATTTCAAGAAGTTCATGGACGACCAATAGCCATTTTATTTTGATAATTACAAAAGGGGAGAAGAGAAAAAGGAAAGTAAAAGAAGTTTCAAAACATTCTTTAAAGTTTTTTTTGTGTTGGAAGGTAAAGTTGTAAACATTTTTTTTGATGGGTTGAATGGTTGATGCTTGTTAATCTTTGGAATGTTTGAACAATTGCTGTTTTTGAATCAATTGTGAATGAATAATTTATATGTTTAAGCAAATTCTTCTTAAATGAATTATATTTGTCTTATGCTCATTATTTGCCTATTAATGCTTGTTGAATGAATTGGATGAGTTTGGTAAACTCACTTACACATTCACTGTTTTGCACAAATTAAAATAAATTCTGAACGCTTCTTGATCTCTTTTGCAAATTATGTCAAAAATTGCATGTTTTCACTCTGATGTATGCCTAGCTGATAAAATTACTTTTATTCTTTAAGACATATCGATAAGGGGAGAACTCTTGTTGAAAAATATTTTAAATTACTTTTTTAAAAATGGTAATATGGTTGTAATCATAAAAAAATGAGAGATTGTTAGCTCAATAATTTTTTAATTTGATTTTAATAATTTTCATAATTCATTTTCTAATAATAAATGAATTTAAATGGTAAATATTTTATATTTTCAAAATGAAAGTGTTAATACATTTTGAACAATCAAAGTTGACACCTTAGCCCCAAAAAAATGACTTCTATCTCAAAAGGTTCAAACACTTAAGTATTCCTTGAATAGAATATTCTGTATTGATCTTAATTAAAAATTAAGTCAAACACTTTTAAGGCAAAGTATACTTGAAGCTTATCGAGTGTGTCAACACCCATTGATCAAATGGTTTGAGACCCTAACTGTTTCTCAAGTTGATCTTCAGGTACCAAAAAGTTAGTGTCAACACAAACTAATTTTATGTCAACACAAAAGTGCCGAAGTGCCCATTACTCTTTTTGAGTCGACACAAACCAGATTTGTGTCAATACAAAAGTGATCCTCACTTTTGATTTCTGAAAGTTTGGGTTGACACAAATAAAAATTGTGTCGACACAAAACAACCGAGATCTGCTGTAGATTTTTGGTTTCGACCCCAAGACAAATCGTGTCGACCTAAAAGTCCCGAACCTGCCTGCAAAATTTTGGTGCCGAGCCTAAAGCACATTTTTGTTGACACAAAAGTACCAAGACTTCCTCAGAGATTTAGTGTCGACACCAGAGACAAGTTGAGTCAACACAAAATGGTTCCTCTGGATGCTGAAGTTTCAAACGAGTCGACACCAGATTCATTTATGTCGACCCCAGAACGTTGGAAGGTAAAGTGCGAAATTTGTGTCGATCCCTCAGAAGTTTTGTGTCGACACCAAAGCTATTTGTGTCGACCCTAAAGATAAAAATTCAAAATATGACAGATCTCAACGGTTGAATTTTTGGCATTTATTACCCCCACCTACTTTCAATGGTCAAGAACTCACAAGAACTTATATAAGGAGTTACTTCTCAATACTTAAGAAGGTTGGAGACTTGCATTTATTGTTTCATTGCTCAAATCAATTTCAGAAATTATCAAGCTCACATTTATTGCTGTAACTCCTGTTCTTATTCCTCATTTTTCTTAACCCTTTTATTTATTGTAAATCAATCTTGTAAAGAGAGTGAGTGTTCTTCAATTATTACATCTCATTTATTATAATCAAGTGTGAGTCACCATTTAGCCTTTGAGTGAGTGAATGAAACTCATCAAAAAAGAATTCAAGTGAGATTAGAAGAAAACATAGGCTTATTTTCATAGGATCTTCTTGAAACTGACATAGGCTTGTGAATGTGCCCGTAAATATTCAGATAGCTCAAGTGAAGACTTGAAACTTGTAAAGGCTTTGAATACGCCCGTAAAGTATTCTGAATAGTAAAAATACTCAAGGGAGATCTTGAGGAGTGGATGTAGGCTAGGATAAAGCCGAACCACTATAAATCCCTGGTGTCTGGTTCTATTTCTCTATTACTCATCTTTTAATATTTGCATTGATTATATACTTGCATATCTTATTTTATTGCAATATTAAATTTTTTTTAAATTATTTTTTTTAAAGACCCAATTCACCTCCCCTCTTGGGTTGCCTAGATCTAACACAATTGAATCGTATTGTTCGCCAAGTCCCGCATCTCTTTCCACTCTACATCCTTCATCGTTTTCAATTTTTTTGACTTCTTCCTGAGATCCTTGATCAGTCCTTCATGTATCAAAATATTCTTCACCCTTTGCTACCATAAGGTGAAATCGTTGTGGCCGTTAAAAGGTTCAATCATGAAATTCAAACTTTTTAACGCCATTAGATTTGTGTCTGACAATCCCCCACAATCTGAACAAGTCGCAATACCAGATATGTGTAATCATTGTCCCATGCAGCCTCAATCAATTTGATTGTACCCGATCGCTCCTGATTGTACCCAATCACGCCCGATCAATCTCAATCTATGCCGATATATCCAATCCAAATAAACGGTGCAGAAATTAAAAAATCTGCCCGTATTGATGAATTCGCAGCGCCAAAAAATCTTAGGAGACACCACCCTCTTAAATTATTTTATTATATATACAAGTCGATATAATAAAAAAAATTTAAGTAATTAATGTCGTGCACCTGTCACACTGAATAACTTCCTTTTGAAAATCAAATCCCAACCCTTATCCAATCACAACCTTATCAAATCCTTTGAAATTAATCCTGCTGGAGGATGGAAATCACGCCATGCAAAAGCAATCCTTGATTTGATTTGAAACTGTTGCCGGTTAAAACACTCTTTGCTTGGCAAAAAAAACTCCGTCGCCGGTTCACTCAATTGAAGCTTCGATGTGCAAACAATTTATCACAGTACAAAACAGTTACCCTTGGTCAAAGACAGTCCGCCAAAAACACATGCGGAACAAAATCAACTCAACAGTCCGTCGCACCAATTTTTTTTCTTTCTTTTTTTTTGTGCGAATTAAAAAAAAAAATTTGATTTATATGATACGAAATCAAAAAAAAAATTCATATATATATATATATATATATATATATATAGATTAACAGTTGGAGAAATATAACCTTTAAACAATTCATTTGTTTTATTTTTTTTACTCAACAAATCTAACGCAGTCTACTTAATCAGATAAATTATGCAAGTTGGTACAAGTTAGTACAAAATAACGAGTTGGAGTGATTTAATGGGTTATTTGCACATTCTATTTCTTATAATTTCCTTCCTTCTCTCTCTGTATATTGCAAAACCAAGGCCCAAGTATGTTTGTATGCCAATTTAGCAGGCTTTTATTCATTTAACAGTTGCTTACTGGTGGGCCCAATGACTCGGCCCATTTTAACGGGCCGGTTAAGTTATTGCCGTCATAGTTCTTACAAGCAGGGAACGTGAACCGCTCTGCGATTCCGGCGTCGCCACCACCCCCGCGGAATAGCCTCCTCATCCACCGCCCGAAATGGAAGCCATCGACTCACCGGAAAACCACCAAACCGGAACCACCGCCGATCTCCAAACCCCCTCGATCTCCTCCGACGAAAACCCGCTGAGCAACCAGTTTGGAAACCTCAACGACCTCTGCTACGAGCTCTCCTCCCTCCAAGACCTCGCCTCCCGGGGCTCATGGCGCTCTATCCTCGACAAGGTCGCTCGAGCGCGCAAGCTTTCCCTCCTCTCCAAGCCCCACGAGCACCTCACCTACCTCTCCTTCAACGTCCTCGCCCTCACCAAGCTCCGCCGCTACGCCGACGCCGCCACCGAGCTCGAATCCCTCGACGACGACCTCGACAGCTCATCCTACCATTACCACTCGTACCCTCACCACTACCCCAACCGATCCGGCTCCATGGTCCCCTTCGCCCTCCGTTGGCTCCACGCAGAGCTCCCTTTGAAACTCGGTAAGCGCCACGAAACCCTAGATCGCTTGTACACACTTCTCGATTTTGTCCGGACGAAGTTGAGCGACAAATTATCGAACACTTCTAGTGTTTCCGCGGAAATGTGGAGGAAACGCGAGAGTTTCGTGATGAATACGATAATTAGTCATCATTTGAGTCACAAAGAGTTCGGGGTATGTTTAGATTTGATTAAGGATTTGATTAGTCGGAATGGTGATATAAGGAATCCAAATCCGGTTTTGTTGTCGAAGCTAGGTCATATTCAGATGCAATTTGGAGATCTGGACGGTGCAAAGGCAACATTTGATAAGATTGAGGGGTTGGTGAAGGATAGGATGGAAGAGGTTGAGTGGAATAACCTTGTGAGTAGGAACAAGGCATTGGTTTATTTGGTTGGGAAGGATTATGTTTCGGCTGTGAGAGAGTACGGGGAGTGCATTGAGAGGGACGGTGCAGATGTTGTGGCAATCAATAACAAGGCACTCTGCTTGATGTACTTGAGGGAGTTATCGGGTTCGATCACCGTGTTGGAGAGTGCATTGGAGAGGGTACCTACAGTGGCTTTGAATGAAACAATTGTGGTGAATTTGTGTAGCATGTATGAGTTGGCTTATGTTAATCACTCTGATATTAAGCAAACGCTTAATAATTGGATTGCTCGAGTTGCTCCTGACGACTTTGATTCGTCTTGTACTCGGATATGAGGTATTTCCTCTGTTAAGTGACTTTGATTAGTATTTATCTGGTGAAATTTTCACTCACTTCTCTGGTGTGTGATGCTTTCTTTAACATAAATGGATGGGGTGTGCCTTTACTTCTGTATGTGTTGAATTGGTTGTGAGCCACAAAGTTCATACTTTGAATAAATTGTATCCTGTGGGGTTGAAATCTATCGGATTGATTTATCAGATGTAATGCATAGTGCTGATAGCTCCTTCACGATTGTTTAGTTATTGTTTCTGGTAGGCTTAATGAGTTCTCTTCCATTTTATATCTTCATGCTTGCTTCTGGTAAAACCATTCTTGTTCTTCAGAGCATTTTCATCTTCCAGTTTCATGGATTATATAGCTAGTTATACGGCATCTATACACTGTTTTTGACCTAAGCTATCAAGAAATATCAACCCCAACTTTGGAACATATGATAAGCTCAAATATTTATGTCATGCAATTCTAGTTATCGGATTAGTGGGTTGTGCATTCGTGTTACTGCTGAACCATCATCAAATTTTGTGCTTTTTGGGCACAATGTGGCTCGCTGGTACTATGCTGTCTGGTATAATGATTTAACAACCAGATGATAATGGGGAATAGAGAGGATCTCCCTATTGACGGCTAGTGTTCATATATTTGTATTTAATCCTGGAAGATATTCAAATTATGTAATCTTTATTTATTATTGGTTTTTATTATTATTATTTAGTATTCTAGAGTTTATCAGGGGCGACGCTACTTACATATTTGTGGGGTCAATTGACCCCCATAAATTTTTAAAAAAAATTTATTACTATAATATTTTTTTTGTTAGTGTATAATTGATTCCAATAAAAAAAATATAATTGACCCCATTAAAAAAATATAATTGATCCCATAATAATATAAAATAATGTATAATTGTCTTCAACGCATTGCACCAGTTTATTTCTTTTAGTATTTTTATTTCAAACATGAATGATACATTCATAGTTTTTGAAAAGCAATGACACAAAAATTCACAAATTACAAATTTAATTATACCACTATTGTATTAAGCTATTTTTCACTATCATAAATATACAATTTTAAGAGCTTAACAATCATTTTATAGAGTTGAATACTAAGTTAGTTATTTGTGTTGTTTAATTCAATGAATGTTTGGTCACGCATATTAAAATTGATATTTTTGATACTATTGACAACTAAACTATAATGTACCGATTTTAAAATATAAATTTTCGTCGAATGCAATTGCAAAAGTTCATGTATGTATATTTTTTTGGGTCAAAACAACAACATGATTATTTTAAAAGTGTATTCCACTTATTAATTGATACGTGTAATTCAATTTGAAGTATAGTGATAATAGATAATTAATTATTAATTAGTATAAAAATTATTTTATATAATAAATAGAATTTAAATTTTTGAATAACCCCATTAATAAAAATTTCTAGAATCGCCACTGGAGTTTATCATATTTAGGATTTGTTTTTGCAAGATTTGTTTTAATACTACTTGCCTAGATAGGATTAGAGTACTTTTAAGTCGTATTTATCTTCTTGTTACCTCAAGAGTTTATTTGAATACTCTTATCTTGTATTTTGAATCATGGCATGAATGAATTTGATTTTGGTGTGGATTCCAGTTCGTCCCTATGTCTGAATTCTTAAGGTTCCTTTAGGTGCAAATTCTTAAAGGATTGTTTGTAATCCTCCTGTATCCCTTGGGTAGAATTCATCCTTAAAAATGGATTTACAAAAGAAGAATGTCCAATGACTTATATATACATGGAAAGTCCCTTATTTAATCAATGCGGGATATGATCGTAACATATAACCACGCTTTGCAGTCGACGCCCTGGCATTCCATTCTATCGGCATTACCTAATGGCAGTCTTTTCCATTTTGGTGGCTTCACTCACTTATCAGTTTTTGACAACTAAATTGTCTCAATTCAATTTATATAGGTTACCCCCTTCGTAATTTTGACCATAGAACAATAACCCATTCGATTTCATACTTGAATAGGTTGTGTCCAATTCTATATTTGGCATGGTAGATACTCTGATACCAAATGTTAAAAATCCTAAAGTAGAACTCACCACTGAAAATTGACTTACAAGGAAAGGGTGCCCAATAACTTATATACACACGAAGAGTCTTTTATTTAATTGATATGGGACATGATCATAACATTTGACATCCTTATAAGGTAACTTGGGATCATAATTCCAAATTTTTAGTTTCAACGAGATGTTTAGTGTTTATCAATATGCGTGGTTTATATTTGAAAAATGTTTATTGTGACATCCTGCCACTACATGGTAGCTTTGTTTTTCTTTGTTGTTCTTGGATGTGTGATGTGAGCACAGCTAAAAGATAAGAAAATTGTTACCGTTTTTTTGTATAATGGTAAACGGTAAACCTATATTGCTAAAGCCTCTAAAGCCTAACGTTAAAGATAAAAAATCGTCACCCACGTCCACTTCTCATGTCCCAACCTGTTCTAATTTGTCCTCCATTGAAACAAAAATCAAGTCTAGTGAAAAAAAAAAAAGGTTTCGATGGATAAAGATTTTTCTAGTTACCCATTAGCAAACGTAACTAACCTATCAAATGTTACTAATGTGTCAAATACTTGTCAAGAAGAGACTAAAGAAACTACTTGATCATTTACCTCAAGAGCCATGTAATGTTGAATTGTCAAGATAATGAATTCTTATCAACTGCCTTTGCTTGTGATAGTTGTTTTATTCATCATTCTCCTTATCCTTTTCCTATATTAGTCAGCATTGTTCTATCACTAATTTAATCCCATTAAATTGTATCTCCGGCTATCCAAACTCCTCTTATTTTGTCCAAATTGGACATTCATGCAAGTTTATTGGAATTCTCACTGAATATGTGGGTCCTAATGCTATTTTTTTATGTGAAAACTTTGATTTCTTTCCGAGGCACATTGTAAACCTTTATGTGCGTGGTTTATATATGGAAAATGTTTATCGTGGCATCACGCACTTACATGGTAGCTCTGATTTTCTTGGTTGTCTTTGGATGTGTGATGTGAGTGCAACTAAAATACTAGAAAACTGTTACCGTATTTGGTATAAGGGTAAACTTGCATTGCTGAAGCCTCTAAATCCTAAATTTAAAGATAAAGAATCATCACACACATCTACTTCTCAGGTGCCAACCTATTCCAATTTGCCCTCCATTAGGGAAAAAAAAGAGTCAAGTCAAAAGGAAAGTCTAATGGTGTTGAATAACTTAATATGTACTGTTGGCTCAATTTCCTAATAACTTAAGCTTTTTGGACAATTCGTGGCTTAACATGGTTTTAGAACTATGGTTTTAGGAGATTTTGGGATCAAGTCTCGTAATATGTCTTTATTACCCTGTTATGTTTGTTATTGTGCGCTACGTTTGGTGTATGTTGGTGCACTTGTTTAATTCAATTTATTTGTCTCTCCACATGGAGACACGGTTGCACGTGAGAAAGAGTGTTAAATAACTTGATATTTATTGTTAAGCTCATTTCCTAATATCTTATGTTTTTATTGGTGACTTAACAATTGGATAAGAATGTTCATTTTTACCCATCAAGAAACGTAATTGACTTGTCAAATGTTACTAATATGTCACATACTTATCAAGAAGAAACATCAAATGAACTATTTGAGCATTTATCTTGAGAGCCATGTCGAGTTAAATTCTGAGCATTTATCTTGAGAGCCATGTTGAGTTAAATTCTCAAAATAATGAATTCTTATCAACTGCCTTTACTTGTGATAGTTGTTTTATTCATCTTTCTCCTGATCTTTTCCCTATATTGGTCAGCATTGCTATATCACTAATTTAGTCCCATTCAGTTGCCTCTCCACCTATCCAAACTCATCTTACTTGTCTTGTCCATAAATTGAACCTTTATGCAAGTTTACTTGAATTCTCATTGAATATGGATCATAATACTAATTTTCTTGTAGAAAGTTTGATGATGGCTCTCAAGATGGATCCTAACCCTAATGCTAATATGGATCCTAATGCTAATTTTATGCAGAAAGGTGTTCCATCATTGGTGGTTTTTCAATTTTAGCGCCTCATCACAATTCGAACTCACCAGAATTGAATTCTTCTCAGCAAAGCAGAAATGATGAGAAACAAAGAGGATTTCCCTATGAAGTATTTGTGTTTGATCTTGAAGGGTATTCAAATTGTGTAATCTTTGTTAATTATAGATTTTTTTAATTATTATTTAGTATTCTAGGGAGGTTCATCATTTTTAGAATTTGCGTTAGCAAGATTTGTTTTAAATTTTAATAGTGTTTATTTAGATGGGATGAATTATCTTTAGGTCGTATTTATTTTTTGTTTTAATAGTATTTGTTTAGATAGGATGAATTATGTTTAAGCCGTATTTATTTAAAGACTCTTATACTTGTATTTTGAATCATGAAAAGATTATATAAGATTTTTTTCTTTAGAATTGGTGTGGATTCTAGTTCGTCCCTAGGTGTGGATTCTTAGGGTTCCTTTAGGTGTGGCTTCCTAAAAAAATTTTCAAGCTCCCATCCTACATTAGATGATATATAGGCATTTTCTTCACATCTAGTCATTTCACCCTAGATTCCCGTTTCCATCTTTCTTTTAAACAAGGTTGTGGAAGGAAATGAATAAAAGGGAAAAAGCGGTTCTTACCCAAGTCGTTTTTTTTTTAATTTGTTTATACCTTGTCCTTAATGCCTAGCTTCTCTTTGACCTTCAAATCACCTCCCTTTTGAGTAATTTTAGCTGGTGTGGAGTTTTTGAGAATTTGTCTCTTTCAGTGGAACTAGTATTCTTTATACCCGCTTTTGATTAGTTAGGCTTGCGGATCTTTTGAACTAGGCTTCGTTTTTGTTCTCTCTCTCTCTCTCTCTCTCTCGTTTGGGTGGTCTAGCCATTTCAGCTAGATTCCTTCTATTTCTGTGAAATCAAGGATTTAATCAATAGGTGAACGTGCACCTGTGCGCACACTCATACATGCAGACGCACAGAGAGATGTTGATTATAGGTTTTCAAATTTGCTACTCAGGCAGGGTTGCTCCAGTTGTGTTACAGAAATTGAGAAACAGATGTAACTTGATCAAATTAGTTGGCATTTATATGAATATACCTGTATGTGTCTGGGAAGGTGAATAGTACCGAATCCAAGATGAAGCCCCGAATTACAATATGATCTAATTGCTTTTAGGGGAAACCTAATCAAAAGCACTCGTAGCATCTGGTGAACAAAAACGATTTGTTATTTTCTGTTTCTCTTTCTTATATTCCTTAAAACCTTTTAAAACAGGTTTAGATGTTGATTGAAGCTTAGCGATGGACTTAAGTTTGTTATTTTCTACCATGCTTGAAGTTTGAAAATACGTCCTGAATGATTAACTGTTGCATTTTTGTTTGTGCTTTTCTATTCTTTGTTTGCTGGAGGTTTGGTTAACCACTCTGACTGTATGCTTTCCGGCCCTATTGCTAGATCACTTGGTCTTCTCACCCTTGCATTTGAAATTTAGGTATCTGCTTTGCACATTAACTCACTAGAGGACGGAATCCTACTTACGATTTTTTTCCGCTCTCTTTCTTCTCTATGGAGGTAATGTTGTTTATATAATGTATTCACTGCAGGTGTATTACATTGAGAAGCCTAAAAGAATGACTACAAACAGTTTCTTTAAAGGATAAAATATGGATTAAAATAAACAATAAACCCTCTACTTCTATTAATCTCTCACATATACAATAGAGATATTACACCAATACTTTTCCTAGTTCTTGAAGACGCTTCGAGCTATCCTATGAGGCTCATGGAGAAATTTGGCTGAGACTCTTCTTGGTTATTAGGGAGTAGTTTCTAATAATTGGTGATCGTAGTCGTTTGGTTGTGTTGGACTTGTAGCTAGTGAGAACATCACTCTTATGTTGCTTTTTATTTTCCTGTCTTTTTCTTTGGGTGGTTTGGGTTGGGGTAACTATAAAGCACTTTGCAAGAGCCCCTTTATAGGAGCAGGTTCTACATTCTTCAATTTCAATTTGTTTGGTCATTGCAATTGATATGGAAGATGTAGACTTGGATACTGAAGAAATTATATCTTGCACAGGCATGCTAGGCTTTGCTCCCTATAATGGACTTCTGCATTAGTCTGTAAGTTGCACCCCAGTTGGTGCTTTCATTGTTACTTTTGCCACACAAAAAATTGAATGGGAAAAGAAGACTCATGGACTCATGTTAGCTTCTATGTTGCATGCACTCTGGTACGTGTCTAAGTACTTCATCGGTCTAATTCTCATGTCTCATGTCTCATGTATTGTTGTACATTAAACTCTAACTGCTTAGACATACTATAATGGGTGCATGTCCAACTATGCATGTATTCCATGTCCTTACTCAAGTGTCAGAGTTTTTGACAAGAAGTGCTGCACAATTTCATAAGAGTTTTGGACAGCAAGTTCTATATATAGAATGCAATCTCTCTTTTCATTAGAGCAAGACTTGCAAAGAAGAATGAGATAGTTGCCCCATTTTGGATCTGTTTGGGATAAATTTTGAATCTCAAGCCCCGTTTGTTTCGAATGATTGGGGGAGAGAGATTGGATTAAGGGACAGGTATAGCCACACAAATAGATTTTTGTCTCTTTGTATTGTTAGTCCCATGTTTCTATTTGGGGGGCTTGGACTAATAGCCGATGAATGAGAAATTTTAATTTCCCATTTGTGGTATTAGTAAAACCATGTCCTCTCGTATTATTTGTATCCCGTTTTGAATTATTTTTTCTTCTTATTTAACGGACATAAATAATTTCATAACTCTTATCTATAATCTCTTAATATTGAAAAAAACATGTGGGGTTCACAATTTTATTTATCTCTTTTATTCTCTCCCATTTCATTTGGAATAGCAATTTAGGCCTTATTGTAAGCAAGAGTTTTGTATGCACTGGATACAATTTTTTTTATTTTACAATATCTATCCTTTTTAAGCGAGAGGTTTGTACACGATCTATATAATTTGCCGAAATCATTATTTGCATTACAAAGCCGCCTTAATCATGCATGAGGTTAGAGTTTGTTTTGCCCTAAAAATGCCTATTGTTTTTAGGATAATTTGGCATTAAGTTTCATTTTATGTTTCATTTTACTATTAGGTTCTAAAACTAGATTAACTTTGAGTTCCATTTGAAATTTTGTTTTCAAAAATATCCTCAGTTTTTTTCTCTGTTTTTTATTTGTCAAAATATGCATCTGTTGCATGTGTATTATTTTCAGATATATAAATTGTTATGACATTTAAATTAATTTTATGCGATGTTCCATTGTAGCATCTTTTTATCATTTTTGAAAAATTATTTTCACAAAATCACAAAAATTATTTTCACATTTATCAGTTTTACAAACTTTTAAATGTGTATCACTTTGAAAAATAATACAGTAATATGTAAATACTACAAAATGATACAAATGAAAATTATAATATGGTCGTAAATGAATTTCAATTTTTGAACATATGGTACTATTGTATCATTTTTTGCAACTTGTAGCAGTATTGACTGTATTATTTTTGAAAAATTATTTTTACAAAATTACAAAAATTATTTTTACGTTTATTAATTTTACAAACTTTTACATGTGGATCACTTTGAAAAATAATACAGTAATGTATAAACACTACGAAATGATGCAAATAAAAAATCATAACATGATCGTAAATGATGTTCGGTTCAATGATGTTCGGTTCTTGAACATATGGTATTATTGTATTGTTTTTTGCAACTTATAGTAGTATTGACGGTATTATTTTCTGCAATACAAAAAGCTTTTCATTGAACAAAAAGAACAACTAACTATTAGAATCGAAGAAAAAATAAAAAAAAACTCAATAATAGATTAAAGTGAAAAAATAATTAATGAAAATGCAAAATAAACATTAGAATAGCGAAGAAGATTTACCGAAAACAAATAATGAAATCCAAACACACGATTAGCTATAATCACAATTGGCACAGATAAGCTTCCGTCCAAAACGAAAATGAGAAACAGCAAAGAGAATTTATCGAAAATCATAATCTTTTTTTTTTTTGTTTAATTTTAAATTGAACAGATAAAGGTATAATGGTTCAATATTTACTAAAAAAATTTAAAAAAACTTTAAAAAATATTATACTTTTGATTAGGACTAATCTCTAAACACCTCCTTAAAATGAAATTTATTCCGAATTTACGCTTGTTTTTAAACTTGCAATGGTTGAAATTTATGTCCATGGCACCCCTTGCATGGGAATCCCATTTTTATGTCCAATTGTTCAAGCAGTAAAAAGTAGGTATTGTGATCTCATAAAATAATTTCTAACACAACATTTTGGAAGGTGTTTTAAACGAGTGATCAGGAAAGAAAAAACAATAAAATAAAAAAACTAAATGTTATTTGTCATGTATTCTCCCCCCCACCCCTTCAGCTGTGTATTGCATAGAAACTTACTGCTACACATAGGATCCACAAATACTCAAGATTCGAGAAATCATGGGGCCTACTATGACACATAGGAAGTCTAGAGATCTTATCAAAAAAATATTTAAGTAGTAATTAAAATTATAAATATTTTAAATTATTTTTTATAAATTATTAAAAATATGTAAATATATTTTATTATATGTAAAAATATAATAATTAAGATATAGGTTATCAGCGTGTTAAATTGATTTTGGAGTAAAAAAATATTAACTTACAACTAATTCATTATTTTTATTTTTATTTTTTAAATAAATCACCGAACTCAACTAACTTACTTAAACAAACACAATTCGCACAGATTGAGTTGGGTTTAAGTTGGACTCGCGAGTTAGAACGAATTGATAGTTTATTTGCACATTTTTAAATACCATTCATAATAAGATTCTTTTATTATTTTTTGTATTTTTTTGAATTTCATAGGCTAAACTTGATAAGTTTTTCCACAATAAGGTTGCTTACTAACGGTAAAAACCAATATAATTTGATAAGTATAGTCCATGCTTAAAGTTACTCTTAATATAATTTGATTCGATTAAAATTAATTATTCTTTTCAAATACTCTCAATAAAAAAATTAATTAACAAAAAAAGTAATTATTTTTAGATATTAAAAAGCTAATTATTAAAAAAATTAAATTTGAAATAAAAAAATTAAAAAAATTTAATTTTAATAATTAATTCTCTGATTTTCTTTCATCATTTCATATGCTGAATAAGAAAAATGCATACATATATTCTGAGATAGACATAGAAAGAGAATAAGTTTTTCTAACTGTTAATAACTCTTTTAATACAATTTTAACCATTGAATAAAAAATATGTCGTGTCATACGAAATCGCTCTATTTTGTAATATAAATGATATAGAATATCATATAATTGTTGAGTAGATTATCTATTCAATAATTACCAATGTTTGACTAATTAAATTTTTAACATATTCTTCTAAATAAATAGTTTAAATTATAAAAATGCGCCCGAATCGATCTCATTGAGGGACACGCAAACTTGCTCTCGGCCAGCCCTAGGCCTAAAATTAGTAAAACCCTCAATTTTTGATAAATTTTTAGGGTCTCCAAAGTTTATTTGTTAATTTTTTAGGATCTCCAAAATTATATATATATATATATATATATATATAATTTGACTCAATTAACAAAAAAAAAGTCCAATATTATTTTTTCTCTCAAAACTAGTTAAAAAAATAAGTGCTCATTGCGCACTACCGAGAATAAAAGTTCAATTCGGCAATTTCTAAGTAATTCAATATTTTTAAGTTGGTCACAGTATTTTTAATTTTATAATCTTATTCAGTCGAGAAGTAGAAGTGTATAACAAACTCTAGAATAATTCTCATTCAATCGCATTGTTGCTTTTGCTTGTCATCGCTCTCGAGTCGCCATTGTTTGCCACTGCTTGTTGGTTGCAGTATTTTTAATTTTATAATTGTTGGAACCTGTGAATTTCATTGGCCATTGAAATCTAGATTTCAATAGTTTTGGACCAATTACAATTGAAATGGCCATTCAAGTGCAATTGGAGCCTGGAAACCAACAGCCATAAGTGGCTATTGATTTCCATGGATGAACCCTCCATATTGAAAGATTCAGATGGTTCTTTCTTCACTCAGAGAAAATGAAGAGACAGAGCCAGGGGCTCTGTCGGCTTTCTTCTCTCAGAGAAAAGGAAGAGTCAGAGCTGGGAGCTCTGAGGTCTCAGAAGAGGAAGAGGAAGAGACAGAAAAGAGGAAGAGACACAGCCTGGAATTCAATTGCCATAAGTGGCAATTGAATTCTCTGTGGCTA
>JAOTRH010000001.1:14493134-14524572 GCA_034768845.1 Heliamphora exappendiculata | reverse complement strand
ATGCCCCCCCCCCCCCCTCCCAATCCTTCATCTTTTAAAGATCTAAAACTCTAGAGCCAATGCTTATTACACCACATAAAGCAGCATATACTCACAAAAATGATAAAATTCATACTAAAATAATTTATCCGATGTAATATGTACGGTTCGTAACTAAATTATTTAAATATTTCATAGACTAAAATGTCATATCTATCCCCTAAATCTTCTTTCACAAAATTGGTGAATAACCTCTCTCCCCTTTTATTGGATGAAAAATTAAATTTTTTCTTAATTTGATATGAATTTGATGAAATAGTTGGAGCTCTAGTTTTTTTTTATTCAAATTTAATTCCAATGAAAAAATTGGTAAATGGTTAGAGATGGCTTTTTCCAAACTTTCTTCCGGAAGGGATCGCCGGATATCGATCCCAAATATTATATGTAATTCTATTTTAATGTATTAAAAATTATTAGGCCATGATTGGTAATATTTGTTTTTTGATTTTTAGTTAAAAATACTAAAAAGTTAAAATTACTAATTTGATAAAAAATCAAAAAAATCAAAATACAAATTATCAAAATATTCAATTTAAACTTTCACCACTTTTAACATAATAATACTCATTATTCATAACTTATTACTATCATTATCAATGATATAATTATTAATATCAAATATATAGAATAATAAAAATATTTATTTTGAATAAAAAAATAAAAAAATTAATTTTTTACTCAAATAATTAACTTCAAAAAGATTAGACTAAAAATTAAATTATCAAACAACTTACTTTATATTAAATTTAATTTTTTAACTAAAAATATAAAAAATTTAAAAAATTAATTTTTAAATTAATTACCAATCAAACTCTAAATATGTTTCCATATTTTTTTATCTCGAGATTCACACTATTGTTGTCTAGTCTTGAGAATTCTATATTTCAAAATTTTCATATGATCCCACGTCCCTTTCTTTGGAAGGTATACACCCGCCTTTCCCACCAACCACACGGGCCTAACTTCCCTTTATACTTCTTTGCATTCTTTTCGGAAGAATCTGAAATGAACACTGACCCCAGCACGCGGAGCCGAATCCACCTACCCATTCTCTCTTTCTCTGTCCCGTAAATGGCAGATTCTTCCCTGCAGGTCTCATCGAGCATTGCTTTAACGCAGTTTCAGGGATTTCATTGTTCCTCAGATAGCTTCAGATCAATCTCTTTCTCCAATGGCCTCTGCAAAATCTCCCTCAAGTACGCATCTTAGTCTCTCTCTCTGTGGGTTTCTTTTTTGCTTCAATTGGTGCTAAACCCAGACCCCTAACGGGATAAAGCTTGAAATTGAACTCTCTTGACTTGTGTGTCTAAAAGGGAGAATAATATACATATGTTTATAGATAGGTTGTTTTATATAAACATATGGGTAGTAGTTAGACGTTGACATAAATAAAGACTGTCACCCATCTAGAATCATGGAATTCTCTACCAATTTCCCCTCAAAATTTTCCATTCCATCTGTAAGTGCAGATAATCTCACGGAAAATTATTAGGTACTCCTGGAGTACCAGACAATGCCACGTGGTATTCTCGACAAATACATGATAGCAATCTACATCATGTGAGTCGCCTTTTATCTCCTATTCACCCAACAAGGTGAGTCATCATGTCTCTACCGTAAAATTTGTCGCTACTATATTGGATGGGAGTACTATCATGAATTGCCACATGGTACTCCGGGAGCACCAAATAACTACTCTAATATCACATTGTTTGGGTATGCAATCAGTAATTACTTAATATAATGCTGGTACTTTTGTATCTAATAGCTTACTTAATGGCTTAAATTTTTAAGTTGGATACAAAATTTCTAATGGCTTAAATTTTTAAGCTGTATACAAAATTTTTACATAGCATCAAAACGGGACCAATTCCACCCACTTTAAAAAGAGAGAGAGAGAGATATAGAGATTCACACTTCATGATTAGCATACCAAAGAAGAAGTTGCACAATGATAAATCCTACAAAAGATGCTAGATACTACAGATCTCGAATGCAGTTACACGTGAGGGGATGTTAGAGTATACAAATTTCACATTGGTTCTAAAAAAGATGCTACATGATAGATCTCGAATGCGATTGCACGTGAAGGGATGTTAGAGTATACAATTTCACGTTGTTTGTGTCAGGGTTGTATACTAAAAATCATATATTTTGTTGGTTTTAGTAATTTATTTTATTTTTAATAAAATTATTTTTTCATTTTATGAGAATCTTAATGAGCAATGCATGTAATATCATTTCTTTAATGTTATGCATGGATGTCATTTATTATGTACAGTATTTAATCTGGTGTGTAGAGTACGGCTTGTACACAGAAGACTGGATTATAGGTTCTTGCAGAATATAAATTTATGATTCATAGTTTAGATGAAATTGGACAAACCATCGATATGACTGTAGCACAGAGTTTTAGTAGACATGTCTTGGTTACATGGAACATATAATAGTGTCGTCTATTATTCCGACTCTCTATACTAGTACACTTTGTGTATTGAATAGGACCACATTGGAGTAATTGATTTTATACTGACTATATAAATTAATTCACACCCAAAAGTTATTATAAGCGTTTATGCTCTTAATCCCAAAATAGTTATTATTTGCGTATATTTAATATTCGTTATTTTAATTCATTAAAGAGTACGATTTTTTATAGGTTAATATTTCCGGTGAGTGGAATAGCGGTATTAAATATATAGCGAATATTAATTATTGACGGAATTTACATCCCGATTGTTCGAGATTGACAATACCCCCTTGAAAAAGCTTATAAGTTTTGACCGGGGCAAATTCTGCAGATGGATTTAATTATCCGACAGTCAAATAAGTTAAGTTTGAGGGTTTAAGGAATTATAAGAAGCCGATTAAATTAAATTGTCAGTAATTAAATTAAATTGGCGAGTATCGAGAATCTTAACGTGGGGAGATGGGTTAAGTATTTAATAACAGGAGCTCGAGTAATCGATTTTGAAAATGTGGCTGAAAGTGCAATTACGATTCTTTAGTGGTATGAATTGTAATTTATGTTTTTATAAATTTTCTTAGGGGCAAGCAGGTTTTCGTAATTACATTAGAAGCCCAAGTCATATTTACTGCACAGGTCCCTGCTATAACCCTATATATATGCGGTTATGCTAACTCTAGCCCACATTACATTCATTATTGAATTAGGGTTTCTACGTAAATTCTATATGGCTAGATTAGCAAGTTGAAAATCACGATAGATTGTAGCTCACTCTACGTTCGTGACTCGTATCTGGAAATACAGTAGAAGGCTTGATCGGGGCTTCAACTCAAAAAATTCACATTCGTGGTTGCTGCAGTAACCGAAATCATTTTATCAGAATTCAAAATGTATAATCCTGAATCTAACTTTGGGAGTACGGGTTTTGTTTTGATCGTTCGACGTCAAAAAGTTTTAAACTGAAACCTGTTTCGGCAATTGCCCGTCCAGTATTTTTTATCGAAAAAATCATATTCAAATTAATGATCTTGACAGTTTGCCTCCAACAGTTTGGGTATGATTAAATGATTAGTTAATATAATGTTGTGATCTCTCTACCTAATTGCTTAATCTTTTAGGTTGAATACAAAGTTTTTAAACTAGCCTCGTAAATTCTACTCTTTGAATATCATTGATATATCGTTCACATTTATCTATTCTTCGTAACTTTGTAACCAAATTTACCAATAATGTTTTTCTTGCATTGTGAAAGGAAAATCTGAACAACAATGGCATAAATTTCAAAGATTACCCTTTATTTGGAAAAAATCTAGTTTGAAATAAGTCATTGGACTTGAATGAATGATGGTTGAAAGCAACACAATCATGTTCATACCATGCTATCTTCTTAATTAGGCATACTAGACTAGAATATGGACTGTTCTCTATGAAGAATTTAAATAGGAGGACCACAAGTTGCTTGTTATACTGTTTAGAATTAGCCAAATTGCCTGTCGTTCTATATGATAAAGTGTTATAGCCTATTAAGTGCAGTAAACCCTGTTAAGCTTCATTTAAAAATCTGATTTTTATGTTCTCGTCATTGCTTTGGTAACATGGTTTCTTCTGTGATTTTATTTCTGTTTTTTTTTTTTTTGGGTAAGATCTTTGGAGAATACAAAATCGATGCAAACCTACAGGATAAGTGCAGTTGCTCGAGCTGTGAGCAGCTTTGAGCAAATGGAGGTCGATATCTCACTAAGTCCCAGAGTAAATTCAGTGAAGCCCTCAAAGACAGTGGCGATAACTGACCAGGCAACAGCTCTTGTACAAGCTGGTGTGCCTGTTATTCGATTAGCAGCCGGAGAACCAGACTTTGATACCCCAGCTGTAATAGCAGAAGTAACTTTTTGACTCTTTATCTGCATGATTAATATGTTTGTAAATGTATATAAGCTTCCTAATCCCTGCGCCAGTAATTACTGATACTCGTATGTATATTGTTATCTTGTAAAATTTAGGCTGGTATTAATGCAATTCGCGAAGGTTACACCAGGTACACCCCAAATGCAGGAACCCTTGAACTCCCGTTAGCAATTTGTTTCAAGTTGAAGGGTTAGTTTATTTGCTATTGTCAAATACTTTTTAGCGTACGAGACTCCGGATTGCCTTTCCTCTTTATCCAACGGCTAATAATTACTCTACAATTCATATCTAATTCTAACATAAATCAAATTTTTTACTGTATACATAATCCGATCCAGGATAGCAAACAAGGCTTAATTGTTATTTGTTTAAGAAAGGGCTTCCAAGGTTTTATTTTCTAATGTTCTTTTGTTTTTGTTTTGTTTTGTTTTGGTTTTTTCTATGGCAGAGGAGAATGGGATTTCGTATACACCTGATCAGATTTTGGTTAGTAATGGAGCAAAGCAGAGCATCCTTCAAGCAGTGCTAGCAGTTTGTTGTCCTGGAGATGAGGTGCAGTCCACTCTTTTGACCTATAAGTTCCTTGAATCTACTGTTTGATTTCCATGTGCTGTGAAATTAATACTTAGATCTTTATTCCCTATTGGCTGTTGTGCAATGAACACTCTTTTGCTCTTTTCAATTCTTGCTGCAAAGAATCAGGTTAGGATTTGAAACAATGACTTCTCAGTCGACTGTACCATTTCTGCCAGAATGACATGAAATTTAATTCATGGGGAATCGTAGGAAGGAAATTCAGGTATCAATGAACTTCCACAAGGAGACTATACTTTTTCTCTGATTGGTGTTATCATTTGACGGGTTGAGTCCAATGTTTACCACCAAAGGAGATGCTGATATTATTCCATACCGCATTTGACTTATTTTCCTAAATGGTAGTTTACAGTGAGACTGTTGGTGTGATAAAAAGTGCCATCCAATTCATCGCATACAATCTTAATCAGTACGCATAAATACCTGCAGCCACTCATTGCCTGACCTACTTTCCTCACGCTTCACATCTTAAAAATAGGAACTTTATTTGGTTTTCTGGAACTCTGTATAATGACAATATGACATATCATTCTTGCAGATCTAGGATGGATAATAACCTTGAGTATGGAATTAGAAAATAATAAATGGAACGGTATTTCTGCATATTCATTGCATTGAGAAATGGTACACAGTCAACTGCATTGAACAGTTGACATTCAGAGAAATTATTTTGTGGGTATTACTGTTCACTGTTAACCTTTGCAGCACAAGTCAGCAGGCTGCTACTTGTCGCTCCGAACATTCAACTTGCCATGGCATCTCTACATCAACATCTCCTTGTAATATGATGCCACCTGTCAGCTTGATGAGCTAACACGTGGGACAATTGTGCATCCCCACATGTTCCTTTATGGAATCCAGCTAGACAGGGCACACAATACCCCATCATTGAGCCTAGACCTCTAGGGATTCTCTATTCTCCTCACAACATCCTTTGGCTCAACTGAGAATCCTTCACTCAAGCAAGCCACCTCATCCGCTCGTGATTGATGCGCTTGGTTCTACCTCTTCTTGAACGAGTAGTATTTCCACCCGTCTGTACTCGACTTATACTTGTTCCTTTAAGACTCTTAGGCATGGTCATTTTTCAGACAAGCATGCTTCCTCTTTGACATCCGCTTGACTCCCTGCTGGGTATAGCTTAGGCTGGGAGAAAGGTCTAAGAACAACCCCCCCTCCCCCCCTGTGCTGGCTCCTTAGACATGGGTTACCCAAGCGACACACCTGTATGAGACCAAAAGAGGATTTGTACGTTGCAGGCTACAGTTAAAGGTTCGGAAAGGTGCCTCTCATGCCCCTTATTGTCAGGAGACCTACACAACTACACCTTAATTGGCCTTCTAGGGAGAGCTAAACAAAAGGACAAGGCCGAGCATTAACCAAGAGACATGATGCTTTGTAGCATGTATCATATCTACCATTGTTACTGTCTCAGTGGTTCATATCATTGATATGACTCTCAATATCTAGCCATTCTTGTGGATTGCTGAACCAGTGGGGTTTAGCCATTGTCCTTAAGAAAGGACATCTGCAAGGCTGAGCTGGCCCTCATGGTTTCATCTCGTATAAAAATAGTCCTTCTCCGTGCGTGCAATGCACAGAAGAGATATCAACCATTCTCTATCACCTTTGTCTACTTACGAATTCTCCCCTCGTCTCTATCCGTTTACTTCTAGGTTATTAGAATTGTTCTATTTATGAAGGATTAGGTTCAATACATCATGAAATTATTCATCTTTAGGGTGTAATTTACATAAGCAATAATCACATCATAATCACGTGATATTGATATGTATCACACGGTTCTGTTCGGTATATCAATTAAAAGAAGTGTGGTGGTTTGGGCGTTCTGCCTTTGAAGAGAGTTGTTGGATTACTTGAGTTGTAAACATTTTACATTGGCCCTTTGATGAAGATTTTTTTTTTTTTTTGATGAAACTTTGATGAAGATTGAAGATGGGGATAATTCACTTTACCCAGTTGTACTTTCCCCCAAAGACACATACACCTCTCAATTTCAAAAACCTACACTTAGACCTTCTCTATTCCAGACACAAGTGAGAATGTTAGTTTTTCTTTAATTGTTATTATCCATACAAATAGAGTCTTGGAGTTGCATGTTCAAATAACAATTTAACAATTTCACACTTTTTAGTAATTAAAATTACTTTTATACACTCAAATTGGAAGACACATGCATATACAAGAAGACATAACAAATACAATACATATATGACAGAATTTTCTTATCTAATTATTGAGCAGTGACTGTATGTCCTCTATTTCAAATGACTATTTTGAAGTGAAAATGAGCAAACAAAAAACGTTTAACAAATTACTCAATTGCAATATCGAGACACATAATAGTAACGTTTAAGGTGTAGCAGTATTTTGGAGTATTGAGCAATATATATTGAGAATCGGGTGTCACAGTTGTGATTTTTTAGAATTATATGATATGCATTTTTTCACTATCCTAAACTTAATTTTTCACCTTTTAATAATATATTACGATATAGAATCGCGTTTTACTAAATGGTTAACAATATTCATATTACAATCCTACAAATTTTAATAAATTGGTGCATATAATTTTAGTATTTCGTCCACAAGTTCCTTGGGAATTTTTTTTAAAACTTGGTGTTAACAGTGATATTGATCTCACATCTCACATATGGTAGTTCAAGAAATTTATTGCATTGTATAAGATATTCCATGTAATGTTTTTTTCAATGGCCAACCCTCTGTCCCACGGTAGTGGGAGATTAAGCCATGATGCATTCCAGCTACTATAAGTCATGAGGCACATTTACTTAATATATTTATATATAATATACACATTTGTTTGAACAATCTAAAATTATCGATTATGTTGTATTTTAGCTTGTATAGACTAATTTGTGTTACGAATGGACATATGAATTTCAATCCCACTGGTAGTTCAGATCAGTTTGTATCGTGAACTGGCTTGTTTGCATATGAATTGCAATCACACTGGTATATGAGTGAGTATTCGAATCAGTACATCTAAATAACCATTACATATCGGGCAATTTGCTATGAACCGACCAATATTTAAAGTCTTGAATGGGGGTAAAAAAACCCATTACGTGTCAGCTTATAAGACACGTAGCAGTCTATATTTAAAACCATGATTGAGTGGTGCTATATAGGGTAAGAAAAAGAAGGGGAGGGGCAGAGCTACTAAATTTGAATTATGTTCGGGTGTAATATTACACACACACACACATATATATATGTATATATATGTATATGTATAAAAATAAAATATGTATATATTGTCAACGCCATCCATGTTTACACTTCATTGAAGAGTTTAGGGGATATAAATGTAAGTTTCTGAAGCTGAGGATGTAACATGAATTTTCTCCATTGAAAAATTAAGAATTGAAGACTTTTAGGGTTTGTGAGCTTTTGCTTGCTAACGTTTTTTTAATTTTTAAATAGTCCATTTTTCGACGTCTATGATTTGTAACTTTAGGTTGGTCTATTTCATATTTAGGGTATATAGAGACTTTAGTTTTAGTAGAAAATGCATATGTTTCTCTCCTGTTCTGTCACTTTGCCTTTTCCAAAACAAGGTGTGGGAGTAGGTGCGTGTGTATTTGCCGATAAAATATAGATGTTAGAATTGAAACTTGTGAAGTTATGCATCTTATAATGGGTACAATATCATATAATGGATGCATGGGTACAATATCACATAACAGATGCTTAAAATCTATATTATTACTTTTGGTGATTTGAAACTTTGAAGTTTTTAACTTCTTTTTTTGAGAAGTCTTGCATTCTTGTTTCCTCTAGCTCATAAAAGTACATGTATTATGGATTGTCATCTATCATACCATAATCAGCGATGTAATGTAAGAGATAGGTCATGTTAGGGATTGGACTATCATCTCTTGCTCCAGAGGCAAACTTCTTACCTATTTCATCATGTTCTCATCATTCAAAGAAGCTTCTCTTTTTTCTTTTCTTTTTTTCTATTATTGATATATGTCTAAACTTTACATATATATAACATCTAATTGTTTATATGTGTGTGTATGTGTGTGTGTGCGCATGCACGCACATACATATTTGTATTTTGTATTTTTGACATAACCACCGAATCTTTATGATGCTTGATTGGATTTTATTCTTGATTTGAAAAATGATAATTTTGATTCATAATTCAACTCTTGATGTATTAAATATGGATCATACTCTCACCTCTCCCGTTTCTTGTGGTCTCATGCCATCTCAGTTCCTACCATCTCAGTACAAGATCCCACTTTGGGCACCTCAACAATGACCTTCCATGATAATTTTGTTCCCAACAATTCCATCCCAGAGGGGGGGAGGGGGAGGGGAATAGAAGAGAAAACTATACACTTGAAATTATTTGATTTTTAAATGTATGAAGTATGGAATTGTGGGAACAACTTGAAGTACTGGTTGTGGGTTACCTAAAGGAGTGCTGACTTTTTAAATGTTTAAATGTAATGTCCTCCCTGTGCACTTGATAGGCACTGACATACTGTTTATTCTCCAGGTTATAATTCCAGCTCCATTTTGGGTTAGTTACCCAGAAATGGCAAGGCTGGCTGATGCAAAACCTGTGATTCTTCCTACGCACATCTCTGAAAATTTTCTCTTAGATCCAAAGCTTCTTGAATCCAAACTCAGCGAAAAGTCGAGACTGTTGATTCTTTGTTCTTCATCTAACCCAACCGGATCTGTTTATCCAAGGAAACTGCTTGAAGAGATTGCCCAGATTGTGGCAAGACATCCCCGACTTTTGGTAGCATCACTTACCTTACAACTTTTTATACTTTGTTATTTTCAACTTAGCTAGCATCCAAGTTTTGAACTGCCTTTGGTTGTTCTATTCAGCTGCTCTCTGATGAAATATATGAACACATTATTTATGCCCCAGCCACACACACAAGTTTTGCATCTTTGCCAGGAATGTGGGAGAGGACACTGACTGTCAATGGGTTTTCTAAGGTGCTTCAACTTAATTACTTTTAAGTTCATTTTCAATTCTCTTGAAGTGCCTTCTTTATAAAATTTTTTGATATGATCATAAATATTAAAGTCATGAGCCTTAGAAAAATGTGGACATTTGTAGGCCTTTGCTATGACTGGTTGGAGACTTGGATATCTTGCTGGTCCTAAACATTTTGTTGCAGCGTGTGGAAAGATTCAAAGCCAGGCATGCCATTTATTTTGCCTATCTGCTCCCACCACCTTTATTAGTAACTTTTTCCAAGGTTATCCAGTAACCTTTCGTCAATATGTCAGTTAAAATCTAATGCAGGGGGAATCCAGATTCTTGAATATGCTTCAGTTCTTGATGGTATGCTAAGATTGTTTTCTCATCCTTTGTTGTGGAGGTTCTACCTTCTGCCATAAAACCATTTTTTATCAGCAATGAATTCAAGAACCATATTCTTATTCTATAATCAACAAGCTCGGCTCCCGCTGAAAGAACTCCAACTTAATCGATATCTGTAGATTGCGGGTGATTGTAGGTATCAGGGGGTTTACCCCTCAGGGTTCGTCCCAAGGGCCCTGCCTTGACAGGGATCCTCTGTTAACAGAAAGAAAGGCACTCAGCCTAATCCTTTTCTGTATTATTCCAGTCTACTTCAGGTGCCAGTAGTATTGCTCAAAAAGCAGCTGTTGTTGCTTTAGGATTGGGCTATGCCGGTGGGGAAGCAGTTTCTATCATGGTTAAAGCATTTCAGGAGCGACCAGATTATTTGGTCAAGAGTTTTGGGGAATTGGAAGGTGTCAAAATATCGGAGCCCAAGGTATGACATAGTTTTTCTTTTCTTTTCCTTCCTTTTTCTTTTTCTTTTCTTTTCTTTTCTTTGTTTTGTGTTCCATTGCTATTTCAAGCTTGATTTATTGATTCTTTTCTCGTTGCAGGGAGCTTTCTATCTCTTCCTTGATTTCAGCTCATACTATGGAGCAGAGGTTGAAGGCTTTGGTATGATCAAAGATTCAGAGTCCCTATGCTGCTTTTTGCTGGACGAAGCTCAGGTAGTCTTTTAAGGGGTGCTGCTTATGAATTAAACAAAAGAATATAAAAAATGTAAATTGAATAAATTACTAGGAAATAGAGCAACTGGGGTGGGACTCTTATCGGGTTGACTGCTGGCAAAGTCATTATATTTTTTGGATTCAGTGTAGCTTTCTTGGTGGGATTCCAAGAAATGTGTGCAATCAGGTAGTTCTTAGAGAGACTGATGCAAAGATTAAATGGAGAATTCTGGGAATTCGTTGATTTTGATGGTTCATTGATTTGCTATTTGGTTCGGAAGATGACGCTAAAGCAGTCAAGTTTTTTTTGTCTTCCATTTATTTCCTACATGTTTTGGGGGGTTGTTTGTTTGAGCTGATTTTTTAGTTTTAGCTTACGGTTCAGTACAAAGCTACAAAAATCCAAACACGTGTGTTTATAACTATTTGCTTGTAGTTTCTAGATTTAAATTAACAAATACAAATTCTACTACTTGAAGTTATAAGTTCATAATATTAACCAACATTTATAACTTTTTGCTTTAAGTCATAACTACATCTTTCCAGTTATAATATATAAGTTAACAATAACTTGTGGTCATGGCTCTCAGGTGGCTCTTGTCCCGGGCAATGCGTTCGGGAATGACAGCTGTATCCGCATCTCGTACGCCGCATCTCTTCCCACCCTACAGGCTGCAGTAGAGAGAATTAAAAAAGCACTAATTTCTCTTAGACCTGCTGTTCCTGCTTAATTACATGGTAATTCTCCAAGTGTTATTCTTGCACATGCGTCAACTCGACATCCAAAATGGGTATTTTTGAGGTAATTTTACCCTGAATAAAAAGCCAATAGCCTCATATAATACCATTTCTATTTCAACCCATCAGCATTGGTTTTGTATTTCATTGTTATCAAGTGGAGGTCTTGAAAAGGCTGTAAAATAACCTTTGGAAACAAGCATGCCATGTGCCTGGTTTTTACTATCTTTGAATAATTGTATTCATGTTGAATTGTTAACTTGAGCTGTTTGGACATCAGTGGTGTGAATTGCAGTTTATGATGCCAAATCTTGCTTCTGTTTTTTTTTTTTTTTTAGTAGCTCGGAGTTCTTCACCCTGGCTAACATGAGTATACTTTTTATATTCATCTTGTCACAAGAAATTAGTAAAGTAAAAAAAAATGACCGAAATATTTTTTAAAAAGAAAAGTCAGGACCATTGAGTGGTTTTTTGTTGTTTTTAGTGAATTTTTTTTTTTTATCAATTTTAGTGAACAGGCATACTTTTCAGATTTTTTCAGTCACTAGGAACCAAAAAAGTAAATAATTTGAACTAAAAAATAAAAAAGTTCATAAAAAAAAGCTTTGAAAACCAAAATAGGCACCACTTGAGGGATATTTTAGCAATGAAATGTAGAGTTTGTTTGGAATGACTGAAAAGTGAAAAGCTTGGTTTTTTTTTATTTTTTGAAGTTTAGCTTTTTTTAGTTTTTTGGGATAATTTGTTCTTACTTTCTTTTTTTGTTTTTTTTGTTGAATGTTTAATGTCTTTACTTTTTTGCTTTTTAAGTTGTAACATTGTGGCGAATTTTTATTTTTTACTTTTTAAAAGTAAATTAAAATTTTTTATTGAGATTATTATAGTTATTTTATTTTTAAAAAGTTATAATGTTTTTTTTAAATAGTGAATTTTTATGCCATTCAGTATTGCATAAAAGTCGGTTTCTAAATAAAGAAAGTAGCTTTTCAGATAACCAAATAATAAAGAAAAAAAAACTTCCAAAATTCCATGACTTGATAAAATATCACATTTATCTCATTGATTCCCATGTTACAAAAAAAAAACAAAGAAATATCTAGTAGATTATTTGTGAAAGATCAAATAATTAAACTATAGAAAGCTAAGGTATGAGCATAGGTGTAATTTGGGGCCAAGGCGGCCTGAAGCGCACACTGTAGCCGTTTGGCTCGAGCTCAAAAATAGACCGTAGTCTGAAGTTTGGTCCGAGCTCAGCTTGGGGGCTTGAGCTAAAGGCCCAACCCCAAACTCGACCCGTGAAGCTTGAAAAGCAAAGAAAAATATTACTCAATAATAGGTTTATTTATCAACTAAAAAAATATTAGTGAAATGTAGTAGATTATTTTTTATTATATATACAAGTGATAAAAAATAAGAAACGTAAGAATAAAATAAATTCTTTTAAAAAGACATATAAAGAAATTATTTTTAGGTTTAAGTCCAAAAAGCTTGAGCATGTAGCCCAAGCCGATTCTCTAGGCTTGTAGAACTCGGCTAGGCTTTGACCTTTTCCTTATATAAAAGAAAACCCAGCCCGGCTCAACTTGAAATTTGGTACAAATTCGACAGACTTGAATTGGACCGGGTCAGTCCAAACAATTACTTCTCTTTAATAAGACTACGATTCTAAAGTCCAGTTAACATGTTGAATTTTTTTTTTTTTTTTTGTGGATGTATAGCTTGGAAATTAATGCTAATAGCAATAGTGCTCTAGAATGGATGTTTGGTATAGTTGAAATTATAAATTTATAAATTATAATTTAAATAAAAAATTATAAATATTTATTAAAATTGTGAACTGATAATTTGAAATAATAAATTTTATGTTAATTGATTTAAATTTAAAAACTACAGATAAAAAAGTTATATAAGCGTGATTTTTAAAATTTTTGACTAAACTATAAATTAAAACCGAAAAGTAAGCTAAAACAAAACACCCGTATTGTAAAGGAAGATATGCATAGATTTTGCATTGTTGTCATGGTCTTGATAGGGCATAGGGGGGACTCTGATTTATGTGTGTTGCCCATTCTAAGAAGATATCCTTTTAATTCATAGGACCTCTAAACTATGGGTGTTTTCTGAATAGGCTGCTTTTAGGTTAAAACCTGGGCCTATGTTTGGCATCATTATTTTAAGGTAGGGTGTTTGACATTTAAAAAAAATTTACCAAGTTTTCACTATTTTTAAAAAAAAAATATTGTGCACTTCTCAAACAATCTTAATTTTTTTTTTTTTAGAAAAATAACTATAATAACTATAATCATCTAACTTTTCTAAAACCCTAATATCAACTATATTCTTCGTTTATTTGCTTTCATGGCCTGAGTTCTCTTAATCGGTGTTTTATGCCTTTTGCCTTTTTCGTGTGTTTTGTTGGAATCATCTTTCTCTTCACATCGGTAGCAAGTTTTATGGGTTTGATTAGTGAGTTTGATGAAAAAATAAAAACGACTTGGGGTAGTATAAACTTGACGAAAAAATACATATTTTTTCAGGCACATTAAGATAGTACTCTTTTATGAATTTATCTGAGGTGTAGCTCCCTAACTTTAGGGTCAAAGATGCAAAGTGCTTAATCACTATGGGAGCATGATCAAGGTAATAATTAAAGATCTAACTGTCAAAATAAAATATGATATTTAAGATCTTTGATGAAAAATTAGTGGAGCATTTTTTTATTTTTTATTTTACACGTAGATAGATTCTTAATTTGATGAACCTTGATCTTTGTGATAATAGTGGTTAGTTGTTGATAATTAGAAGAGAGTGAAGATGAAAGACGATGAGACGAGAGAGAAGATGGTCGTACTAGTGAGGGCAATAGGATAATATTATTACATATGTTAACATAGTTGAACAACACTAACAAATGAGATGAGTGTTATTTTATAAATTAAAAGAAAAATTCTTATATTTATCAAAAATAAAAAGGAAGATTAATGTAACATTCACGTGAATGTTACGGAAGAATATTTAACGGGTGGGTTAAGATTTCAAAATCAAGTAAGGCAGAGTGGGACCCGCATGGTGACTAGAAGCCTCTGTTTGGTTTTGATTTTTTTAAAGTGACTTATTTTTAATTTTTTTATTTGTTTTTCAAACTTTTCTAGTAATTTGATTTATACTTTTATTTTTTCGATCTATTATGATAAAATGAATCCAACAAGTATAGTCAATGTAGCTAACGTTGAAAAACGTTCACTAAAAACAAAATAAAAAAATATGTTATAAAATTCTTAAGCATTTTATTTTTTTGGTCAAGAATATTTACTTTTTTCAACAAACCAACCCCAAATCAATCAGAAAGACAAAACTTCAAATGAGTCTCTTTCTTCCTAGAGTGAGGACCACCATGAGAAGTGACAATGCCATGGATGTCAATTTCCCTTAGCTTCTTCTTAACCCCAAAACCAAAATGAAGTGAAAATGTTTTAATTAGTTTTTGGACACATATAATGGGGGTGGCTTATGAATTAAGAGTTTGTTTAGTTATAAAAGTGTTGTTCGGTGCAGTTGAAATTATAAATTTATAAATTATTATTATAATAAAAATAATAATTATTATGATTTTAAATAAAATTTATAAATATTTGTTACAGTTATAAATTTATATCGTCAAGATGTATAATTTTTATTTATTAATTTAAAATTAAAAATTACAAACATACTAGTTTAGGGTTTGAATATTTCCTTGTATATTTGATTAGAAAGAGATAAAAATGTGAAAAAATTTATATGTTCAACAACCAATCAGAAAGGGGAAAGTAGCCAAAATTCAATAGGACCCAAATGGTCAAAAAGAAAAGAAATCATCAAAAATAAAAAATTTTATTTTGACTTCCTACAATAATGGAGTTTTATTTTTAAATCATCATGCACAGAGAAAACCTTATGATTTGATGGTTGTCTTTTTTCACTTTAAACAAGAAGCTTAAAAATCCAAGCTTAAATTGGGACCAAACAAACTAAACTTTGGTCCTCAATTTTGTTTTTTGTTTGTAGTTCCAAATTGAGAAGTCACCAACTGTTTTTTCTGTCACTAGTTTTCGTTTTTTCTATTGGGCTTAAGCCCCTTTTTGGACGAAAAATACATATATATAATTTTTTTATAAAAAAAAGGTCTTTTGGACCATGCACAATCTATTTTTATGCTGAATAGATGATTGGTCTCATATTTGAGGGCTGTTAGGGCTAATTTTTAAGTTTATTTTTATTTTTATTTTGCAAAAAAGTTGACTCTTAAACTATACTGTTTGGTTTTTAAAAAATTAACTTTTTTTCTATCTTTTAATTTAAGGAAAAAAGTCAATGTATATCTCAAATACCATAATTTTTTTTAAATAAAATTATTATAGTATATTTACATAAAAAGTCAACCATATTCAAAAAAATAAAAAATACCGTGCTAATATTCTAAACACTATAACGTACAAACTAAAAATAAGAGTATGTTAGACATTTTAATAAAAAATAAAAAAATAAAAAAATTACTATAAAAAATTTACTTTTTTATTCTTCTTTTTTTTTAAAATACATTTTTTTTTAAATATTCCAAACAAAAACACTGACTTTATGGTCATAAAAGTGATTTCATAGACATGAAGCAACCACCATAGGTGGGGGAGTCTATAGAATGACATGGATTTGAAAGGGTGGTCAAGGACAAAAGGGGCATTTACCAAATGAAGTCCACAAGTTTTTCACTGGGGACCTAATTAGTAACTATGATGCTTTGATTTTTTTGGTTAAAAAAGTAAAAAAATTAATATACAGCTTTTGTTGGTGCTGTGTGTAAATTCTCTAATGCCAATTATCTGGAAGGCCTGTTGAATTTATGCTTGATTGACTTTTAATTGCATGATTTATCAATTTATCTTTTTGTTTGGTAAAAAAATTTAAAAAATTAAAAAGTCAAATTAAATTACGTATTTTTAAAATATTTTATTCAAATGCTTACTATATTCTAAAAGACAAAAATACTCCTACTTAATAACTTATTTACTATCAATACGAAATAAATATACATATAATTGTTATTATTAACTATACTGAAGAACAATACTGCCAAATTTAAACAAAAAATAAAAAAAATTACATTTTTATCCAATCAATCAATCTTTAAAAAAAAAAACTAGTTTAAAAATTAATTTACCATACAACCTACTTTGAATCAATATAATTTAACTTTTTGACTAAAAATTAATTAAATAAATAACTTTTAAGCTAGTCGTCAATTGGACCCTAAATTAATGTAATATTAGTTTTAAAAAATTACTTTTTTGTATTCTTCTTGTTTATTATTTCTTTTCATGTTTTATTCAATTTTTTTACTTGGTAATTTTTTTATTTTTAGTGAGCTTTTTAATGTTTTGGTAAAAACCTTTTTCCTTTTTAATTCACTTGACTAGAAAATTCTAAAAAATAAAATCTAACCAAATTTTACAGAAGTACATTAAATATAAAAAAAATTTAAAAGTGATTTATTAAGCCAACCAAATAGAGCCTAAGAGTCAATTTAAGATGTATAAAAATTAAGCCATGTTTTTCAAAAGTTTAGCCTTCTTTGAAAAAAAAAAGAAAAAATGGAAAAGTAGACTGCATAGGATAATGATACAATAAAAAAGTAATTAGCTTGTTTCGGATATATATATATATATTGTTGAAAAAGAAAGATGAGAAAAGTAACCAACTGTTTTGACAAATAGCATTCAACGGTGGTGTTTGAGATTGTTAAAACTAATAGCTTATAAATCATAACAGAAATTGTGAGTGTTTGATAAAAATTGTAACATGTTGTTAGAATATAATAAAAAATTGTTAAAAATTGTATCACAAGTTGTAAGTGTTTAAAAAAATTTATTATTTATAATTAAAATTAGTAATAAAAAATTAAAAATTACTATATATCCTCCATTTGGTCTATTCACCGATGGCTCTAAAATAGCATCCTAGTCAATAGGTTCTAAAGGGTTTTTATCAAAATTTGAGTCGAAATCGATGATAATAGAAGCGTGAGCCTGTCCTAACTCTCGTGGGTTAACTATAGGTGCTGGTACATGTATCATCACAAAAGGGTTCACCAAATTTGAGACAAAATGTAAAAAATTTCAAATGATACAATGCCTATCTCTTGTTGCCCTATTTAGTAACATACGGTATTGTTTTAAATTTTTATACACACACAGTTTAGCGTGCCTAACTAATGCCTTTTTTATGGTACGAAGGTGGAATAATTTTTCATCTTCTACCCTAACAATCTCCTGGCATAAGAATTGCTAAACACTCCCAATATGTTAGTATTTGAGATTCAAACTGAAGGAACCACAAATTAATGAGGAGTATTTTTGTATGAAATGAAGATAACCACAAATTAAAGTAACAAACTTTAATGAACTTTAGCATTGTTTTGACAAATTTTGTATTTTTAGAATTTCTCTATGAATTTAGAAAATAAAAATTTCTAGTCAAAATATGAGAAAAAATAAAGAAAAAAAGAAAAAAAGTTTGTGCCAGATTTGTGATTTATTTTTTTCTTTAGTAAACGTCTTTTATTTTTTGGCCAAAAAAGATTATTTTTTCATCTTTTTTCATTGAGATGAGCTAAACAAAATTAAAAATATTAAAAATCTCAAAATTTATCTCAGATGGGATTCCATAATGATTCTCTATTTTATCGTACAATTTATTGAAAAACATATATGTAAAAAATTATTTGAATTGGAGGTTATTACTCACATAATCAAATCATATTAATATTTAAAAATAAAATTGAGTTTTTATATACATAATCTTTTAGATATATTTTACAATATCAAAGAATTATCCAAGTGGCCTGATTTGATAAAAGTTCTTATTTGCTTATTTTCGTATTAATAGAAAAAATTATTGTTTGATCAAATTTTTCTCATCAGAAAAATATAAAAAAATAATCAAAATATAAAAAAGAATAAGAAACAAAAAAATAAACCAATAGAAAACAAAATCTTGATATTTTAGCCCAAACTAGGCCTAAGCAAAGTAAACGCTTAAAATATCTGTGATTTCTACTACTGAATAAGAAAGTCAAACTTCATAAAATCACATATGTGTTGTTTAGTATTGATAAATTAGTATATTATAAATTATAATTTATAATAAAAATTTAAGTATTTAATAAAAGTTATAATTTATAATTAAAATAAAAAATTAATTATAATTTATAACACAAATTATAAATATTTTTAAAAATAATTATAATTAACAACTAAAATTATTAACAATACACTAAAAATTATTAGCAAAAGATTTTCCAAACACCTCGTACTAACGAAAAATTGAGCATAGCCAAGCCTAGGTTTTGGTTTGTTTTTTTTTTTGAGATTATTTTTATTTTTGTTTAATTTTCTATTTTTTGTTTTTAATAAAATTTAAAAATATATTATTTGCACAACCTAAAATTAAAATAAAATTAATTTAAAACGAAAACAATCACAAAACAACTCTTTTATTACTTTTTAAACTCTTTTGAACAGGTTTTTTTAATATATTTTTGATTTTTCACGAACAATGGGACCCACGTCTTACTATTGGACAATTGGACAACCCAGGCCCAGCCTACAGAACATTTAGGGCTGACAATGATTTTCTATTGCCAAATGATTGAAAGATAGAATATATGACTTGAAGTCACCTTTTGGAATTATTGGCTTACAAATGGTTTGAAATAAAAAATAAAAAATAAAAAATAAAAAAATAAAACACTTTTGGAATTTTGATATAAAAATTTGAAAAAATAATTTAAGTTGTCATTGATAATAAATAAATTATTAAATAAGAGTATTATTATATTTTAAAATAATGTGAAACGTTGAGTATAATATTTTAAGAATTAACGTTTTATTTTTATTTTTATTTTTATAATCTTTTTATTAAACGAATTATGTTGATTTTTTTAGCGTCGTAAGTTAAAAAAATTAAAAAACTTGGGTTGTCAATCAACTTCTAACGTTTTTGTTTGATATTTTTTAAGTATTTATTTGGCAAATTGGCTTAAAACGAATTTTTTAAATTTTTTAACTTTTTGACATAAAGTTAAAAAGTTAAAAAGTCTCGTTTTTCAACCCTAACTTTTATCGTATTGGTTTTTTGATTTTTTGACTGTTCGGATAACAATTTTTAATTGTATCCTATAATTTTTTAATTTTTTAGTTTTTAACTGTTTGACTTTTTTGTTTGGCAAAATCTCATTTAGGTTGGAAGGCAATCTTGAAATCTCGCATACAACTTATTTGACTTTTTTATAATTTAAAAATTACTAATTTTTCAGTCAAATGAATTTTTTAATTTTTGGACTTAAAGCCATAGTGAAAGCTAAGTTGCCAAACGAACTCTAAAAGTTAAATTTTATATAAAAAAAAAATAGTTTTTAAGCTCTAAGTAGGTATTTGACTTTTTTTTTGTTGTTGCTATAATTGACATTTTTTAAATCCTCATTTTTCTTTCTTTTTTGTAAAAAAAAAAATTTAAACACATTTTAAACACTTTATATTTTTTTTTAGTGAAGCGATTATATTATCTTTATTTAAAAAGTTAATTTTATTCCCAATAAAAAAATTATAGACTCTAGAACTGGTTTAGCTAGCTCCTACAATCCGAAAAGATAGAAAGAGATCAAAGAGATGAACTACTTAGCTTAAAAAGTTTTAAAACTTAGGCCCTCATTGATCATTTTGGTTTTTTTGCTTTTTTTGTTAAAAATATCAAAATATTAAAGTTATCAGTTTGGCAAAAAAATTAAAAAACTAAAAAATCAAATTAAAACACAATCTCTTAGAATATTTTATTCAAACTTCGACCACTTTTAAAATACAATAATACTGTTCATTCATAACTCATTTATTATTACGGTCAATTATATATAATTATTAATATTAAATATATAAAAAATAAAATTATCTAATTTGAACAAATAACAAAAAAATTAATTTTTTATCCAAACAGCCAACTTGAAAAAAATTACCTTAAAAGTTAAATTACCCAACTACCTACTTTAAACCAAATTTAATTTTTTGACTAAAAATTAAAAAAATAAAATATTTAACTTTTATGCTAGTTGCAAGTTGGGGCCTTAGAGTTGTCATTAATGTCCCAAGTTTTTTATTTGGCATTTTTTAAAAGTTGATTTTACAAAAATAAAAAATAAATATTAAGCTATAGTATTTGGCATTTCTAAAATCCTTACTTTTTTTATTTTTTATAAAAAAAAATTAAACACATTTCAAACATTATAATATATTTAATAAAATTATTATAATACCTTCATTTAAAAAGTCAAGTTTCTTAATGTCCTAATATCCCAAATAGTATAACATAAAAAAAATAATGACATATTAAATACTTAAACAAAAAGTTTTTTTAAAAAATATACTACACGATTTATATTTAATATGAATCTTATTTAATATCTCAATCAATAAATTTTAAAAATAAAAATTATGTCATTTTAAAAAATGTATGAAAGTTTTTTTGATTAGTAAATAGAAAGGCACAAAGGCTAAAAACTAATAAATAAAAAGACTAAAAAAATAGATTGTCAAACGAAACGATCATGACTTTTTAAAATTTTAAGCAAAAAAAAAAAACCCTTTAATTTAAGCCAATTTTAAGCTGACAAAACAAACGAAACCTGAAGTCTAATGGTGATTCTCCATTCATAATTTCATATATCCGCACGCCTGATTTCCCATTTTTGTATGCAGCCTTAAAAAATTAACATAGCTGTTTTTCTGAAATTTCGAATTTTCTGACTAAAATATTTTATTTTTTTTAAAACGTTGAGATGAGATGCACCCAAAAAGTGAAAAGTTATTGATCGAAATATTAAAAAATTTATTAAAAACGAAAATAAATAATATAAAATTTGACTTATTAATTTATTTTGGCTGATTTTTATTTTTTTTAAACTTTTTTTTATATTATTATTCAGTTTTTTTTACTTTTTCAATTTATCTTGATGAGAGAAATTAAAAAATATAATTATTTGATTAAATGATAAAAAATTTTACTAAAAATAAAAATAAAATAAATAAAATAATCAAATAAATAATTATCCCAAACAGAACCTATATATATACACTAACAAATTAATCGTGTTCACCGGTATTATTAAACATAATTTAATACTGGTAGTGCCACAACGATAGTGATAGTGTAAGAGTGGTGCCTAGCCCAAAAAAAAAAAAAGAGAGATGATGAATAAATTTATTTTTAGCGGAAAAAAAATTCATATTTAAGTTTTTTGAATGAAATAGTGAGAGATTTATAAACTAAGTTTGTAAAGCGAAAGAGAAAAAATGAAAAAAAAAATGGACAGAAGCTAAAAATAAAAAAATATCCATCTCACTTTTAAATTTTTTATGGTGAATAAATTTTTACCATTAAAATTTATTTAGAAATTTGAGCTTTTAATCGTAAGATCAAAATTTAAATTAATTCTAATTGTCCTTCTTAAAATGTGTTCAGAGAAAAAAGAACATGTTTGAAAAAATGCGAGATTTTGTTCATAAGATTTATGATTTAATTAATCTCAATCGTTACTTTTTAAAATATGTTAGAGAAAAAATATATATATTAAAAATTATTAATTATCATATTATATAAATATGAAGTGGGCCAAACTCGTAATTACCAAATATTAAGATTAGATACCATTCGACTGAAACGATACAAACACGTGGCATCATGTGCAATGGTTACGATAAAACTTTATTTGGTATATTAAAATAATTTTAATTATCAATTTTGTGAAAAATTTTATTAAGAGCATATTATTTCCCCTGCTGTCATTTGTTAATTAATGTAGTTTGAGTAAAATTAACAATAAAATAGAATTAAAGGTGAGATTACCAAATAACAGAATTACCAATCATGTTTGTTTGGTAAAGGGATTATACCATTGATTGAAAAATATCATATTTGTTTTGGAATAAATGAATGCGATTAAATTTATGCATTTTCATAGTTGGATAAAGTGGTCATTTACTTCCTAATCCCATGGAATTTGATTATGAAACTTAGGTTTTGGTAGGTTTATTAATCCTCCACTTTTGGAGGATTTATACTCCATTTGGACTATAAATTGGCTCCAAATAGTTTAAATTTGGTTTGTTAACTTATTTAAACTTATTTTTGTCTTATTTATTTTTTTGTCAATTTTTTTTATTTTCTTGATTTGTCTCAAGAAGAAATCCAATAAGTAAAAAAGTTATGAAATATTTTAAAAATTACTAAATAAAAAAATATTAAATAAATAAATAAACTATTAGTCCAAATGGGGTTATATGAGCATGAGGCGTCGTCAGCTGTCTGATTTTTTACTAAAAGAATTTTTTTTTATTTAGCTTAGTAAAACAAAAAGATATATATATATATATATATATAAAACTTTAGACCGGTTACCGAATAACATTTTTTTTTAATCCTTTTTAGCACTTTTTGTTCATATTTTTTATTTTGTATTTTTTAACTTAAGTACATTTAATCTAGAATACTAATAACAAAGAAACTTTGCAATATTTAGAAAAAAAAAATCATTAATGAGGAAAAGGAAAATTAATTACAGTTGACTTTATTCTTTTCAAAAAACTTTTTCACAACAATAATACTAGTAATTCAAAAAAGTTCTCAAGAAATTATTCACAATAATTCAAAGTAAATAGTTTAGGGATGATATATAATACACACAATTATATCTGAACTATTTAGTTTATATTTAGACTAGTTTTTTTATTTTTATTTTTATTTTTAATAAATTTTTTTAGTATTAATCTAATTGAGTGTACTTTCTAAATTCTTCCCGTAATGAAAAAATAGAAAAATAAAATATTTTTTATTAAAACCTAAAAAAAATTCGTATAAGACCAAAAAAAAAACTTAAGTAGGCTTTTTGGCTTTTTTTAATTTTTTCGTTCTTAATGAACTTTTTTCATGTTTGGCTCTAACGGATATATTTTTTAGAATTCTCTTATTACAAAAAACTAAAAAAAATAAAATTTAAACTAAAATATAAAAAAAAATCAGAAAAGATTTAAAAAAAACTCTGAAAAAATGCCACTAAACTTTTTAATCCAAACAAAGGCTTATTTTGAATTTAAGATAAATTTCTGTAAAACTTTTCTGAATAAGTTAGATATGTTTTTTTAATAATATATGTCGAGTTTCTATTTTTTCTGCTTTTTAGCTGTTTATTCAACCTTTTTAACAACTAGTAACTCAAAAAAAATTTCCAAAAATTATTCTCAATAATTCAAAATAAATGGTTTAGGAATGATCTACAAAACACACAATTAAATCTAAACTATTTATTTTTAATTTATGACAAATTTCTAAAAGAAAAACTTTTCTGAATAAGACATGTGTTTTTATAATATTTTTCGAGTTTCTTTACTTTCTAATCAGAATTGTATCCACCCAATATATAAAGATTTGGCGAAGTTGTTAGAAAAGATGAACAAATAACTAAAATACCAAAAAAATATTTTGAGTGATTTTTTTATTATTTGATAAAATTATTATATTTTTTGAGCTTATTTGTTATTTCAGATAAAATTAAATTAAATATGAAAAATTAATAATATTAAGAATTCTACATGTTTTTTTTGTATACTAATAGATTATGAATAAAATTTATATATAGTGAGAAATTTAGTTCATATTTGGTTAAAGTATAATAAAAAAGAAAATAAGAGTTGTAAAATTATTTTTAATCGTTAGATAAATAGTAAGAATAATTTGGAATATAGTACCAATAATACCAAGGGGCTTGGTATTACTAATCTGCAATATTTTATTCATCGGATTGTTAATTCAAATTTTACGATACAAACGTAAAACTCACAATATTAAAAGGATAAAAACTTTTTGGTAAATCACCGTATTTCTTAATTCAATCTAACTCCACATAATACCTCGTAACAAATAAAGTTTTTGACTTCTTTTATCCATACGACCATAAAAAATAAAATTTTTAATTAAAATATAAACAAAGTTTAAAAAATCTAAAATAAGCTAATAAATTCAATGATATATTACCTATTTTTTTCTTTAGTAAATTTTTTATCTTTAATCAAAATTTTACTTTCTTGGTTTCTCTCGTTAAAAGGATCTAAAATAATCAAAAACTAAAAAAAAGAAAAATAAAATATAAAAACAAGCAAAATTTTTACAAATTAATCCAAAACAGAAAGCACAAGACAATATTAATTAAAATTAATATTAAAAATCCAAAACCCCGTTCCTATCAGTATGATACGCGCCCTATTAGAACCCTAGAGTGAGATAACAATCTCACTCTATATATATATATATATACACACACACACCATAAAGCCGTCCAGTCCTCATATGCATCATCACCACCGCAAACCTGCGGTGGCGAAGGAGCGGTGGCATCAAGTACGCCACTCGTTTTAAGCTTCGGAGGTCGCCGAGGGCGGCGGAGGAGGCGGCACCGGCGCGGAGTGGTGGTGGTGGAGGTGGTTCTCATCTTTGTTCGAAGCTGCCACAGAGCACTTCTCTTTTCTCTCGTCGTGCTTCATCTGCTGTTCCCTGCACTCTATACTACAAAACGCCGTATCCCCCCTGTAAAAAAATTCGCCGATATATCGTCACGAACCGACGAAATTGTTTTAGTTGAAATTATAAATAAAAAATTAATATAATTATAATTTTAAATAAAAGTTATAAAAGAATATATGGTCATGGGAGGAGTGATTTATATTGTTAAAATTAATTATTCATAAATTATAAATAAATAAATAATTATTATAATTTGTAATAAATATATTATGAGTATTTAAAAAATATACTAATTTATAAATAAAATTAGTTACTTAGTGAGCAAAGAACCTTAATATATAAATATGATAATATTAACGTATAATAATTGTTACTTTATCAATGTAATAGGATATTAGCACTCTACCAATGATAAAATTATATATTTAATAATAATATGAAAATATATATTTGCACATGCTATTAATAACCGATCAAATACAAATGTCAAAAAAGATGCAACATGTTTGATGGCCGTTTTAGAGGTGAAATTGGCTTAACAATCCAATTAATTTATCAAATATCATGTTTGTTTTCAATTTATTGGGCTGGACTATCAATCTTTCGAATTATCAATCCTTTCCAACCATGGGATTGGAAAAGATTGGTGAGAGGTGTTACTAGTAATGCATGAATAAATAAAAAAAAGCTCTTGTGCCAGTTTTAGCCTTGGCTACTCATTTATTATATTTTATATTAATATTAATATTGCTTCTAATTTATTTAATCCAAGAAGTGAGTTTGAAAATTTTAAAAAATTAATAAAAAATAAAAAATAAAAAATTTTAAAATAAATAATATAAAATTTAATTTATTAGCTTATTTAAGTTAATTTTAAAAGAAATTAATTTAGTAGCTAATATAAAAAAATTAAAATATATTTATTAGATTTTTAGTATAAGGGTAATATTAAAAATATAAAAATTTAATCCAAACCAACACTATTTAATCTTACTCAAATTAAATATGAGTTTGTATAGTTTATTACTTAATTTTAATAAAATCAAACACAAAAAAAAAAAACTAATATAACTTTATTCTTAATCTCACATCGTTACTAATCTCATCTCACTTAATTTTTATTTTTACATCACTATTAATCTTATTCAATTTACACCGATTATCAAATAAAATGCCAGAATTTTAATTTTTATTTCACATGTTTAATTGATCAGGAGTGATGTCTGTGCATATAGGGCATCTGTAATTTTATATATTATTAAATATATTATATTAACTACTTACTTACGTGTCACGTGTGTCTGAACTTATTGAAAAAAACGTCACGTTTACTGACGAAACAACACCTAAAACTAATAATAGAGAGACGTAAAGGTACATGGAGTTTATCATCGTTATAAAAATATGACAATAAGCTCTATTATTAAAACAGTTCAATGCACAAAACTAAAACATTGAATCAATCGAGATTATTAAAGTTTTAACGATAAGAACATGTTTTGTATAAAAAATAATAATACAAATTTTTATTGATAAGATTTAGGAAAAATCTTTGATTTGTTCTGTAATTTAAATGTAAGAGTTTTTCAATAATTTATTATTGATTTTATGATTTATATATATATATATATATATATATATAAAGACAATAAGTTTTAATACTAGAATGCTTTTTTTTTTTCCGCAATCATTATGAATGGTGATTTTTTTTACTTATTTTTCTATTATTATAAGTTTAATAGGACTCCAACCCAGTGTTTTAAGTTCTGGTTTAAAATAATGATTAATTTACTAATTCAATATTATTTTCATGATTTTTTTTCTCTCTTTTAATAAATTTTTAGTGCAAATGTAAAAACTATAATTAAAATTTAAAATTTTAGAATATACAAAAGAAAAACCTAATAAGTAATTATTTTGTTTATTTTTACTTTTAGTTTTTTATCTTTTATTAAAAAATTACTTTTTTTACTATTTTCACCAACAAAAATTTACAAAATAAAAAATTAAATAAAAGAATAAAAATAAAATGACACAAAATTATTCCAAATTAGGTCTAAAATTACTTTTCCTTAAGAAAGCATTGAATATTCATCATTTCTAATTTTGTTGAAACTTCTAGTAACTAGCTTTTATTTTTAATTCTTAGTAATTCTTTTTAATTTTAATTCAAACTTTAAAATATTTAAATTTATGTCATAAAAATAATAAAAATTAAACCAAAAATATTAAAGATTTTAAAAAAACGAACATAAATTATTTTTAACAAAAGAACAATACCTATACATGTAGATGTCACGACCAGGTGCCAAACGGCGTCGACAGAGTCCACACGTCCTCAAGAAGTGAGCCGTCTCCATAACACCACCGGAAACGGTCCTCCGGATCCTCGGCGACACCGTCTCCATCAGCCGGCGATCGACCCCGCGCGTCTCACCGGCCACCAAGCTCCTCTTAGGATTCCTCTCATGAGCCCCCAAAGTCGCCTCCTGACCGTTCATCGGAGGATTCTGCGGAGGATCGGCCGACGGTTCTGGAGCCGCCACGTCGTAAAGATCCACGCCGATCTCCGTCATGCTCGTCGTCCTCCTGATCATCGTGCCCCTCGGACGCTTTCCTAGCGACATCTTTGGAGAGCGATCCCGTGTATGTGTATTTATATATGTATTTGAGAGAGAGAGAGAGAGAGAGAGAGAGAGAGAGAGTATGGAGTCTGTTGACTGTGGACAGTTCGAGGGAAAATGAAAGGAGAGGAGTGAAGACAAACGCAGTAGGGAAGGATGAAAGTTAATCTGGGCCGTTGGATCTGATTGCACTGATTTCGAATAGCCCACGTCAGCAATCGCCTTCGGCCCCTGCCTGTTTGTCGTTTCTTAAAAAGTGACTTTTGTAAATAAAAAAAGCTTTAATTTATATTGTTTGACGTTTTTAAAAAACTGATTAATTTCTTTTACTTAATTTTTTAAAAAAAGGTTAATACATATCAATTCTCAAATAATTTGTTATCCTACTATTTATTGATCATTGAACTGTAATTTAGCACAATTTTAATTATAATATGTTTAATTAAAAAAATTAATTATATTTTTAAAAATAAAAAAAATGTATTATTATTATAAACACTATAACTTAAAATAAAAAATAAAAACTTATTAAACATTATAATAGAAAATTTAAAAATTCCTAAATAAATTGAGGTGTTTGACATAGCTTAAATTGTAACTTTTAACTTATAGTTCAACCAAAAATCAAAAAATTTAAATAAATATATTTATAATTTTTCACTTATACTTTTTACTAAATTAATAAAATAAATTTTACTATTTTAAATAAAAATTTAAATATTTAATAAATATTTATAATTTTTTACTAAAAGTTATAATAATATTTTTAACTAAAATCGATATATTTTTAATTTTAACTGCAAAAAATACCCCGTAATAGACCTCCAATGTGCACACCCCCCTAAGTATCACAAAAGTTAGTTTTTTTTATTATGGTTTTAGTTTCAAAGTTAAATTTAACTTAAAGTAGGTTATTTGATGTATTAATTTTTAAGTTAAATTTTTTAAAATTGATTACTTGATTAAGAAGATAGTTTTTTTGCATTTTATTTAAATTAAATAATTTTATTTTTATATAATTAAAAATAATAATTATATATAATTGAAGTGATAAATAAATTATGAATGAGTAATATTATTATATTTGAAAAATAGTGAATTTGAATAAAATATTTTAGAAATTAATATTTTGATTTAATTTTTTTTTTTCCTTTTTTTTTGTCTAATAGACCATGTTGATTTTTTTGTATTTTTAATCAAAATGCTTTGTTGCCAAACGAGATCTTAGTTAAAATAATTTGTTTAGCTATTTTAGTTAGCAAAATATTAAAAAATGTGTTTTAAAATTTTTAATAGAGATTAATTAATTTAGCTTCAAGCAAAATGATTCAACAAATATGTTTAGATATTATTTACGAACTAAATACATAAAATATTATTTCTAATACAAAAATATAATCTCTCTCCTGTAATATAAATAAAAAAATAAATTGAATGGAATGACTGAAATAGCTAGCATCATTATAGTGTTAAATAAAAAACAACTATAAAAAGAATAATGAGCAATTGATTAGTTAATTTGGCTTAGTCATTAGTAATTTAGTATAGACGTTTTAATTCGGGAGTAATTATTCAATACTCTTATAGTACTATATGACCTAATATTTTAATTTAATTACATAATAAAAAATATTTTGTGTGACATAATGTTAACTCATATTTTGTTTGTGAATGAGAGAAAATAGTGTGCCACTTAATATGCATTATATATTTTTATTCGTAAAGAGTATCACGTAAATTATGTCTTGTTTGGCAACGTGATTCAAAATTAATTTTTTTGCTTAAAAACGCTTTAAACCAAGTAAGTCAAAATTTTGTTTGGGAATGATAGAAGGTGACTTTAAACCAAAAAATAATAAATTAAGAAAGTATTATGTTAAGAAAAAAGTTTTTATAATTTTTAAAAATTTAATTTTATATAATTTTATATTCAATGTAGTTCTTATTTCATAAATTTTGATGAATTAATTTTAAAAATATATTTTTTTATAAAAATAAATACATATAATAAAAATTATAATATTTTTAAAAATATATAAAATTATTTTATATAAAAAAGCCAAAAAACAAAAAAATTAAAAACTTTTTAATTTTCAAACGAGGCCTTTTAATTTTATTTGACTTTAAGGCTCCGTTTATTTTGACGTAAAATATTTTTAGGTAAAATATTTTACTTATCTTTCATTGTTTAGATGATAATATCTATAAAAAATATTTTTTTAAATAAAATATTTATCTCATTGAATCAAATTTAAGTTATAAAAATTTAACTTGTAAGTTAATTTGTGAATGGAGCCTTTGCACACGTTTACCTAATTTTTTCACCAAAATTTTTTTATTAAAAATATTTTTTAAATGTTAATCAAATACAAAAAAATACAAGTAAAAAAATTTATTTTTAAAAAAATATTTTACATGTAAAATATTTTTTAAAAAAAATATTTTACGTCTAAACAAACAAAATTTAAATTGAAAGGCAAAAGAAAAAATCAAATTTTAAACCATTTACCATATAAAGTCGTAATATTGTTATATTTAAAAAATATCTAATAACTTTCCCGTCTACGTTGAGAACTGCTTCTGTCCCCACATGTCGAAAATTTTACAGGTCCAGCGGTCAGTGAAGATTCTATTATCTGTCAAATGAAACACGTTTGGGTGTAATTACTTATTTATTTATATTATTCGATTTATTTTTATTTTTAATAATATTTTAATTATTTAATAAAATTATTATATTTTTTAATTTTTTTCATCTATACGATTTAAAAAAATAAATTTTTGTAATCAAAATATAAAAAAATTCATAAGAGATAAAAATAAGTCAATAAATTAAATTTTATATTATTTATTTTTGTCTTTAATAAATTTTTGTTTATCCTTTGATTATTTTTTTTACTTTTTAACTATTCAAAAAAGTAAAATATTTTAGCTAAGGAATAAAAATAAACAAAGTAATTAAAATTTCGGCCAAACAGGGCCTTAAACAGTTTCCGAGGTTTGAGGGAAAGTTGGTGGTGAAAAAAGATTCTTATTTCATGGTCGAGAGGACTTGACCGGCGATGTCAGGAAAACTAATTCAACATCTACGGGGCATTTGTAATGCATTATAATTAGGGCTTGTTTGCCATAGTTTTTAAGTCGGTTTTTTATATTAAAAAAAATTGATTTTTAAGCTACATTATTTGATTTTAAAAAATAAATAATTAAATTTTTTTATATATATATTTTTAAACAAATCAATATATACCTCAAATACCTTAATTTTTTTTAAACAAAATTACTATAATATATTTACTTAAAAAAGTTCACCCCTGCTAACAAAAGTCAAACAAAATTACTATATATATATATATATATAAGTTTTTGATATATATATATAGTAATTTTATTTGACTTTTGTTAATAAAATAGACTTTTTAAA
>JAOTRH010000001.1:14450832-14493034 GCA_034768845.1 Heliamphora exappendiculata | reverse complement strand
AGCTCCGTCCCAAATCAACCTACCCCGCTTCTCTCTCTCTCTCTCTCTCACCAGCTCCGTCCCAAATCAACCTACCCCGCTTCTCTCTCTCTCTCTCTCTCTCTCTCTCTCACTCACACACACACACACACACACACACAGATATGGCAAGTTCTTCCCTACCAGGATCAGCAAGCATTGCTTTGAGACATAAATTTGGAGGAGTTCATCGTTCTTCAGATTCGGATAGTTTCAGATCAGTGTCTTTCCTCTGCGATTTCTCCCTCAAGTAAGCAGCTAAAATCTATCTCTCCTCTCGATGTGTTTCTTCTTTGGCTTGAGTTTGTGCTGACAGGAAAAAAGATTAAAAAAAAATAAACAGAGGAAGAGATGTTTGAAACTGAACTGTTTTTAGTTTAATACGCGCAAAATTTATTTGTCTGATACATGGGATTTTTTGCAATTTGATCGACTGATTTAAATCATTTGTCTTTTACTTCAATTGGGAATGCCATCATTTGCATATCAATAGCTATTTTTTAACTAGGTAAAAATTGACTCCTCTAATCTGAGCGAGACACCTGATCAAATAAATAAATAAGTAAAAAAAATCTGAGGGAGACTCCCAAATTGGCCGTCTTTGGACCAATCATTATTTGCCTGCTATGAAGAGACAAATATTTTTTTGATTAGTAAATACATTTTTCTAAAAAAGGCAGTAAGGGAATGCTACCGTATGCGAAGAGAAGAGAAAATGAAGAAAGCTTCCAAAAAGGAGGCACCCTAAACTAAAGAGACTATAAAACTCACTGTTTCAAAAGTAGAACGTGCATCATTATCAGAAAAATTTAACTACGTAGGTTACTGAGAAAAAAAATCCTCCACTCTGTATAACTAATATTCGATCCCATCAAACGATAGTATATTCTGCTCTAACTATAATAATTATTACATCATGCAGAGAGGGATCAAGCGACACGTCCTCCTACTCCTCGAAACCCTCCTTCATTTCCAACACTGCCCACATCTCCATCAAAGATCCAATCCACACCAAAGAGTAACAAAACAACATCCCACAATTATCTAGCAAACTCACAATTGATAAGAAGATGTGAAACAGATTCTTCCTCGTTCTTCACATGCAATACCATTTAGTTAACACATGCCCCTTCCGAATAAGCTTATCAATGATATGAATCTTACCATGCACGAATGATCAACCAAATAATACCAGTTTTGGAAGAGCTTCTACCTTCCAAACACTTCTCTACAATAAGGAGACCCTACTACTCCCCCGAAGATAATTGTACAAAGATCTAACATTAAACTTTCCATTTTAACCCCCCTCCATTTTACATAATTCTTCCCACCTATCATTCTTCCATGGTCATAGAAGTGACTTAGCAGAGTCAGTAACTGATTCAACTCTCAGTTCTGCACATCATTCCTCATCCGCATACCCCCAAATAGGAATTGAAGAGCCTCCGAGCATAATCTGTAACAAGAGCATCCATAGCCCTAGCCAAAGCAAAAGTGACCAAAAAAGCTTGCATAAGGCTACATCTTCACACCACATATCATACCAGAACCTGACCCAAGGTCTATTACTAGCCTATAAAAATTCCTTCTAAATCTTACTAATACATTTCCATAAACCCATAAACCCTTGTCGTAAGAGTGAAAAACTTGAGAGGTACTCCAATTACCCTTAAGGAACTGTACTTATACTAAACAACCTTCCTCCACTTACTTTTGCTCTGAAAGACAAATCTCAGTGGCCATTTTTCAATAGGAATCAATTAAGGTAAATAACTTTCTAATACCATGGCTTCCTTCCTCCACTGGAGAGTAAATTGTACTTCAATCTACCAAATGATACTTAAAGCCATCCCTAGTCTTGCCTTATAAAAAAGTCTCTCTGCAACTTTTCCAGCTTCGTGGACACCAAACTCGGAATACTATGAATTGACAAAAATAAGTTGGAAGGTTAGATAAAGTGTTCTTAAGAAGAATAAGCCTACCTCTCTTAGAGAGATATTGATGCTTTCACCCAGCCAATTTACTGTGGAATCTTTCTAGAACTCCATCCCAAATAGCTACATGCTTCAAAGAAACCTCTAACAGGAGACTTAAATAAGTAACTAGTGGCGCCCCAATCTTGCAACCGAGGACACTAGCTAAGCTATCCACATTTTGGACGTCACTAACCGGGATGATCTCAAACTTATCCAAGTTGACTCGAAGACCAAGCACAACCTCAAAGCAGATAAGGATGCACACAAGGTACCCCATCTAGCATGGCTCAAAACACAAAAAAACTAAAGTCTCATCAGAATGAAAGACTGGCACTGATCGACTACCCACTGTACCGACCCCAAAGCTTTATAACTTCCTCCTTTGAGCTATGCACCGAAAAAACCAACTGAACACCTCAATAACCACAATGAAAAGAAAGGAGGAAAGGGGGTCCCTCTGCCTCAAACGCCTTGAGGACCGAAAAAACCTGTTGGGGTCCGTTCACTAACATTGAAAGGGACACTGATGAAATACAAATTCCAATTCATGACCTCCACCTATGTTCGAAGCACATCTTCTTTCCAAAATTTTCAAAGCACATTCGTTACAAAAAGTTAGAGAAGGAACTCCAAGCTCCTATTTCACATGATCATATGCCTTATCAAGATCCCGCTTGTTGATAATCCCAGGGGACTCACTTCTAAGTCTTGAAATCCACACACTCGTTGGCCAATAGTACATCATTGAGACTTTGGTTTCCACCAATTGAGAATTTGAAATCAACTTATGTAGGACTCTCTTAAGTGTGAACACCAGAGTTGGCTAAATGTTTGTAGGTGGAGCCTATCAAACATATAGGCCTAACCTAAAGTCTCTAATTCAGTTGCTCCACCCTTTTTATGGACAAGAGTATGGAAAGAAGTATTCAGGTTCCTCTAACAAGCTTATTGACAAAAGAAAGAGTGGAAGAAACCTTCTTTATTTTCTTTTAAATTTATGCATGGATTAATCATCTTGCATCAAGTTATAAAGCTGAGAAATTTTAAACTCATACCCATAATATTAATTGGTGGTTTGGTAGCCTCGAAAAGTTGCTTAACTTCATCATAGACAACCGGCCTACGTTCACTTTCTTAATAATGATTCATTTATTTTAAAGTTTTACCTTACATGAATGTTGTTCACATTTTCAGTTTATAGATTATCCATAAGGCATGATCAGGTTTCGATTTGCCTATGGTCTAAGATCTTGTTGAGACGCTTTGATTGAAAATTTGGTCATGGGAGACAAAAGAACAAAAAAAAAAATGATGAACTTATTATATTTAATGGTGTCGAAAATATGTTCTTGAGCTTGACAGTTTATTATCTGGAAGAGCACTTACAAAATGAAAAAAAAGGTCTTCTGGAGGATAGAGAACTCCGGTGTGGTGCTGGCCTAAGACTCGTTGATGCTCAAGTCAATTTTGTGCGATTGCTTAAGGGCACAATATTGCTTATTGAAATAAATCCCCTACCTTTGCAGTGTATAATTTCTCTCTTCCAATATAGTTGTAGGCTTGTAGAGATGATAGTGGAGAAGTTAGTTTCAGATTTGATGGGATTTTCTCGTATCTGTTCACTCCCACATTTATCTTGTCATGGATTTGTGGTAGTTTCCTTAATTTCGCCTATTTATATTGCAAACAGATTCTTAGGTCCACTAAACCCAAGATGTATCATCGCTTTCTGCTAGCTTAGATTGGCTAATTAGGCAACCCCATGCACAAGATTCTTGCATTGTGGAATCTAAAGTATGCTAGAATGCACACAACCTTACTCGTGCATGCAAAGAGCTGTCTTTGTGTTTCAAACCATGATGCCCAGGCTGTAATGGAGTCACCTTACAGTTGCACTGAGGCCCACCTTTGATTCTAAATAGGTAGTGTTTAGGTATTTGTCAAAGTAAGGGAAGTTAGTGGATACAAATTGGTGGCAGAATATGGGGGCACATTATCCTTTTCTTCTTCTTCTTTCTTTTTTTTTTTTTTTTCCGCCTTTGAGAAATGTTTTGCCACCACCAGAGTTGTCTGTCATATTTAACAATGCTTTATCACCAAATTCTTCACATTATGCTTTATTGCTTTTCTTTCTTTTTAAAAACAAGCTGAAGAATGGCCAAAATTTCTGATTGTGTTTTGAAATCATGAAAATTCTATATACAAAAATGATTCTTTGGGTAGAACAAATGAACTATTATTGTTTCATAGAACCATTATCATCTTTATACGTTTGCTATCTTCCTTTTAAGGTATATTAGGAAACTAACTGTTCTGTACAAAATTTTTAATTAGGAGAACCTATATTATCTTGCTATTCTGTTCAGAATTATCTAAGCTTGCCTGCAGTACTGTATGAGAAAATCTTATAGCCTACTAAGTGGAGTCAATCCTGTAAAGCTTTAATTCTAAGGATCTAGGTTTTCTGTCATCTTCATTGATTTGGAAACACACATTCTTTTCTGATTCCATTCCTGTTCTGGCTAGATCTTTGGAGAAGTCAAAACCAGTACAAATGCACATGATAAGTGCCGCTGTGAGAGCAGTGAGCTCCTTCGAGCAAATGGAGGTCGATATCTCTCTAAGTCCCAGAGTAAATTCAGTGAAGCCCTCAAAGACTGTCGCTATAACTGACCAGGCTACAGCTCTTGTACAAGCTGGCGTGCCTGTTATCCGATTAGCGGCTGGAGAACCTGACTTTGACACCCCATCTGTTATAGCAGAGGTAACTTTTGGCCGTTGTCCATATGGTTTATGTGTGTTTAGAAATGAACAAGTTTCCTAATTCTTTCCTGCTATTATTGTTCCTCATTCCTGTATTTTGTGACCTTATAAGTTTAGGCTGGGATTAATGCAATTAGTGAAGGTTACACGAGGTACACCCCAAATGTGGGAACCCTAGAACTCCGCTCAGCGATTTGTCGCAAGTTGAAGGGTTAGTTGATTTTCTATTTGTTGAATGCTTTTCTCCAATTAAAACTGTTGTTCTTGCTAAGATGGGCATTTGACTTTTTTTAATCTGCTTCTTTACCTCTGGCTATATGAATTCTGAATCTAAAATGGCCGACAAACATTTTATTTTTGTTTCTACGCAGAGGAGAATGGGATTTCTTATACACCTGATCAGATTTTGGTGAGTAATGGAGCAAAGCAGAGCATCCTTCAAGCATTGCTAGCTGTTTGTTCTCCTGGAGATGAGGTGTAGTACACTCCACTTCCACAATCATCACCAGATCTACATATTCTATGAATTTTCTGTTTGATTTTTGCATGCTGCAAATGAATATTGACTTTCATTTATGTTCAGAAGACAAGATTTTTTGATTCTGAGAGTTTTAGGCAGGATATTGAGGTATCATTGAACTACCATCAAAACCTCTGTTATACGGACTCATGCTCAGGCATGGACAAAGACTGGGTGGCAAGCAGTGGCAACCCACCGACCCCTCCGAAAAAAGGAAAAATAATTATATTGAGTAGCTCAATTGGAAACACATGATTTATTGTGCCTTTTTCATTAGTGATACTCCCAAAAAATTTCTCATTCACTCTGCTCGCTCTCCCCAATGTAACAGTTATGGCTTTTCCTTTGGGTTCACATATCGGGTGTGGGTATATATGTAAGTGTTGGATCATCTAGATTCCATGTCTGGGGACCCAAAAATATTCATAATTTTGAATATACTTCTTCTATCTTCTGGGGTAAAATCATATTTACAGGGTGTAATGCAACATATACTGTACTATATGAGAGTTCAATACATAGATATATAATAATAGGCTTGTTGGATGAATGTGCATCTGCACATGTCAAAATATTCCATACATTTTCAAGTGTCAAGTGTCCGACATGTGTATTACACGCATTTACAAGAGTCCATGCAACATAGATAAGTGCAATTAACTTTTTCTGATTGATATGATCATCCTGACTTGTCGATTAAGTCTTGTGGAAGGATATATTGATATTTTACATCTACTATTTCACTATAGTAGTTTGGTGGTATATGAAAGTGACATCCCAAGCAATCATAATAATTTGCATGGAATGGTACCTGCCAGTCCTTCTTGTTTTGTGTTGATAATTAAGTATTTTTATTACAAAAAATGAAGATATGCAACAAAGGTCAAAATACAAACCCCCAACTTGCTTCCTTCATGCCTCACATCTAAAAGATAGCAACTTTATTTGTTTTCTTTAACTTCGCAATTGCGAGAGAGTAAATTGAATGGTATTTTTGCATATCAAGTGTTCTCAGAAACCATATAAAAGCAATCCATTACATTGCAGCTTTGAAGTTTAGAGATACTTGTAAACTAACTGGCCCATGAAATGGAATTATGCCGTGGATTAAATTGTAAAAAGTAAAGGGTTGTACATTCAAAGACGGTCCTTGGTGATCAAGGGCAAAAACAGAGAGCTCAAATACATGCTTATTAACAAATTCAAATAGAGTAGTCAATAGAGAGTCGATTAAAAGATTCATACAAGACTTATTCCAGCCTTGATATTTTATTACTAAAGCGCTGCACTAGCACACCCCTTTCATTGTAGAATGGCCTGACGCAACATGGAATGTTAAAAGTTTAGCTTTTCCAAAGTAGTATGTCACCACTGGCTCACCCTTTCAACCTCCCCCGCTCCCAACTTGTACAAGAAAGTGACCTTTGAGTTGGGAGTTCACATTCTCCTCATCTTTGGTAAAATGAAGAATATCGTCGAGACATTCATAAATTGCTTTATCGTAGTTTTTAGTAGATAACCCCTCTATTCGCATACCTTGAAGTTACATATTTATGTTGAGCTTACTGGTTTTTCATTATGGGGGCCTAGGACCATCAAAAGGCAAAAAGGTGCTAGTAGGCTCATGGCCTGACATGGGCATTTGGCATATCAACTTGGAAGGTCCATATTAAGCTCAAAATGGACCAATGATCAAGACTGACGGCTTTGCTGTGACGTAAGGCAGTTTTCGACTAAATTCTGTCTTCTAGGCCTCAAAATCTGTACTTTCCCTTTTTTGAAAATCATAGTCCTAGTAATAACTTATTATATGGTCTTTTTTTAGTACCACTTGTTTTGACATATTTTTTTATGTTTTTATTAATCAAATTTGGGGTCCTCTCAAATTTACTTTTTTGGTTATTTTTTGTTTATTAGGGATTAGACGGGATCCAACTTCCTTAATTGGTTGATTTTTTTACTGGGTAGGTTTTACCATTATAAATAAGCTGTAAAGGTCTTAAGACTATTCAATTGATTATTGAAAATTAAAGAATTCATAGAATTTTCTTTTCATTGTGTTTGGTATTCGAAAGAGTATCTCTAATTCACGCATAATTGTAGATTTTGTTGTTAGTTATTCTCTTGCCGATACGTTTTACTACATCAAGTGGTGTTAGAGCTTGACTTTTGTCCATAACGTAATCATGCCACGAGGAGGTACTATAAACATGGCGACGAGGGGGTAGGTTTGACACAATTGAAGAAGTGAATGAGCAAGATGACGCTGCATGAGAGAACTAAGTAGAGGAGAGGATTATGCATGTAGAGGAGTCGATTGCTGCCTTGACTGAGTAGATGACTGCTTTCACCGCAACTGTTCTACGTCACAACTGTCAACCAAACCGGAGTCCTATAGTAGAGGAGGAGGTTTTATATGATGATTCCACTACCAACCCTTTTGTGGATCAAGAGCCGAAGGGGAGGGGCAGTTGATTCATAGCTAACAACTATGATTCCAAATGTTGGGAGGCTGGCTAGAAGATCAAGATTCTTGCATTTTGAGGAGGTCTAACGCTAGAATAAAGAATAATTTTCAGATTGGTTTGGTGTCTTGAGGAAGTTTTAGAATTCAAGGAGGTCCCCCATAAGAAACAAGTTTCCATGGTAGCTACCATATTTCGGGGTAGGCCTGCTGCTTGATGGCAGCAAGTCATGCTAACTAGGTCCAGGCAAGGTAAATAGAAAATTAGTTCATGAGAGCAGTTGAAGAAGCACATGTGTGCTGCCTTGTTACCCTATAATTATTCCCGATTGATGTATTAGCAATTACAAAATTTATGTCAAGAAACACATTCGGCGGTGATTATACAATGGAGTTTCACCAGCTTTTAGCTAGAAACAAATTTTCTGAAACATAGCAGTTGGTGTCAAGCTATATTGGGGGGTTGTGTCAGCAATTTAAGCCAGGGAACCCTTACCAGTTTGATCTGTGTTTGCTCTTGGAGGCCCATCAGAGAGCCTTACAATTGGAGAAACAGTTCGTCCTTAGGGCTGCCATTGGCAACTGGAGTAATTCCAACTGTGCAGCAAACCATGCACTGCCAAACAGAGCAGCGAGTACCCAGCCGACAGTAATACCAACAACACCACAACCTTATAATGCAAGAGTTGCTGATATGCTCTACATCAAGTGTAGAGAGCCTGGGTATTGCGCTGCGAATTGCAAAAGAGTACTAACTCAGGCAATGCTTTGTTCTCGGAGACATAGGAGTTAGCTGGAGAGTAAATTGAGGTTGCTTAAGATCAATGACCTCTTTTGGTTGTTCAAAATGTGTGCTTAGCCCCTCGGAAAACTGGAGAAGATTCATGATTGTGCAACATCTTTCTATTCACCTGTACCATCAATGGGAATGTGTGCCGTTTTGTGATTGATTTACCCAGTTGTGAGAACGCGGTATCTGATGAGGCATTCCAGAAATCGGGATTAAAGATGGAGCAGCATCCTAAACCTTATAAGTTGGGGTGGTTTAAAAAGGAAAACAAGGTAAAAATTACTAAACGTTGCTTGATCTCTTTTTCTGTTAGCTTCAAGTAGAAGGACCGAGTGTGGTACCTTACAAATTGGGGTGGTTTAAAGAGGAAAACAAGGTAAAAGTTACAAAACGTTGCTTGATCTCTTTTTCTATTGGCTTTGAGTGCAAGGACCAAGTGTGGTATGATGTTGCTATAGATGCCTGCCATCTCTGCCTTCTCTTGTTGGGTAACCACACTTAGCTTCAATTTCATCTTTCTTGAGCATCAGGTACATTATTTTGTTACTTGCTAGAAATAAATTGATCACAAATAAATTGATCACAATTTATTTCCATTCAATAATTTTAATGAGTACCCATACCTCTAGTTGGAGAGGGGTCCAATTTCTTAACCAAGGTGCAGTTTGTGGAGTTTGCAGAAATTAGGATGTTCTTTGTGCTAGTTGCTAAAATGGATCCAACAGATGATTAAAAAGGAGTTGTGCTAGATAAGCTAGACTTGAAGAGTGGGTATTACTAGATTCAGGTTAGGTGTGGTGATGAATGGAAGACAACTTTCAAGACTAGCGAGGGCCTTTACGAGTGGCTTGTTATGTAATTCAGATTATCAAATGCACCGAGTACTTTTATGCGTATGATGAACCAAGTGTTGGGGCTGTTTATAGGTAAATATGTGGTTGTTTATTTTGTTGACATTTTTGATATATAGGTGGTATCCCGTAAAATCTCACAAATAGCTTTTGTTTTTTTAACACTTTTTTCCATATTTGTGTTCAATATTTTTTAACCTTTTTGATTCTCTCGTCATGAGGAATCTAAAGCGTCAAATTTTTTTCCATATTTGTGTTCAATATTTTTTAACCTTTTTGATTCTCTCGTCATGAGGAATCTAAAGCGTCAATTTTTTTTCCATATTTGTGTTTACTTTTTTTACTTTCTCGATCCTCTCGTCATGAAGAATTTGAAGCGTCATTTTTTTTACTGAAGTCAAAAAATTCAATAAAGAAGAAATTATGGTGTATTTTGGTTGATAGCAGCTTTTTTTTGATCTTTTTTGAACCTTTTATATATTTTAGTGTTTTTTTTAATAGATTTTTTGATTCCTTGTGACGAGATGAATCTAAAAATTATAAAAGCTTATGTGCTGCAGTTCTTATAGTTTTGAAGCATGAGCAAGTTTTTAGAGTAGTCAAGAAGTGCGTTTTCATGACCGTCTATGTTTTGTTCCTTGGGTAAGTAGTTTTCAAATACGAAATTTTAGTGAATGAGTCGAAAACACATAGCCTAATATTAGCTGATCAACCTCAGAAGGCCTAAATTGAGCGTGAAATGGCCCAATGCAAGATTCAAGGCTTCGCCGTGACCTTAGGCAGTTTTGGCTAAATTCCATCATCTATTACTCGAGATCTACACTTTTTCTTTTTGGAAAACTATAGTTCTAGGAATTACTTATTACAGGAAAGATTCTTTGCAGTGCCACTCATTTTGGCACATTTCTATATGTTTATAGTAGTCAAATTTGCGCTTATCTTATATTTTTCATGTTTGGTAACTATTTGTTACTTAGGGATGTGATGGGATCTAACTCCCTTAATTGGCTGATTCATTTTTTTGTTTAAAGTCTTACCATTATAAATAAGTTGTATGGGCCTTAGGGATATTCAATTGATTAATGGAATTAAAGAATTTATAGAATTTTTTGTCAATTGTGTTTGTTATTAGAGAGAGTACCTCTAATTCAAGCAAGTTTGGGGATTTCTGTGTTAGTGATGCTCTTCCTGATACACTTCCCAGCATCACATAATGATGGTGTTTGTTGTAGCTGAACTTGTTATAGATTATAACTGAAAAAATGCGATTATGACTTTAAGTAGAAGTTACAAGTATTTGTTATAGTTGTAAACTTATAGTTTCAAGCATATAATTTGTATTTATTGATTTAGAATAAAAAACTATAATTAAATGCTATAAGGACATTTGTTTGGATATTTTTAACTTTTTATTGAGGTATAAACTAAAAGTTAAAAGTTAAGCTCAAACAAGCATCCTCATTATGCCCTAATTCCAATGGACTCATCGACCAACGAGTGAACAAAATAGCATCGCAATGGCTTTCTCTAGTAGAGATTTGCTTTCAAGCTCTAATTGTTGCTTTTCATTTTAATAGAAGTTGTTGCTTGTTGCTCGTCAAAGCCATAGCTTGTTGCTCGTCAAAGCCGTAACTTGTTTGCTTGCAGTCTACTAAATGACTCTTCATTGCCCTACTGACCATCTCACATAGCTAAGCTAGAAAAAAATATACTAGAGAAACCAACAAATAAACAAAATGAGTTGAAAAATAGAAAGAAGAAAAATGGTTAATCTCTCTAACACCTTTGCACTTAAGCCTTTGGACAAACGAAAATCCTATTTCTAAGCCATTGGATGGGCATCAAACCGTAGTTTTTCTTTTAAATTTTTTTTTTGACAAATGGTTCTATACATGTGACCATCTATTAGTTGAGTGCAACACTTTTCAGCTGGTCACTAATCTTCCATGCATACCCCTTCCCCTTAACACCATCACTGCTTTCTTGGAATGGTTGGGGAAGTAAAAAGAAGAAGAAGAAAGAAAATAGAGATTTGGTAGTTAGTAGAATGGATTAAAATTTCGTTATCGTATGTTATTTTTAAACGAAAACATGAACATTTTGAAACATTACAGAAACATTTAAAGCTTGACAAAATTAGAAATGTTTGGAAACTCAAGTGGAAATGTATGTATTAAACGGTATTTATTGATTAACTAAATTTATAGAGATTTATGTAGTTATTCACATAAATAAACAAGTGTAAATTTATGAATTAATTTTTTTATATGTATACTGAAACACTTAATTTTATTAAATACAATTGTAAATGATTCTAAAAAGTGTAAGATCTCAACAAAATAAGGTATAGAAGTTTACTTAGACGATATTAATATTAATAAAATATTAATTCTCATCTATGATTTTTAAAAACAAATGTAAAATATTTATGGAAAATATTAAATTCCTTTACATAAAACTTGTTAGGTATATTGCATAATCTTTTGGTGTGTTTTTCTACGTTCTCGTGTGTTTCGAAAGAAGTACAAGGATTTTGTTATTCCAATAGTGTTTTGTTACATGCTTAGTAGAGATTTTTTTCTAATGTGCACACGATTGAAGTAATCTTTGTAGGTTACCAAAATCAGGGGTGCTGGCTCTTAAGTTAAATGCTCTTTCGGTGCAGTTGGTAGACACTTATAGTATAGCCTTTATTCTTCAGGTCATAATTCCAAGTCCATTTTGGGTCAGCTACCCAGAAATGGCAAGGCTGGCTGATGCAACACCTGTGATTCTTCCAACTCACATCTCCGAAAATTTTCTCTTAGATCCAAAACTTCTTGAATCCAAACTCAGTGAGAAGTCAAGACTGTTGATTCTTTGTTCTCCATCTAACCCAACAGGATCTGTTTATCCAAGGAAACTGCTTGAACAGATCGCTCAGATTGTGGCAAGGCATCCCCGGATCTTGGTAATATCATTTTCCTAGCACCTTTACTTGGAGCATTTTCAACTTATCTAACATTCGAGTTTTGTGCTACATGTGGCTGTTCTATTCAGGTGTTGTCAGATGAAATATATGAACACATTATCTATGCGCCAGCCACTCACACAAGCTTTGCATCATTGCCAGGCATGTGGGAGAGGACACTGACTGTCAATGGGTTTTCTAAGGTGATTCAACTTTGTTTTTATAAGCTTCTTTTATGTTTTCCTGAGGTGTCTCCTTTATAGGAAATTTTGTATGGTCGTAAATATCAAGTAATGAGCCTCATAAATGTGGATATTCATAGGCCTTCGCAATGACTGGTTGGAGACTTGGATACGTAGCTGGTCCTAAACACTTTGTTGCGGCATGTGGTAAGATTCAAAGTCAGGTATGCCATTTCTTTACCTCTCCGCACTCACCCATCATTTTTATTAGTAGACTCTTACAAAGTTGTATTCTGTGACCTTCGTCAATGTCTGTGAGCGTCTAGTTCATGGAGAATGATGATTTTTTAGGCTTTTGATGATAGAATAGAGTGTTTTCTAATCCTTTGTTATGGAGGTTCTGGCCTTCTAAAGACAGGGAAGATTAGATCATGCTCTTTTTATTTCACACCAATGAAGGCAGATTACGAGGTGTGGTGAAGAATTTATATTATAGCATGCAAATTGTTCCTGGCAACCTAACACGTATAAATAAAGGCAAAATTGGAGATAACCATGAAAGGTTATTCGTGGAGTACTAATTGTTCCCATGGATTTCAGGAAGTGATATTTTAATGCATTATTTTGAACTACTCTGCATATTGAAGAATTGACATGGTGAATTATTGGGTGAAATATATTGTTCCTATAAAGTGGAGCTTCATAAGAAACTGGAACAGCGTAATTGTATTTGCATTGCTGACCTATTATAGTTGAGACCATGGAATAAAATGTTGTTGAAAAAGATATTTCACAACAATATAAAAGTTGTAACAAGTTTTGCTAAAAGAAAAAACGATAATGTGTTAAATCATGTAAATTTTGCAGGAATTTGCATGTGTTAATAGAGATAACAATGCATAATTTAGGTGAAAATATCGTGGATAACAAATGCCTGAAAAGCAAGATCTGAGCAAGTAGCAGAGCCAGTTGATTGAGTGGTTGAAGCAGTTTTATTTGTCTTGCATATAATGCTGTGTTGCAGAATATTTAAATCACAATTTTAATTAAAATGGTAAAATATTCAATCATATTTACCAATCACAACAACCAAATTTTTTATGTAAATATAAATATGGGTAATTACGACGTACTTGCCTCATCTATGACTCAGTATCCCTTTACGCCCTTGAAATATAAACAATTCAATTTCATCCCCTGAAGATTACATTTATATGAACCCTTTTGTTTGCCTTTTGTTACAAAAATCATTGGAAATTTGTCATTTGCCTTGAACATGATGACTGAAGCATGATAACATGTGCCTTTTGTTATACAGATGTGTATCTCTCTCTCTCTCACTTGTTTTCCTGATCTGTTTACTAAAGCTCTTCATCTATCTTTACTCTTCCCCTTGCTTAGAGACAGAAATTAGAAAGAGAGAAAGCTTTGTTGTGCATATAAATAATAAAGTTATATTTCTCTTTAACGGCTTAAGTTTTCAGATAAGTTGGTGATTAGCAATCTAATATGGTATTAGAGCAGGCAGTTGATCCTGTGTTCAAGCATCACTATCTACCAAATAATTTTTAAAAACTGCATGTGTTTGGCCTACTTATGGAAGAGAGCCAGGTCACAGGGGGCATGATAAGGATATAAATAATAAAATTGCCCCTCTCTAACAACTGAAGCTTTTAGATTAATTGGTGATTAACAACTAATAAGCTTTAGGTTACGGAAGGGAAGATTTAAAGAATAGAAAACTGCAGAACAAAGAGAAAGATGCTTGCATTAGATAATGGATTACTAGGTTATAGCGAAACTGGAGGTTAAAAACTATTTCACTCAAAACCAGGCCTTAAGTTGCTGACGTTTATTCCTCTTCCTAGTGTTTTCATTACTCATAATTTTGTCGTTTTTTTTTAATTTCTGCATCAATTGGTCTACGGTGTATGTGTCAAAATTAGTTTAATCTATTTTCTCTCAACTTATCCTCAATTGGTGCGATCCTTACCATTATACGAATCTTTTCATTCTTAGTTTTATCTTTTCTCGTTTTACCACACATCCATTTTAACATTCCCACTTTAGCAACACTTATTTGATTTATGTGGTCTTTTTTAGTAGTCCAACATTTTATCCCATATAGAATCGCTGGTCAAATAGATATCTTATAAAATTTTTCTTTTAATTTTGTAGGTATCCATCGATCTCATAGAACGTTGGAAATACCCCTCATTTTGAGCCAACTTACTTCGATTTTATGGGTTATATCATTTGCAATCTCTATGTCTTTGTTAATAATTAAACCTAGATAGCGAAAATATTTATTTTAGATATCTTTCGGTTTTGAATACTTACTTCTTTACTGTTAATACTCATATTACTGCTTAAATTATATTCTATATATTTAGTTTCGTTCCTACTTATTCGAAACTCTTTTCACTCTAAAACTTCTCTTTACATTTCTAATTTAGCATTAACGATCCTAGTCTCGTTAATTAAGACAATATCATCAATGAACAACATACACTATGGAACATCATCCTGAATATGTCTAGTCAGTTCATTCATAAGTAAGGCAAATAGATAAATACTCAAAGCTAATCCTACTGTGCTAAGAAAAGCTCGTAATTGGAAAATTCAATGGCTCACTGAATTAGTGCTAGGAAAATGTTCATGCTCCAAATTATTGCAATAAACAATGTTTGTTTATAGTATATTATGTATGTATATGATACGTACATACATTATATATTTTACGTATATGTAATACATAATGATTGTAGTTGCAGCTGGTGGTAATGAGGGTGTTGGGAGGAGAGAATGGGGAGAAAGGGAATTGTAGAAAAAGAAAGGGGGTTGTTATATCCAGTATCGCAGCGCAGTGGTGGGGGTTGGAGAGGGGGAGAGGAAGAGAATGAAAGAGAAATGACAAGAGGAGTGGCTGGCAACGGTCTCGGTAGCGTTGTGACAGGTTTCTGTGTTTGTTAGTTCTAGAGAGAGAGGTTGAAGATAGGGAATTTTGGTTGGGGTTGACGAAGATGGGGTGGGGAAGGATTGGTTGAGAGGAGAATAGGGAGAAAGCGAATTGAAGAAAAAGAAAGGGGGTTGTTATATCCAGCATCGCAGTGCAGTGGTGGGGGTTGGAGAGGGGGAGAGGAAGAGAATGAAAGAGAAATGACAAAAGGAGTGGCTGGCATCGGTCTCGGTAGCGGTGTGACAGGTTTCTGTGTCTGTTAGTTCTAGAGAGAAAGGTTGAAGATAGAGAATTTTGGTTGGGGTATGAAGGTGGGGTGGGGAAGGATTGGTTGCGGTTAACCATTCTTTTTTTGAAAGGTTTGGGTGTGAGTAAACATGCCATTACTAGAGCAACTAATAATTTTGGAAAATAGCTTAGGTTACAGGTAGTAAGTGAGGTTAAAAGTGTAATGTTGCCTTTTCCATTAATGGTCTTATTGCAATTTGAATGCCAATACAAAAAGGGGCAAAATGTTACCCTTTTAGTTCAAGGGGCAAATTGATACCGAGTCATTCAGGTATATGCATATTGTATATCAACAATAAGATTCAGAAACATCAAAAGGTATAATTCGTATATATTTTGTATATCGATCTAACAAGATTGTGTAGATATTTTATAATTTTATGATATATGGTTCATCAACATGGAATCTATTCATAATTCCTAACGATGACTAGAGGGAAGATGTTGAATTAATGTTTCACACTACAAGAATTAAAATGCTCGTCTTCATTTTTAGAATCATCATCATCGTCATCATTGAAATTATCTACACATTAAAAATTTTAAATTTCTAATTATGACTAGTAATTTAGAAACCCAGCTGGTGGAAAGAATGAAAATTAAAGATGGAAAGCACTCAAAAGTGTTAACATTTGGTAAAGACTTAGGGTAATAGCTCTCTGATGAGTATTTTTAATTCTTACAGTGTGAACATCAACCAACTAATAGGACTAGTATTTTAGAAACCCAACTAATGGAAAGAATGAAAAACTAAAGATGGCAAGCATTCAAAGGTATCAACATTTGGTAAAGACTTGGGGGAATTGCTCTATGAAATAAAAGTCCTTTGTCTATAACTGGTCATATTAATTTATGTCATGTTACATTGATATGTGAATACATATTTGAGAGAGAGAGTTATTAAAAAAGAGAAGTAATTTATATGTGATCTATTTCAGTTATACACACACACACACACACACACACACACACACACACACACGCTCACACGATGTATCTAAGATAATAATTAATGTATGATATTATCGTGATCATTGGATATTTTATCTATATTTTAAGAAATTTGAACAAAATTGATGCAATATATGCGGCGGCGCTATAGTCTGCATTTCATGCGTATTTTAACGTTATCTTCAATATTTTATTCCATGTTTGAGACAACGGTTTCCTTTTAGTTGGTTGATGCTCAATAAAAACTGCATGAAAGTTACTGCGTACTGAAAATGTGTTGATCTTCATTACAGCTAATGCAATTGGTTATTTTAGCTTGTAAAGTTTAAATTTTGGACGGGTTTCTTGAACCATGTCGTCGACCTATAACCAACAAACTAAGCATGTGTTATTCCAGTTCACTTCAGGTGCCAGTAGTATCTCTCAAAAAGCAGGCGTTGCTGCTTTAGGACTAGGCTCTGCCGGTGGGGAAGCAGTTTCTACTATGGTTAAGGCATTTCAGGAGCGGCGAGATTATTTGGTTCAGAGTTTAGGGGAATTGGAAGGCGTTAAAATATCTGAGCCCCAGGTATGGGCTTTATTTGTTATGAATATGTATTCGGTATTTGCAAAGACAGCGAGCTGCTTTGTCTTGGCCTTTCTCTTTTCTTATCTTTTTCTCTTTTTCTCTCCTATCTTTTCTCTATCCCCATGTATTTCGTGCTTGATATGTGGTTTTATACTTCATTGTGCAGGGAGCATTCTATCTCTTCCTTGATTTTAGCTCATACTATGGAGCAGAGGCTGAAGGCTTTGGTATGATCAAAGATTCAGAGTCTCTATGCCGCTATTTCCTGGACAAGGCTCTGGTAATCTTTCAAGTTGTGCCGTTTCATGATGAAACAAAAACTAGAAAGAGATGCACTTAGAGTGACATTTAAGTGAATGGAGTTACTAGGTCAGAAAGAAACTCACAGTTACAGGCAATAAACCGAAGCCCCAGATAAAGGATTTGTTGTTTTAGGCTTCGTCTGGCAACCACATGCTTTTTGACCTTTTGCATTGTTAGCCAAGAAACTAATGAAAAAATAAAAAATAAAAAGTAGGCCATTTGGCAGCCTGGCTTGTAAGCCACGTCTTTATTGACTTTTGAAGGATATGCCTTCCAACCTCGTAAGATTACCATTTTCAGGCCTTGGGGTACAGATCCTTTTAAATCTCGTGTGGAAAGGTTATGAAGCTTTTTAGAATTTTAATCTTTTATCTTTTATCTTTTTGCAGCCAAGCCAACATTTTGCCTTTCTTTTTTAAGCCAAAAGGCTGGCTTTTAAATAACTTACCAAATGAAGCCTTAGTACTAAAATCTGCATATCTACTCATTGTGTAGTTCAGAAGGGTGGGATTCTGATTGATTACTAGGGAAACTCATTTTATTATTAACTGAGAGTAGTTTTGTGAGGTATGATTCTGTGAAGTGTAGGTAATTTTTTTTGGGTGAAACAATAGAAAAATGGAAAACAAAGAAACCGAAAGGTAACTACCACGGGTTCACTGTGACACCCATCCGGTCTTCCTACAAACGAGTCCAAATGTCTGGAGAGGAAGTGTCCAGAAGAAGCTATCTGTCGGGGTGGGGATGGGTTTCCTTTGCTAGCTAATCAGCGTAGTTGTTTCTTTCTCCGGTTGAAGAGGTTTGGCAGTCTTGCATTAGAATCCTAGCGGGGTAGATTTCCTGATTTCAGTGTAAAATAAATTAATAGCAGCAGAAGGATCCGGTTCAATAGTCAATTATGGGGGCCCATCTAGCCCAAGCTATCTCAAGGTCACACCTGGTTTGCCAAAGCTCAAGAATAAGATTGGAAGTAATGCCGATGTTGCATATGTAACCCAGGATTCAAACTCTACGATCATCTCTCAAAAAGGCTCCAGTCATAGTGGGGCCTAGATCACAAACAACATGTCCATCCGTATAGAGCTAGCTTTAATCTACCCCAGGTGAGAAGACCAGGTAATAAATGGGGAAAGGAAGATGATGGATTAATAGAGGTATCGGGATAAGCCTGGTTGAGATTGGAAGCTAAATGTTGAGCTTGTATTGCAGTGGAAAGAGGGCTGGGAGCAGCAAGGTCAATTACCACAACATTATGGGTCTTCCGAATGGCAATAGATATTGGCACTTGTCCAAGTAGGTCTCGTTAAAATTTCAAAACCAGTCCCAGGATTGGTGGTTAAGAACCTTTTGCCAGATGATATGAGAGTTATAGAAATTGTGAAAAGCATGAATAGCAGGGTCAGATTCCAGAGCCCATTGGTGGCAGAAATTGGAATTAGACGTGTGATGGGAATAACAAACAAATTCAGTTAAAAAGGCATTTGTGTTGAAAAAGCCAAACAAAAAACTTATAGTTGTTTTGTTTTGCATTTTCCAAATCCAGTTCTATTGCTGAGTGTGAGCCCTCTCCACTGCATCTTTGCAAAGCCTGAATGCTTTTACAAATACCCTTCCAAGTGTAAGAAGAATCGGCAGGTGGGAAAGTGGTTCAAAATATTCCCTCCTTTCAGTAGTTTTTGTTAAACATATCCCACCTATAACTATGGGCTGCATTTGATGATTTCCCAACCTATTATACCAAACATACAAGACTGATGTGAAGATCAGACTAATACGTGGCTTACATTTAATTGTCAATTTGGGTCGTTTAAAGTGACAAGATCATGCGTAATGGAAATACTAGAAGGGATAAACCTAAATTAACATTGGATGCCGTAGTAAGAAAAGATATGAACTTGTTAAATTTAAGATATGGCTCTTAACAGAGCATGATGTCGTAAAAGAATTTATATAGTCTACTCTAATTGTTTGGACAAAGGTTTAGTTTAGTTTGGTAATTAGAGAGACTGTTGTGAAGATCAGACCAATAGGTGGCTTCCACTTAGTTGTCGATTTTGATGGATGGCTCATTAATTTGATAGCTGGGTCTAAACTGAAGTTTCTCTCTTACTTTTGGTTCACAATTGTTTATAATGGCTTGTGTTATGGTTCTCAGGTTGCTCTTGTCCCGGGCGATGCATTTGGGGATGACAGCTGCATCCGAATCTCCTATGCAGCATCCCTCTCCACCCTACAGGCCGCAGTGGACAGAATTAAGAAAGCGTTATTCTCTCTCAGACCTGCCATCCCTGTTTAATTTTAGACGGCAACTATCACTAGTTATTATTCTTGTACTTGTTTCGAGATCCAAAATGTGTATTCTTTGGTAATTACACGATGACTAATTGTCGAGGACCTTGTTTACCATAAACTATTCAAATCCATCAACATTGCTTTTGTATTCTATTATAATCAAGTGGAGATGTTGAAAGCATGTAAATAACTTCAAGAAACAAGCATCCTCTGGTTTGTATTGAGCTGTTAGGCTGTGGGATATTAGATCTAGTAGCCTTGACCTCTAATCCTGGAGCAACTATTGATTGTAGGCAAGAGGTTTCTTTGTACTTGAGCCAAAATATGGGCAATTTGGAAGCTGTCACCTTTTGTCTAGTGTGAAAGTTACAAATTTCTTATTAATGGTTGCAATATCAGGTACCACTTAAGGAAAGATTATGGTTTTGCTTAACTGTCTGTCTGTCTGTCTGTCTTCTAAGTGGCAGTCTTCGATTGGGTGGGATGGGGCTTCCAAGTGGAGCTGTCTCATAATCAAGGAACATAAGACATGCTTGATTGATCAGAATAAATGTAGGATTAGATTATATATTTTACCATATTGTATTTTTTTTTTGTTTGAATGCAATAAATGGTGGAAAGATTATAAATATCAATTGGACCACAAAATCTCACAAAATGTAGGATATACAATACTTTAAAAAAATGTAATATTAATAATTTGCTCATTATTAATCACATTAATTATTTACCCTATGGGATTATATATCCCTTTATTGTTAATATGGGAATTTAAGGCTTAAAGAAAAAGTAGGTTTTTTTTTGTTTTCGACACATTGCATTAATGACAAATTTGTATTGATTTGCAGCACCACATAGTGGGGCTGATCTGAAGTCGATGTTGGCAACTGAATAATTTCTCAATAAAAAAAGCTTTATGTTGTTACTTTTGGATTTTAATGACGTTCTTTTCATATATTTTAAACTCTAAAATTTCATGTTTGCACCTATAATGCAAGTTAAAGAGTTGAATATAAACAATTCTAAGCACATATTTTCTATTTTAATATATGCATGTTCTTTTATCCCAATGTACTAACAGTCATATAATTGTGCAATTGATAATATATTAGTACACAAAAACATTATCTTATAGGACAAAGTAGCTTGTGCCTTATACCTTAAACGGTTATATTGCCAAATATAAGACTTTTAACATAATTCAAAAGGCTTAAGTCAAATTATTTTATAGTAATGTGTGATTATTTGTGTATCATTAATATTCTTACACCCCACCAATGTAGAATGTGACAATCTCTCCATTTTTAGTTTTAATGTTCTCGTTGAACCATAAGTTTAGTCACATTTTTTTTCAGCTACCCACCGTCAAGGAGTCAATACACATAGGACTGAAGTTGTGCTCTAAGACAAATTAAAATACTTAAGACAAGTTACTTTTCAGGAATTGTGATTCTTTTATGTCATTTAAGACTACTGCATCCTACCGACGTGGTATGTGAGGACCCATCCAACATTGGTGATGAGTTTGTGAATTGCTATATATGTAGAATCTTGAATTTTGTTTGTACAGAATTTTTTTTTTTCAAGAGAAATTAGTGAAAATAAAATCGTGAGACTGTCACGTGATTGTACATTATGTATTACTTATAATATAAGATTAGAGTGAATAATATCATACTGAGTCGAATGAGAATGATACAAAAAATATTAGAGGTAGAGCAACCTAAAAATGAGAAGTGACTCTCCCGCGAGTACATCTAGTCCTAAGGGAGTAAGTTGTGAAGACTCATGTGTTAATTTGTAAACGATATTTTATGCAAGATTTTGAATTATTTTAAAATTCAAAATATTTTTCTAAGAAAATTTAAAGAAAACAAAATCATGCACAAGTCATGTGAATGTATATATATAAGCACTATGTTGTATATGACACATACAACAAATCATTATACTGAGTAATCATAAGTAGTGTAGAGTCATATTGTGTATTTATTGAATAATTATTTTGTGTTAAGCGATGTTATAAATTTTTTTGAAAATCACACAATTATGTAAAAATTTAGATAATCGTGTGCATTTTAAAAACTTGTAGCACCAGGTAAAATTTTTGTGTACATTTTTATCAGGTAACGGAAGCTATGTTGGCACGTTGACTTCTTGGCTGTTAACATTTTAATCACATCCCTCTCTCTTATTGAAAAAGAAATGATTTGAATAATTGTAAATAACGGTAAAGATTGGAAGGAACAACAAAACACAAAAAAACAACGATGGTTCGTTTGACGTTATCATCATAAAAGTTATTACGTAATACTATGTCATATTGATGTTGTTTAGCTAGTATTTTTAATAAATATAAATATTTAATACGCATATTAAATAGATAATATTTTTAACTCGCAACTCAATGTATTTTTTATCATAATATTGAATAGAAATATCGGTAATTAAAAGTGTTTGTCAAAATTATTGCTAGCAGCGTTTTTAATTTTTTATTAATAATTTTAGTTATAAATTATAATTTTTTTTAAATATTTATAACTTTTATCATAATTTATAATTTTTTTATTTAAATTATAAATTATAACTTTTATCAAAACTCGTTATTTTTATTACAAGTTATAATTTATAAATTAATAGTTTAACAAACAACAAATATCACCAACGTGTACAGAATAATTACTCTTAACACGTATATCACATCGCCACGTATACGTGTCCCACATGGACACATTTTTAGGAATAGGATTCAGTTTACGTAAAGGCCACACCCACAGGGAATCCTTTCTTGTATGACTTGGCTTTGCTTCAAATGTACCAGCACTTTCAGGATTGGGTCAAGAAAGCTGAAACCTCTCCTATAGGCTTCACCCCCAGAAAGGAAACCTTAAACTACATACCCACACCTGGGAGATTAGTCATTACAAAAATTAGTTAAAATACGCGTAAATTAAAAAATATTAAATGTGCTTTTGAATTGCCTATAAGATGAATCAAAAAAATAAAAAAAGTGATGAAAAAATGAATAAGCAAAATAGAATTTTGTTTATTGACTTCTTGATTTATTTATTTATTTATTTTAAATTTTTTTAATATTTTGATCGATTTTTTTATTTTTTCAATTCGTTTTTACGAGAGAAGTCGAAAAATATAATAATTTAACTAATAATAAATTTTTTTTATTAAAAATAAAATAAAATAAAATAAAATAAAATAAACAAATAACCCATTATTACAAACGAGGCCATTAAAAAAATTGATAATAGATTGACAGGAATTGCTTTGCAGAGGACATCATAGGGACGCTAATTAAGGAACCTTTGTTCAAAGCCCAAAACCTAATTTAACTTGAACTACAAGACAATCAACCTCAAACCTAATGCGAAGAATATTCTTCTTCTTCTTCTTCTTCTTCTTCTTCTTCTTCTTCTTCTTCCGTTTCGTTCCATTCAACCCCATGCATTTCTCTTTCTTCTTCTCTCTCCATATTTATAACAGCAACGACAATTCAAAACAGGTTACCATCACATAACTAACCTCCCAATCTTCACCAGAAAAAAATGGCGGCTCCGAATTCAGAGGCTACATCCGCTGCGGCGGAGATCGTGTTCTTCGACTTGGAAACCACCGTGCCCAACCGAGCTGGGCAACGGTTCTGGGTGCTGGAGTTCGGCGCCATCGTGGTGTGTCCGCGAAACCTCGTCGAGCTCGAGAGCTACTGCACTCTCATCAGGCCCGGGGACTTGTCGGCCGTTGCACTGAAGTCGAGCCGGAGCGGCGGGATAACTCAGTCGGCGGTGAAGGAAGCGCCGCCCTTCCGGGACGTTTCCGACAAGATATTTAGCATTCTGGACGGGAGAGTGTGGGCGGGGCACAACATTCAGCGATTCGACTGCGTTCGTATCAGGGAGGCGTTCGCGGAGATCGGGAGGCCGGCGCCGGTGCCCGCCGGAATAATCGATTCCTTGGGTGTTTTGACGGAGAAGTTTGGCAGGAGAGCTGGTAATATGAAGGTATATTTATCAACCATACTCCATGCATAAACCATGGAGCAAACTCTCTATTACCTTCAAATCATCAAATGAGATTTTAAATATCCAAGCCGTGTTATGTATCCTATCATACATAACATAAACATCGATATTTGATATTAATATTTATAATAATGTTGTGTATCAAAAAGCAAAATATAAAAAAATATTCAAAATTTAATTTGAATGATTAAGATTTATATTTAATAGGACGTGAACACAATTCAAGTGAATCTTAACAATTCAAATCATTATTTTTTTGAATTTTATTTTTGGGTACATAGTATTGTTGTAATATTTATCAATATGTCAATCAATACTGCGCGATATCGATCAATGAATGATTGTTACGTATTGTACCAACAATTATTATATCACAATTTAAAATCCTGTTTCACATACAATAATCCAACCATTGTCATGTATTTTGCAAAATGTTTGATCTCTTATGTCAACATTTATCAATGCATTAATTGATACCGTACATTATCAATTAATACATGACGGTACCAACGATACCAACGTGTATTAATACCACGATTTAAAATCCTACTTCATATTCAGTAATCGAACCATTTTCACGTATTTTGCTTTGGAGCTATGATTTCTTCGAAATGGGTTATTTAATTACAATGAAGTTTGGTAGACAGCTTAGGATACATACATATCCATATATGTTTAATGCTACATTAGATTTTCTGGATTTATTGTCAATTTTCTTACAGCTGAAATTCCATTTCTTTCCCAAAATTGTAGAGAACACGTGTTCTTTAAACTAATTGAAAATATGACCGTAAAGCATATAAATAATAGAAATACCATTATTACCCTTAATAATGGTATTTCTAGATAAATAGATGATATCATAGCATATAATAAAGAGAAATTTTGAAAAAGCTCCCATTTTCCCTACTTATATAAGGAATAGTTCCCTCAAACAAATTTTAATATAGATTAAGTCCTAAAATTCTCAATATACCATTATTGTCCTTAATAAATCTTGGTGACGCTTGTGTTACATGCAGTAATCTGAAGGTATATATAGATTCTAATATACCACATCTAGAAACCATGTAGCGAATTATATAACTTCACAAGCAATAATGCAAAATATTGTCACAGAATTTTTTTCCAGCTATTAAGAATTAAGTTAGTATTCCACTTTTCTTTCCCAAAATTGTAAGAGTTTTCTTTAAATTATTTGAACTCGTGATTTTTCAGCATATAACGAAGTAATAAAGTTATTAGTCTCTATAATATTTTAACTTTTAAAATGAGTAAGTAGTTAACAAATTTAATATGGTGTTAAATCATACAACAAATCTTGTGCTTAAATCACCGTAATAATTAAAATATTTGAACATGTTTGCCTAATCTATAAAGGAAAAACTAGTCGCACATCAAGTAACTGCGTTGAAAATATAAATAATAAAGTTACTATTTTCATCAATAGCTAAAGTTTTAGTATGTGAATTTTAGAAGCAACTTAATCCGTCTACCATGTATTCTTATATATATATATATATATCATGAGTTTTACTTTTTCAAATTGTTTTTCAAAAATATATAACAGGTTGATAAACGATGAAAAAGATATACTAAAATATAAAAATAAATGAAATAAAACAAGCAAAAATTAAGCTATTATCCCAAACCAGGAAATAATGGAGATACCATGATACTAATCATGTATTTCTAAATTTTCTTTTTTAGATGGCAACATTGGCTACTTACTTTGGGCTTGGGCAGCAGAAGCACAGGTAAGAGAAATCCTGCAGTACTTGTTAATTTGTAATTTGAGGCAACACCAAATACCAATGTAAATTCAAATTTCAAACCATCCATTCATTTGATTCTCTTGACTTGAATACACACAGGAGTCTTGATGATGTGCGCATGAACTTAGAAGTCCTCAAACATTGTGCAACCGTTCTCTTTCTGGTATTCTCACAAACACTTAGTCTCTGTTTCGTCTAATTTTTTTGAGACTTTTTTGGTTATTTTTTTTAAAAATATTTGATTTGATTTTTTGTTTATCAAAAAAATTTAAAATGTAAGCTCGTTTAGGCTAAAGTTGAAAAAAATCACAAAAGACAAAAAATTCACTTAAAAGACCTTTAAATGGTTTTGCCTTTTCATTTATCTAGACTAGCTTTCTTTCATTTTTTGATTACATTTTTTTATTTTTCTAATTCTTTATGATGACATGAATTTTAAAAACGAACTGGGTTCTCTCTGATCCTTTATTGGATCGCATTCAGCCTTCTTTAGATCCAAAATGAATGAATATATATGTTCCCAATGTATATATTATCCATGCCAAAAAAAAAAAAAAGAAGTTGATTGGACATTGTCAAAAGTCTTAACAAATTATATATATGTTAAAAAAATGAACGAATATGTGATTGGGGTTTTCAGCCAAAATTTTTTTTTAAAATTTTTTTTGCGTGTGAGATTTAATCGCCTTCGACACAAATACATTTAACACAAATAGATAAATTTATATATAATATATATAAATAAATTTATCTGTCGTCTTATTTTATGCAAAATAGATAAATTTATTTGTACATTTTTAAAATATGCATTAAGTATACAGATAAATTTATATGTCTTGTATAAATAAACAGACAGATAAATTTATCTGTATAAAAAATACTGTATTTTTTCAAAACACGTATAAAGAATATAGATAAATTTATCTGCCTTGCATAAATAAGTATACATATAAATTTATCTGTGTTCTTTATACGCGTTTTGAAAATGCACAAATAAATTTATCTGTTCTAGGGTCTAATTGGAACTCGCGCGTTTAAAATTTTGTTAGTGAACGAAAAACAAAATTTTTGTTGGTGAACGAAAAACAAAATCGCCGCTACTTTAACGACCTATGACTAATTTTTCGTATGTAATTTGCTATGACAGTTAACAATATCCAGTCAATTTTATTTTTTACATGAATAATCTATATAGTAGGAATAATATATATATATATGTATGTATAGCTAGTAAATTAGGTTTCAAATTTTTATCCTAATTCTATCTTCTGTATGTACATTATTTTTAGGAATCGAGCCTCCCAAGCGTGCTAAATGGCAAATGGCAAGGCTCACCCACGGTGACAACCAGAAGCAGAAGTGTAATGGTACGCAGGTCTTTAAACACCCTCACAATCCAACCTCTCCTTTTGGGAGTTCTAAAAACTCAACCTTTTTTTTTTTAAAAAAAAAGAAAGAATAAGAAAAAGAATTTTAATAATTTTTTATTTAAACCTAGTCAAATTTTTTAAAAAGAAAAATTAGGTTCTTATAAGTCTAAAAAGACCTATAATTTTTTTAAAAAAATATTTTGATCACCCTTGAAAATGTTCATTTAAAACAAAAAAACAAGTCATGTTTGAGTGAATTTGTCTGCAATTTTTTCATTTTTGGTGAACGTCTCAAATTTGGTCCAATAATATTTTTTTCACAAGAAGGGCAACCTAGTGCAACGGTAGAGTTGTATCTTATGTGGGTTAGAGATCACGAGTTCGAGGCGTGAAAACAGTTTGTTGCGAATACAAGATAAGACTACACGTACTATTGAACCATTGTGGTCTATCCTCCTCCTTAGACCGGCCCCCAATATACGTGGGAGTTTTGCTTAATGTTTTTTTTACATTTAAAATTTACTTATCTTAAAAAAATTAGAAAAGTAACATATTTTGATCCAAAAAAAAAAAAGTTAACCAAGATTTAGATAAAAAGAAATTTAAAAAAATACAAAATTTTTAGAAATCCCAAAAGCAAACCGAAAATGCACGTTCGTTGTACTAAAAATTTAGACGGGTGGTATGGATTTTATAATTAGGAACCAAATTTCCCAAGTGTGGGGAATAGCAATTGGGATGGCAGTCCAAGCATCACAACAAGAAGCAGGAGAAATCTTGGGAAATTTCCATGCAGAGAAGACGCAAGCCGCCGATCATCTCCTCCAACTAATTCGGTTCCTTATGCAAGGGGAAGCTTTGGAAAGGTATCAAATATTGACTCATCATAGCCATAGGTATCATATTTATCAATTTGTACGTAGATACTGTCTAATATTGATCAATATGTGATAATACTGCTATATGTCCAAACATCCCTAAAGTTAGCATTTTGATTGAGATTTAAGAAAAATTGCATGCATAGACTAAATAAACCGATTAATCGATTCAAACTGATTCATTTGGTCGGTTTTCTAATATAATCCCGTTTACATTAGTTTATGAAAAGAGAAAAATGTTGATTTTCAATTCAAAAGTGACTCAATAAATTAATATTAAAACGAAATAAATCAAAATCGATCGATTTACATAGATACATATTATTGACTGTTGAGTATCGAAGATTTGAAGATTTTAGACAATTTGAACTTTGATTTTTGTTTTATTTAATTATTATGATTTTGAGTTATTATTAGCTGTTAGGAAGTTTAATGCTTAAACATTAGGAAAGTTGCATATTTGACTACAATTAATGATGATTCAATTAAGTATTTTTTGGTAACTAATTATCTCAACTATAAAAGGTTCAGACTGATTAAAGTGCACCTATTATTTGGTTTGGTTTAATAGTAATTTTGTCAGTTTTGGTGTGTTGGGAAAAATTAAACAAAATACACTGTGCAGCAGAATAAAATATTTTTTTTCTCCATTTGTGCGTAATTAAATGAGATCAATAATAAAAAATAATAAATAATAAATAAATAATTGTACGGCGCTAATTTTTACGTAAAAAACCCCTAATGAAAAAAATCACGGGATCGAAATCCGATTCCAAATCTTCACTATGTCAAAATAATGAGCTTATAGATTTAACTCTCTAAGCATACCCAGAAGATGACAACATCAAGAATAATATTCTAAGAAAAATATTGAATACCGTCACCGTAAGATGGATTCCAACTGAAAAATAAACTCAAGTTTAGATCTCATCGGTTGATAATCGAAACCGTTGGTTATCAAGAATCAGATGCCAAGAGTCTGCGTCTAAAATTTCATGACGATCGGGCTTAGTTTGACATCCGATCTATGCACAAAAGTAGACTGTTTGTCCTCACTAACTTCTTCTTAGCGCCCTGTTTCGTTGCCGCCCAGTTCTCAAAATCCGAGAATTGGTTTTTGCCTTCAATTGCTGAGAATTGATTTGCTTTCTGTGATGATGGCCGTTCTTAATTCTCAAACCTGAGAAGTAGATTTTCTTCCGTGATATGTTGTTAGCCACCGAACCCAATTTAGGGGATTAATATAGTGTAGCTTTTAAAAGCTTCCCAATTAAAATAGGATTCCTACTAAACTCACCAAAAAAACTAACTCTTATTTTTTCTTAATATTATTTTAATAAGCTTAATACTAATATAATATTAATCCTAATATAATTGTGCCATCCAAAATGGGACGAACACCAATATGGTGTGCAAAAAATTAAACCAAAATTGCCAATTCAGTTGCCAAATTTTAAAATAACCGACAGAATTGAACCATTTATGGACCTGGGAGAGTGCTGCGCCCCTTGGAGCATGTTTTTCGAGTATATTTTTATGATTCAATCCGTTTATTATGTAGAACACGTCGAGTTTGGTCAATATATAAAGATTCAGATTCATCGGATATCTGTAGCTAAGTGATTGATTAACATTTGTTTAACAATATTTTTCTAAAAATTATAATTTTTATTTATTTATTTATAAAACAATATTATGAGATCTTATTCAATACTTAGTTACAGGTATCCGATGAATCTGAATTTTGATATGGTAAACAAACTCGACGTGTTCTACATAATAAACGGATTGAATCATAAAAATATACTCAAAAAATATGTCTCAAAAGAGCGCAGCACGCTCCCCAGCTCGCTATTTACTTCTCCTAAAAATAACATTTTGTACGTGTAGGTGACAGCTAGAGTGACGAATTTGTTGTGTAAAGCTCAAAACAAGCCTCTGAGTAATTTGCTAAAGCATTCCCATTCGTTGCTACGATAAGCAAGAACGAGGTGGATCATGAAAGCTCCATGTCCTCGCGACGAAGGAAACTGACGAGCTAATTAAGGTTACAGCGAAGGTTCATCTCGAGAATGTCGATTCCTCTTCACCTTGGGAAAATATTTCATTTTGACAAGGTTTGATTGTCAAAGATTGGGTTCTTGACGCTTTCTTTGAGATTGGAATCAAGGGATTGGATGGATTATTTGTTCTATCCTGAAATATTCACATTTCTCTATTCCAATTCACTATAAGTTATTGAATTATTGGAAATCTCGAGACGAGAATCTCGAGACACAATTCAATTGTTTATAGTGTATTAGAATAAAATAACATGAATATTTCGGGGCAAATAATCTCGATCTTGGGAGGGGCTCATTTTAGGGAGCAAAATCCCCTCAAAACCTAACACTGCAGCCCCAGAAAATTCACTTGTATATACCCTTTAACAGATTGATTGATTGTTTCATTCTTTATGGCATTTCTTAGCCATGGCAAATGGGTCATTCGGCTGGGATTTGGTCTTGTACAGATGATTAATTAATAATAGCAACTTAATTTGAAACCTTCGCACTTTTATTTACTTTAGTGTAAACAATAAAGTTAATAATATCTTTTAACAGTTTAAGGTTAATTGAAAATTAACAATTTAATAACCATGGGAAGAACATATGCATGATCCATATATAATAGTTTGATCTATATATACATTGGTCATTTCTGTATATCTTTTCGAAAGACACCTTTTTGGTTTTAAAATTAAACCCATTTGTGTTTTAAGCATCATAAAAAACTTATTTCTCTCCATTAAATTATTTTTCTATTAAGGAGGATTTCGTAGAAGTACTTCCATTTTTGTTGAGTTGTAGTTCTACACTAAAAAGTTTTGTTATATTCTAAGAACGATTTTGCCAAAATCCATCAGCAGATTTTCATAGTGAGAGCAAATTATATTATAAAGAAAGTGTTTTTAAATAAGCCTCAAAGCATTTATTACATAATTTTTCCAACAACACATAGTATTGCATAGAGGTTTCATGTTTGTTAATTTATCTAGATGTTGTATATTGTAAAGGAATAAGATCCTTTCCCACACAACTTAAAACGACGTCGTTTTAATAAATGTCTTATTAAAACGACATCATTTTAAACACAGTACAAAAATATTGTATGCACAGAATCCTCTATCATCTATTATAAATGAAACACTTTTAATTCGTTGAACACAAAAGTGAGAGCAAATATTCAATACTCTTAGAGTAAATTTAGGTCGTGCTCCAACTTCATAATTATTGGTGTGTTTAGTGGAATTCATCATTTTTTTTATTATTTTATTCAACATGTGAAGATGTATCATCTAATGATCATTTGAATGGAGCATTACTTCCAAGTGCATTGAATAATTATTTTAAAAGTAAAGCCGTGTTGCACAATTTAATATTAATTTATGCCAAAAAGGTGTTTATGTTTTTTTGAACACCTTTTCCAAATTTTCAAAATTTCTCCTAGAAAACTGCTTCAGCTCTTCATATCAACCGCGTGCATCGCAATCGTGTTCACATGCTCTCCTTTATATTGTGCCTAGTAAAGAAATTTAACCAAGAGTACTTAATTAAAATGAAAAAAAAAACCAAGCATATCCAAAAGTATCTAAATATAAAGAAAAATTAATAAAAAAAAATATTGAAGAATATTTCACAGACAGCCCTGTGAGAGGGCTGTGATTGGTTATGTGTCTTGCACATAAAATTATTCTTCTAAATTTATAAAAAAAGTTGATGATTAGTTTTCAAAATGGAAAAAGAAACAAAACAAACCATTTAATACCTCAAACAATATAAGAAGTACAATATTTTCAATCCTATCTTGTCCCCCCCCCCATTTTACAAAGGCCTTATTTGGATAACATGCTTATTTACTTATTTGTTTATTAATAAATAAATAAAAATATGAATAAATCATTTCGTTTGTCTATCAATTGATTTATTTATTTATTTGACTTATTTTGATTTATTTGGCTTATTTTTTTGTTTATTTGCTTAAATAAGCTATTTCGTTTGATTAAATTTTACTTATTTAACTTATTGACGTATTTGCTTATTTGGTCGTTACTTATTTGACTACTTATAAGCTAAATAAGTCAATATAACATTTAACCAAATAGAACCAAAATTAAATATATTTTTTTTATGTACTTTAATTCAACCATTTAATACCTCAAACAATCAAACAAACATGGGGATGTTACTAACAGATTTGATATGTCGGTGACGCCATTCTCGTATTTTGACACACTCAATTTCCAAAGTGTAGGAATTTGAAACTCTCACTCCAAATCTCCAATTATATAAATGGTATTTATTTCCCTCACGCAATACCAAACGAAAATTTCAAATAAAGATTCCATATGTTCTACCATTTAAAATTACAAGTGTGCAGCTTTAATAAATATTTATAATTTTTATTTAAAATTATAATTAAATATTTTCAAACTATAATCAAGTTCATATGTTCAATTAAATCAAAACACTCTCATAATATAAAGGTGTTGAAATTTGGAAAAATTCAAATTAATTAGTTTAGTTCAAATTCATCACCATCTTTAAAGATTTGCAGCTCATAATCTTGAACTGATTTCAGCCTGCAAAGAAATAGTAGTTCAGCCACCATTGTTGGACTTTGAAGCCACCAAGTTTAAATGATTTGCTCTCCCTTTTCCTATATATTTGCATCTTCTAGTTTGTTAGCAGCAACAGTAAGATTTGATACTAAAATGAGTTTGAAGGAGAGAATTGGTTTTGATTGCAGAGTGATAGTTTGTTTGAAAACCGGCCCTATGAGGTTTTATTTGCAGTTTGTATGTGTTTTTTCTCTTTAATTTGATAATTCGTTATTCGTGGACGTAGACAATCGTCGAATCATGTATATTATTGTCTTTTGTGTGTTTGTGTGTATCCTTAGGCACAACAAAAGTAATTTTTCTTAACTTTACTTTATAAAAATAAAAAAGAAGAGTGTATTTGAATAAATATATAGCATACAAATTCCTGCTCTTTGGTTAGATATGTTCTATTCAACATAAAATTTTTTGTCAGGCATAAAAATGTAAACAGATAAATTTATTTGTTAACATAACAATGCTGATAATGCAACAAGATAAATTTATTTGTTTGTATAGTTATGCCAAATAGATAAATTTATCTGTTTGCATATCAACATAGATAATACAAATAGATAAATTTATTTGTGTTCTTTATACGTGTTTTCAATAAGACAGATAAATTTATCTGTATTCTTTACACGCATTTTTAATAAAAAATAGATAAATTTTTATGTGTTCTTTATACATGTTTTGTAAAGTTACAGATAAATTTATCTGTATTCTTTATACGTTCTTACAATAAGACAGATAAATTTATCAGTTCAGTCATAACACCTTATACGTGATTTCAATAAGACAGATAAACTTATCTGTATTCTTTATATATGTTTTGAAAGGTACAGATAAATTTAACTGTATTTTTTATACGTTCTTACAATAAGACAGATAAATTTATCTGTTCAGTCATAACACCTTATACGTGATTTCAATAAAACAGATAAACTTATTTGTGTTCTTTATATATGTTTTGAAAGGTACAGATAAATTTATCTATATTTTTTATACATGTGCTAACAATAAAACATAAATTTATATAAGGTAAGAGAAATGTGAGTTGGCCTAATCAAAGTAATTTTCTTGGTTCTTTTTTTGGGACCCTAAAATTATTGTTTCACTTATGGACCAAACAAATATTAAAAAGTTTATTTTAGTAGTTTAAACTTTTACTTTTAATTTAATCATTTTTCGACATAAAATCATTCATAACAAACATCTCTTTTGTAGAGGATAAGGATTGAAATCTACTGGTTCCGTCCAAGCTGGCTAAGCTGTTAGGGCTGGATTCCACGTGTACGCCTGCACAAGAAAGGGGTGAGAAGCCTGCTAGTGGCTTTACACGGGTAGATCCTCCGACGATTAAGTCAGGCGAGAGTTTGAGAGAGAAAAGAACTTGAAGGAGTATTTTGGCAGAGTTTTTACTAGTAAAAGAAAGTATACCTTTACCTTTTTGAACGTTGGTTATTTATAGAAAGAAATATACTTAACCCACTTTTAGAGTCCGACTCGACCCGAGCTGGTCGGGCTGTACTCCCTCTCTTTGATCAATGCATAGCAGTCAACAGTCTGATTGTGACTTATCAGTGCTAGCATTAGATCTTTTTGCAAGATCTTTCTGCAAGTTTCTTTCGTCATATCAAGTAGTCCATCAGTACCCAGACCTAGTCTAGGCTAAGGCAACCATTTCTGACACCCTAACCCTAGAGTGGGTTCAACTGCTTCTGATCTCTTATCATCAGCTCCCTCTTTTGATCCGTGTATCACAGCCATTGATCATCGTATATTTGGCCCCAAGCTCGGCTTTTGAGGTCTTTCAACACCTGTAGCTCGGCCACCTCTTCTAGAGCTTCTGCTCAGGCCGAGCATGTCCTGTTCAGCCCCTGCATGTCCTGCTCAGGCCAGCACGTCCTGCTCAGGCCTAGCACATTATGTGTCCTGCTCAGCCTAGCATGTCCTGCTTAGGCCAGCACGTCCCGTTCAGGCCTAGCACGTCCTGTGTCATGCTCAGCCTAGCATGTCCTGCTAAGGCTATGCACGTCCTGTGTCATGCTCAGCCTAGCATGTCCTGCTCAGGCCAGCACGTCCTGCTCAGGCCTAGCACGTCCTGTGTCCTACTTAGCCTAGCATGTTCTACTCAAGCCAGGCGCGTCTTGTGTCCTGCTCAGTCTAGCATGTCCTGCTTAGGCTAGCACGTCCTGCTCAAACCTAGCACGTCATGTGTCCTGCTCAGGCCAAGCACGTCATGCTCAGCCTAGCATGTCCTGCTCAGGCCGACTTTGAGTAACTTTATACGAGGTAAAGAATAATGACTATGAGCTCTGGTAATGCCGTACTATGCTTTACATAGAATCCATCTGTGCATGATCAATATTCGGTCTCTCTCATCTCTTAATGAGACTTGTCTGCAACAGCAGTTTTTAGTTCTTTGAAATCTTGAAAATATGATATTCTTAGATTGTGTTTGGTTCTTAAATTGGTGAATAGATTTGTTGATGCAAAAATTAAAAAAGACAGAAAAAAAAAAATGAGACAAAAACTTTTTTTTTTTTAGGGAAGTAAGAAGAAAATATATACATCTGATCAAAAAAATTATTATCAAAAAACTTATTTTCATTTTTTATTATTAATTCTTTTTGTTTATAAAGATGCCTTGAGAATTTCTTTTGCCCGGAATGAAGACATGAGGAAAAAAACAATTGTTACTATCTTGGAAAATAAATTCAGATTTTATGCAATAATTCTTTTCCAAATGTGTTCCTGACAATCCCAAGTACCCATTATTCACGCAATGGCATTGACGGCTTTATTAATTCTCAACCCATTTTTCCGGAGGAAAAATCTAAATGGCAAAAATAAAACGAATCAAAGTTTAAGGCCTTGTTTGGAATTATGATTTATCTACTTATTTAATTTTTTTTTAGTGAATTTTTTTTATTGTTATGTGAAAATATTATACTTTTTGACCTATTTCATCTATGAGATCCAAAAGATAAAAAAATGAACAAAACATTAAAATAATAAGAAAAAATAAAAATAAACCAATATCAATTTTATGTTGCTTTTCATCTTGTGAACTAAGTTTTTAAATTTTCTCAGTTTCTCTCGTTGAAAGAATCTGAAAAAATAAAGAAATTGAGAGGAAAAAAAAAGTTTCAAAAAGATAAAATATGCGAGAAATTCAAAAAAAAAAAAAGAATCAAAAGAGATGCCTTTTGCTATCTGTTTATTATCCCTTTCTCTGTTTATTTGTTTCTTTTCACTTTGTTTTAGGGTTTTTGCCTGTTTGAAACATTTTAAAAACCAAGTTATTTCTTTATTTACTTATTTTGACAAAAAAAAAAAACATTAGAGTGTTTGGAATTAATAATGTGACTTTTCGATTTCTACAATTGTTTGGGGTAACTCTTTTTTTTTTTTTTTTGCTTTTTATCAAATTATATAAAATGCCCTCACTTTATTTCTGTTAAGTTTATTTGAAAGAGATTTTTGTTTTTTTTTTTTGCTTTTTGAAAAAAGAGTTTACTTTTTCGTTGATAACATTATTGTCAGTTTCGTACAATAAAAAATTAAATTACCTAAACTGTGAATAGCATTTTTCTTAAACAATAAAAGAAAAGAAGTCAAGAATTTTTTTTATAAAATCAAACGGACCAAATTTTAATTGAACTTTTTTTTTTTTGTTTTTTATTAAAACAGAAACTTGAAATTCAAGAGAGACCAAATGGGTTAAAGTGCCCTCAATGTTGGGTTAAGGTTTAGGATGTCTGTGCGTCCATGTGACCCTTTGTTTGAATATGAGAACATACATTCAACAACGTAGCGTTTGGATTCAAGATTTGTCAGGGGGAAAAAATGCAATAAATTTCTTCCAACTATGGAATAATGTTTTTCTTTTTCTTTCACACAGTTTGAGAACACTTTTTAGTCAAATAACTCACTTTCTGCTATTAATTATTTTATTTATATGTTATAAGTTTTTTTAAATATTTATAATTTCTACTATAATTTATAATTAAATTTTTTTTATTTCAATTACAAGTTACAATTTTTACCAAACACTTACAATATATATTGCAAACTACGATTTAAAAATTATTAGTTTTAACAATGTCAAACACCAAAGTAAATCGAGTTATACTCCCATATTATACGTGATCATTTACTTTTGAGACGTTCTACAACCCTTTCAGTTGAAACGAGTAATTGTTCCGTAGTCTCATAATGCTGTATTATTTACATGGTGGTTCTATTCAATTATGTAGCGAAAAATACTTCGTATGGAATAATGTGGGTCTCACATTTGTTGGAGACAAGAAAGATACATTTAGTGTGCATTGTACATTTTTATTTATCAAGAGTATCATTTAAGTAATGACACATGATACTTTAAAAGTATTTAGTAATTTTTCTATTGTGAAATGTAGTCCAAAAAGTGAAATAAGAATTACTGGTTTATTTTATCACGTGTCTATATGTAATCGAGGAAAATTATAACTTACTTGATAAAGATAAAAATTACTTATTTATTTTATCACCTGCCTACATAGGGGGAAAAATTATAGCTTGATAAAGATAAAATTACTGATTTATTTATTCGCATGGGTATATATAAGCGTTTGGGTTCCAAGATAAAAGCCCAATTAAGGAAAAAAAATTAATGCACAACGAATATGAGATTCGCACCAAAAAACCAAAAGTATCGTTAGTGTTTAGTGATCGTTGGTGGTTTGAGTACATTTTCACGCTCAAACCAGCCTCTGATCATAAAATAAAAATAATGCAATCTCATTCAAACTTATAATTGTGTACCTTTAATCTTTTTTGATGATGAGATATTTATCTCCTTAGTAAAACTTATAGTAGTAGTAGCAGCCATTAAGTACAAAATTCACTTCTGAATGCTTTTCACGTTACTTAACAACGTGTCTTTGTAATCTGTCCAAACATCAGTGGGACAGAAGCGATCCACAACTCCTATTCCATACTGAACATATTCAACGTCATTTTCACCGATAAGTTTATACCTTAGTTTCTTCAGTATTCAGAATTTTTTGGACTAATCTGGGTTCACTATTCAGGTCTCTGGATTACTCTCACTAATACCGATAAATATCTTGTTCGGTGTTGAAACTGCATCTGATGGGGTATTGTCACTTTCAATGAACAATAGAATGCGCTGTACAGTATCAAATTTTTTTGCCTCAGTACCTAGAGATATATTTACAATTAATTTTTTTCCATTCACAACAATTTTATCTTATTGACGATCAGACCTTTTATTTTTCAAATTAATTCCATTAAGTAATCTCGACACACCTTTATTATTACAAATATCTCATTCATCTGTTCATCATATACTTGCAGTTTTTGGCACTCCTCTTAATCCTTTTAATATATCTGAAAATATTTTGCACATAATGTCTGTGGCCAGGGTAAGAACGATGGGGAGCACGTCCACGATAATTACACTCAAATCCACTGCCTCTTAGATTCCTCGTTCTCCGATAAGTAAATGGGGTACAATACTGACTGCTTGCTGCTCCGTCCATTTTTAATGAAAGACTCCAAAAAAGATATTCTAACAGATATGAAATTCCTCTTACCACTACTAATTTTTCTGTTCAGCGACTTTAGCTTTGATATTAACTCCATCTCTTCCTCGCACGCTAGAACAAACTTCGCCGGAATTACCCGTCGGCTCTCTTCCCACTGTCCTACTTGTCACGTTAAGTAACGATTTACACACATTTGAATGAACTGACCGTAATTCACAGGATAATCTTCTAAGCAGTTCAACATTGTATGCAAATGTAATCAACAGTAATAAAAGAGAAAAGAGAAGAGCATAGACAATATACCACAAAAAAAATTACCAAGATAACTATCCCATTTCGCGAGCATATTCTCCTATTCAAAGCGTTTCTGCCAAAACAAGGTTTTATAACAACATGAATAGTGTACTCGTGAACTATTCAATTTGAAATTCAAATTTTAAAATGGGCACTAGGTTTCCCGTGTTAAACTGTAAAGTACCTTTTATTATTTGATTTTCAATTTGTCGGTGACATGTGTTATCCACTACGTAAAATTTGGATATAATATTCCACAGAATAATCATTACCATGTGGGTCCCACCTATTTTATGATGTCACCCACGTGATGGTGGGACCAAACGCACCCCTAACGGCGCGTAGGGCCAAAACTTGTAATATTATATTAGGTTTTGCCTCTAAAAAAGACACCCAAGCCCCTCTGGGCACTTTATAACCACGTGTTCTCTTTTCTCATTCTTCTCACCTAAATTCTAACCAATAAAGCCGTTCTAAGTGAAAAATTTTCGTACAATATGGTCAAACCTCCATTTTTTTTAGAGTTCAATGTAAATCACTTTGGACTAAGAGTAAAATCAACCCACAAATCTTTGAAGCCCAAAACCCTTAGAAACCACAAATCACTGGATCTCAGGAATACTGTGAAATAAAAATCAAGGTTAATGATAAATTATTTATAAATAATTTATTGAATAACAAATAATGATGGGGGAACAATCCTATTAAACTTTTCAAGAAAAGAAATTCTGTGAGGCATAAATAAAGATGTTAAATATTTTTGCATTTTATTTTATTTTGTAATTATTTAATTTATTATTAAATATCTATTCAGGGAGGGAATCAACACTGTTAAACTCTCCGGGAATGAAACTCTGCGATGCATGTTAATTATTTTTTTAATTTTATTTTGTTATTATTTAATTTATTATTAAATATCTATTCGGAGAGAAAATCAATCATGTTAAACCTTTCGGGGAATAAAACTCTGCGAAACATAAATAAATATATTAATTATTTTTTTAAATTTTATTTTGTTATCATTTAATTTATTATTAAATATCTATTAAGCATGGGATATCAACCATGTTAAATCTTCTGGGAAATGAAACTCTGTGAGACATAAATAAAATTATTAATTATTTTTTAAAATTTTATTTTGTTATTATTTAATTAATTATTAAATATCTATTGAGGATTGCATTTCAACCCTGTTAAACCTTCTGGAGATGGAACTTTGCGAGGCATAAAGGGGAGGTGTTGTGTGGGCCTACTGGCTTGGGCCCGAGCTTCAAGCTAAAGACCATAGGTTTGAGCTTGGGCCGGGTCTATCTAACGATTTTTTTTTTTTTTAACAGTTGAATCGCTTGTTGAATTACACAAAAATAGCCATTTATGGCTGTTGTGTGGGGGCCATTCAAATCGGTTGAAGTTTTGTTCTTTTGATTTTCAAATAAAATAGGCCAGCCCTCGAATTGGGTTGGAGCCTCAGGCTCTATAACCTAGAACCCAAATTCAACATAGGTATACAAATTTGAGCCCTAACTAAGGTCGAGTAGAGCCACTATAGTATTGGATGTCTACCAACTCCAGACGGCCCATGGCTTTTGGCCCAATTTACGCCCTCGGCAGTTGGGAGTGTCGCATTTAGTTTTCATAGACATAGGAAGTGATTCTTTTACAAATTGTCATTTTCTCCTTATTTTTATTATTCAACAAAACAAAAAAAATAAAAACTCCAAGGATAATGAAAGTTGTTTGGGTTGTGATTTTGACATTCTTATCGGCATAGGTCATTCTTATTTTAATGAAGAATGATTAATTTTTTTTAAAAATATAATTAGAGATTTTTATTACATTAAAATTATGGAGGGAATGATTATGCCATTATAAGCTAAGCAAGAACGGTGGTGCTGCGTATTAAAGAACAGCACGGTCGTGCTGTATTTTATTTGGAATATTTTAAAAATACATTTTTATGATTGAATTCGTTAATTACGTAGAATTCATCGAATTTATTTGGTATGTAAAATTTCATATTTATTCGATATCTGTAATTAAATGATTAAATAAGATCTCTTAATATTGTTTTATAAATAAATAAATAAATATTATAATTTTAAAAAATATTGTTAAATAAATATTACTCAATCATTTAGTTACATGTATCAAATGAATTTAAAATTTTATAATACTAACAAAACTTAATAAATTCTACGTAATAAATAAATTTAATCATAAAAATATATATTTTAAATTATTTTAAATAAAATAAAATATAATAATACTGTTGTTTTAAGCGCAACACCGTTTGGATCCCATTATAAGAGTCCACTTGGACCCGGAATCTGGTGGAAACCCTTTAGCGGCGAATGTTGGGTAGAGACACGTGATGACGTGACATAATAAATATGTTATCTGGTTTTAAACTATTGGTTCCGTGTTGAATGTAGAATCTTCGGCGGGAGTCGTGTGCTTGGGATTGCTTCTAAATTAAGGGCGGCTATCTTTTCAAGTTGGTTTTTTGTTTTTTTAAAAAAACTAGTTTTTAACTTATATTGTTTAGTTTTTTAAAAAAATTAATTAATTTTTTTATTTTCTAATTCAATAAAAAAGCTAATATATATCACAAATATTTTAATTTTTTAAACAAAATTATTATAATATTTTTACATAAAAAGACAATTCTATTCACGAAAATAAAAAAAAATCGTACAAATTTTTTAAATATTACAACTTAAAAGTTAAAACAAAGAATATTCTAGATATTTCAATAAAAAGTAAAAAAATAACTATAAAAAATTATCCTAAACACTCTCAGTTTATTTTATTTATTTATTTAAAAAAAATTAAATCTCTTAAAAACTAAACTTAAAAGCTATTCCAAAAAGTTACCTAGTGATTTTTCCAAAAATTTTCTCCTACTTTTTTATTCTCTAATATAAACTTTTTACTTTTTTATTTTTTTATAATGAGAAAGAAATTTAAAATATGCTCATTTGGAGAAAATTTAAAAAGATTTATTAAACGTAAAAAAGCCACCTAAAACTAAATAAAAAGTAAAAAATATCTTTTTAATATAATTTCTAAATCTTTTAGAGAAAAAAAAATTAAAAAAATTTGCTCGACGAAGTTTACTAAACGTAAAATAAAAACCACTTAATCTGATTCTTCTTATCAAAATAAAAAACACCATTCTTTAATTCATCATTTTAGTTGAGAATTCTGTACATACATTCTTCTTATTCATTGAAATCCCATTTTTTCTTTTAAAAAAAATTATGCATAACCCGCGATCCCAACCACTAATAAAAGAAAAAAGAAAAAAGAAAAAAGAAAAAAATAATAATTAACCAGACCTCTAGATTAGAAAAAAGTTTGAAAAAATTTAGAAAAGAAAAGTGATGAGGAAAGATGAAGCTTTCAAGTGACGAATTACTCCGGCATGTGTTTGGGGATGATTTGGGCCCCACCCAAGATGAAACATGAAAGTGAGGTGCATCAGAAAATGAGAGAAAGCTTGAAGATGAAGGAAAAAGATGAGAGATGGAACAACAGGTAGTAAGTAGTACGTACTGCTTTGGTCAGACAAGGTTAGGTACTTAGGTTAGTGTTGATGCACATGGACGGCGGGGAGGAGGAAGGAGGGCCACCAGTTCTGGTGATGGTGGTGGTGGCGCCCAGCCGTGAGAACAAGGCCACACATCAATTCCGTGGTGGAGCGACTCTCCAGTCTCCACCACAACTGGTTTTTTTTTTTTGTCGTCCTTCACTGATTGATCCATTTAGTTGAGGGGGGGGGG
>JAOTRH010000001.1:14430052-14442487 GCA_034768845.1 Heliamphora exappendiculata | reverse complement strand
CACCCCAAAACCACCATTCCCACCCCAAAACCACCATTCCCACCACCTTTCCCCCCAAAATCACCATTCCTAAAAGCACCATTCCGTTGAAAATTTGGGGTGGGAACGGTGATTTTGGGGGAGAAAAGTGGTGGGAATGGTGGTTTTGTGGTGGGAATGGTGGTTTTGTGGTAGTAGGGGCGGTTTTCGTTAAATTTCAACGGAAATTTTAACAATTAGGGTAGAATTGATGTTAAAATTAAATCTCAAGGGAAGTTAGTGTAATTTCAGAGACCACAGAGGAGATTCCTGTAATAAGCTTAAAACCTCAGGAGAGGTAAGCGTAATTATCCCTAAATCTTATGTATATCTATTCAACCGTATATAACTTGACATTTTCCGTTTCTCATTATATTTTTTTTCCATGTTTCACATTTCCATTTCAATCTTCATGGATGGATCAGGGGTAAGACATATCTATCATATAACTGTGTTGGGGTTCAAAACTTTCAGATTAATTCCACACCAAGCATAATGACCTCACTTTGTTCTGGCACATCTCACAATTTTATTTGATTTAGATGCAATATATAGGTTGTGGCTAAAGTGGATGTTGCAGACATTTTGTTGGTGCATAAAATATGGTAGGCTAGGAATTACAAGCACTTCTAAAAAAATTGATGCATCCATATCAGTCGCATGCCGTCAATGCGGAATCCAACACTCATTGGACACTTCTCTAAGTTTGTGCTATTGATTTTAGAATAGAACACGCTTCGAATACTTTGGATACGTGTCACAATACAAGATGGAACAAATAACTTGTGATCGAATGATAAAATCAATGCAATCTACAATTATACCTATTAATATCTCCTCCTTTAGATTTTCTAGTTTATAGGATTCTAAATCTCAAGATTTTTAATTTGTTTATAAAAATGTTCATAAAATAGATATTAGGTTTTTTTATTCACACTTATTTTCTAGAATGTAGAATTTGAAAATAATTTCTTACAATTTTAACTTGTTTAAGTTTGAATGTATTTATAATGTAAAGAATCATGTAGTTATTATCTTGACCTATACATATAAATATATCTATTTATTGATGTATTCTTATCGGGTCGTGTCTTGTTTTGATTTTTTTTTTAAATGTCATGTTGGCCAATCCGTGCCGTGTCACATTTATATGCCGTGTCTGTGTCACATTTATATGCCGTGTCTGTGTCACATTTATATTTGTACTTTAGACGATAGATATAACACACATTTTTAACTGCTAGCCATTTTTTGTTAGAATCTTCATAGAAGACTTTAAATTTGTTCCCGTTCATTTATGTGTGATTTAAATTGTGATTTTATTGAAAACTAACTGATGACTAAAAAAATAAAGAAAGGAGAAGAAAATAAAGAAAGAAATACGAGAGAATGAACAACATTAATTGATTTTCTTTAAACTGCCGCTTGATGCTTTTCATATTGTTCCAATCATTTGCAAAGATATCTCCTAAATCCAACCGGTTGATTTGGTGTAGGTGCTAGGGTTAGAATTGAGTGCAAAGACAGGGACACTTTGCAGCTTAAATACAGCATTGAAGGGGTGACCGACTCGACTGGAGCATACAACATTGTGGCCACTGGCGACCGCGGAGACGATATATGCGACGCGGTGCTTGTGAGCAGCCCACAGTCCGACTGTGCCGAAGCAGACACCGGACGGGACCGTGCTCGTGTCGTCCTCACCGGCTACAACGGCCTCATTTCCGACACTCGCTTTGCAAACGCCATGGGATTCTTGCGGACCGAGCCAATGTCTGGCTGCACCGAGCTTCTCCAGAAATACAAGGACACTGATGATGCTTAGAAGAATCGTTGTCAGTCTTTTCCAATACATTAGGTCTGAATTGTGATGCTGATGCCTTTGGTCTCTGCAAGCAATTATATGTATTGTTGTTTCTGGATTGAGACTACTATGTTTGGGGTTGGAGGAACTGCTTCATAATTTAAGTAGTATATATGTTTCACTTTGGTGTCAAATTGTTCTAGCTACCGGTGCTTTTTTGCCATAGTTTGGAAGTTATGCAAGAACTAGTTTCATTCACAAGTTTTTAGTAAAAATAGTACTACGAGATTTTATTACAGTAATATTATGAACTTAGAAATAAAACCTAAAAACTTACTCAAAAAGTAATTTGAATGGTTAAGATTTATTTGAAGTGTATTTCACATCCTATTAAATATGAATCTTAATAATTTAAATTTTTTTCTGGATAAGTTTTTGGGTTTTGTTTCTAGGTTTATAGCATTATTGATTTTATTATACCCAAAATATGGCTTATTAATATATCCATATCCAGTATATCGCAAACTCATATGGTCGGGGTGTTTGACAACATTATTGCTAGTAGTTTTTAGATTTCTGATATTAATTTTGGTTTAAAGTTAATAATTTTTTTTAAATACTATAACTTCTGTTATAAGTTATAATTATTATTTTTTATTTCAATTATAAGTTACAATATTTATTAAATATTTATAATTTTTGTTATAAATTATAATATATAAAGTACTAATTTCAATAATGCCAAACACCACAATCTCATGAAAGATTACGCAAATACAGTATCCTATATTCTCCTGGAAAATTTCACTCAAATCTAAAAATAGTAGCCTTAAATCAAACGAAATTCAAAATTGATTCAAAAGAAAATAATTATTACTGAAAGAACCTGCTTCTTAAAAAATCAGTGTCCAAAAATAATAGAAATAAGATCGTAGCATTATAAAATACATAATTAATCAAAAATAGATAAAATTATCAGTTTATCGCTTAGACATTCTCGTTTTTGAACATCAACATTTGTATTCATAAAATAACACATACAAAAATACTGATAGAATTCATATTCTCCGTCAATGAGGATTGGTACAATTTAAATTAATTGTTCCACGAAGAATGATAAAATACATATTGATTACTTTCTTTGCCAATGGCTGGGAAAATTAATATTTACCAAATGTGAAATTATCATAATTAATAAAATAATATATTTCATAGTTCGTTTGGCAACTTGACTTTAAGTCGGCTTTTTAGCTTAAAGTCACTTTAAGTCAAAAAGCTTGTTTGGTTTGAAAAATAGTGATTTTTAAACCAACAAAAAAATCAAATAAGCTCAATGTGAAATTTCATAATTATTTTTCAGCTTAAATGAGTTGGGGTATAATTATTTGGTTAAAATTTGTGTAATTTTATATGTAAAAATATAAAATTAAAAATTATTATGAAAAAAAACAAAAAGTCTAAAAATAAATAGACTAAAAGTTAAATATTTAAAAATAAAATTTTTTAACATTTTAAAATTTACGCCAAAAATCAATAAATTGATTTTAAAACGATAGCCATATAAAGAGTGTCAATAAGAACTAATACGAATTTACCATCCCACGAGGATAAGTAAAATTTATATTTCATGTCAATAACAAATGATAAAATTCACATTTATTATTTGAAATTCATCAAAACTAATTACCTGCTTAAATTTCTTTACCTATTCATATGGAACACGCAGAAATGCTTAATGGAAGGAAATGTTTTGAGATGGAAATAAAAATTTTCCCGCATAAATAATCCATGGCATCTAGTTAGCGCAAATAACGTAAAATGATATTGCAATAATTGTAAATAGAAACTTTCTATTTATTTTGAAATAAAAATAAAACTTTTCCTAAAAGTTAACGGGGGCAAAATAGTCACACTAATATCTTAATTTAAAAAATGGGACTAGAAACATTAAAATAAAGTCACCAAAACTAGTTCTCTTATAACTTCTTTAAATAAATCAAAACACCAATTAACTTAAAAAAGTAAAAAATTAAGTGTGTTTTCTACCTATCTTATCTGGATAATTAGAACAAGAAAATAATTATTTTTCTTTTATTTTGTTTGATTAATTTATATAAAAAAATAGTGTTACATACTTTCATTAAATTAATCCTATTTAAAGTAATTACTTAATGCATTTGTTTTTGAATGACTAATATTAGCATTATAAAATATGAATATTTGAGGAATATTTATTAATCTCTTTACTTTGGGAGGAATTTAAAATTAAGGTTTTATGAGACAACTAAATCTTTTTATTTTTATTGTTTTTTTATATTATTATTTTTGTTTATTCCAACAATAATTAGAGTGACCATAATTATTTTTACATTTCTTTTCAAATCAGCCCATCCAAAACGATTTTCCAATTGTGTACTCCTTTTTTTTTTTCTTGCTCGTCCAAATTATCAAACAAAATAAAAAAAAAAAATTGGGAAAAAAAATCAAAACAAGGAGAAGTACAAGAAGAAGAACAAGCGCACCCTCGTTTGGCTCTTTGTCGATTTCACACTATGTAGTTGACGCAAGCCTCTGTAAGTTCCATAATCCTCCTCCTCAAGTTTGCGGCCAAAAAATGCAAGTTCTCTTTACTTCTTTGCGGTATTTGCTTTTGGTAGTTCTTGCGATCTTGGTGTTTAAGGCATTAACCATTTTGGTTGATTTCCCCTTTTTGTTTTGTCCTTTCGATGTTTGATCATTTGTGTATGATACTGTTATGATGAAGATTTGGGTGGTACATATTTGGGAATGTTTTGCGTCATGGACTTTGTGGCCCATGAAATGGGATTTTGATGAATTTCATTCCATGAATGATTAACGACTGAATTTGCTTGATTTAAATTGCCTTTTGTTTTCAGCACTAATTATCTTTATTCACTATAGATTGAATATGGTATGATCCTATCCAAGGACGGATGCGCGATTTTTATTTTGGGGTAGCGAATAACTATGTAATGAAAAAATTTGAAAGATGATATTAATTTCAAACAAGACAAGTTGTGTAACTATCACTTTCCGGCAAGTGTCTAGTCAAACCAACTACAAAAAAATATGATCAAATATAATTGGATACGTACTTCTACATTTACATCCATTTAAAAAAAATAAAAGATAGGCACTATTGTTCTATCTATTTATAAAAGTTGGGCTTGATACTCTTTCATCAATATCAAATTCTTAAGTAATATTTTTCTCAATGTAGGTTAGCAAATAACTAGCTAAAATATCATCCTCCATCTTGTTGCGTTTTCTAATCTAAACGCAGTTGAACACCCAGTTTTGGCTTCTTTTCTTAAACCGCGGCTATAATTGACCTTTAGTCGCGGTTTTTTAAAATGATAGTAAAAAAACGCTACAAAAATCTATTTTCTTGTAGTTTATTGTTGCCGTCGAAACTGGTAAAATTATAACAAGACAATTTGATTTATCAACAATTGGATAAATGATCGATTTTCTTGTTTTCACCAATACTTGGCACAACTCAGAAATTGTTAACAAATTTTTGAATTCCACATGATTGAGAATATCAAGCTCATAAATTTGCAACTAGAATTTCAAATTCAAATTTTCTTGATTTGTGAATTAGTCTATATAGTATTTATCTGCAAGATTGCAAATACATTTAATATTAAAAAATCTATAACCATCCCGAAGATCTAAAGCAGAACTAAGAACAAGCAATTCTAAAAAAAAAAAATCTTAGGGAGGCGAACCTATATAATCTTTAAATTTTCAAAAGAAAAATCTTAGGGGGGCGAATTTATATAATTTTTAAAAATTTTGAAATAATATTACTATAATACTTTCAAAAATTCAAAACTTAGGAGTAGCGGCAGCCCCCCTCCTCCCCCCTCTCGGTCTGCCTTTTATCCTATCTCACATTGGTTAAAATAAGGGGCTTTTCATGTGTTTTTAAGCCACTTGGGTACCCTATCCTTGTAAGCCAGTTTTTAGGGGTGAGTTCTACGTAAAAGGTTTGTAACATTTGGCATTAGTGCAACTACCATGCCAAGTATGGGATTGAACACAGCCTATTCGAGTATGAGTCTATGGGATCGAATAGGTTACTATTTTGTAGTCGAAGTCACAGAAGAGGCGACTTATAAACTGGATTAAGACAATTTAGTTGTTGAATACTAATAGGTGAGTGAAGGCGCCAAAAGAAGAAAGGGTTATCATTGGGTCAGTGTCAATAGAGTGGGCCAGCCGAGACGTCGATTGCGGAGCGTGGTTGTATGTTATGATCTTGTCCGACACTAGTTAGAATAAGGGGCTTTCCATGTATTTATAAGCTACTTGGGCATCCTCTCATTTTAAGCTAGTTTTTAGGGGTGAGTTCTACTTAAAACGGTTCGTAAGTCGTAACAGAATACGTGTATAAACAACACTTTTGAAGCTATTTGCTAAAAACAAACTAATCTCCTTCGAAGAGAGAAAATTCCTTGAAATATCAAGTGATTCCTCTGGGTCCTATACCGTGCTTCAGGACTTCGTTAGAAAAATCATAGATGACGAGATTCAAAAATCAATAAAAATAATTTTATTACTTTGAAGTGGAACTGGAACCGATTACAAGTACTGCAATTTACTCCTATGAACTGGAAGTGAAAATTACAAGGAAAGCAAATAAAAGATAAAGAAAAATTGGCAGTTTGCCGTTGTGTGTAGATGACTCTGATTTTACAATTTGATATGCTATAGACACTATACTATAACTGCTTATAACTGCCTCCACGCTCTTCGTCTTGGGATATGGGCAATTAATCCTCGTATGGCGTTCGTAACCGTTAATAACTGCTAGCACATGTTCTTGTAACCGCCCTAAGTGCTTCCCACGATGTAGCTTGACACGTTTGCATGAGTATTCACATTTCCCATGCTCACGATACTGATTAGTTGCCACGTGTCTTTATATCGTTTGACTCGTTAGGGTGCCACATGTCTCGTAATTAACCACTTGATGCGGTCAAGAGAGGATTGGGTTGAATACTCGATTGGCATCCATAATAGGTGGCCCTTTAGGGGTTTTGACTCAATGGGCCTTCATTGCGTCAAGAGAGGATTGGGTTGACTACTCGATTGGCATCCCTGATAGGTGGCCCTTTAGGGGTTTTGACTCGATGGGCCTTCATTCGATGGACCCTTTGGTCCCTAGCTGCAACCACTATTATGTAAAACCCTTACTCGACGGGTTACATTTACCTTACAAGCCTTTTGTTCGACGGGTCATATTACCTCCGTCGAGGTGATTTGGTAAATGTGGTGCAAACAGAAGCATAGATACTGACATGGATATACGGATATAGACATGGATACGAATATGGGACACGGGAATTTCAAACAATAGGACACAAACACGAACACAATAGGGATATGGAAAAAACTATATTTTTTCTTTATATGTTTACCCATGTTTAGGGCTTGAACAACGATCAATTTATTTAGTGCTTGAACAACGATTGTTATATTTAGGACTTTATTTTATTTTTTTCAATTTCAGCTATGCATGTATCAAATAATTATTATTAGATCCCCAAAATTCTTTTTTAAATTTGACTTAAGCCCTAGATGGGTCTTGCACCATGTCTATTATTGGGCACTCGTGTCCTATGCGTGTCCGTGTTTGGCACCTGCCCGACACGGCTACGACATCTATTTTGGCGTTGTCCGTACTTCCTAGAACAGCAAAAATGAAACTATGGCATATCAGCATTTGGTGATATAGCCTTAAGAGGTTCATCCATTTATTTCAATTGTCATCATCTACACACTGAAATTGTAAGCTCTGTATATATGGTCTTATCTTGTATATGCAGTCGACATCAATTGTGCTATGGTTTTGATTAGATTACGAGGATGGCCTCTGGCTTACTTCATCGGGCCACTTGCACCACCAGTGTTTGGGGATTTGGCAATGATTTTAGAGCTTGTGATGGATTCGGGAGTTCTGGTGTGAGATTCATTTCAAAGACCTCAAGGGTCAATTTAAGATTGTTGAGAAACGGATTTTTTAGCTCAACCAGGTTGAAATTGATTACAAGTGAGGCAGCTGTAGATCCAATTTTATCCTCCTTACACGGCACCACTCGCGATCATGGAAAGATTGCAAGTGAGTATATGCCATTCGAAGGACCCTTCATTCTTACATAAATCAAAATAATGATGCAGAATGAGTTGTTTCCCTCTATTCATGCCAACCCTACTAAGTGTGAAAGTTATATGGCTGTATAATCTTGTTCAGATGAGTCTATTCTGATCTTGATTCGACATGGTGAGTCGTTCTGGAATGAGAAAAACCTGTTCTCTGGTTGTGTTGATGTGCCATTGACAAAGAAAGGGATAGAAGAAGCAATTGAAGCTGGTAAAAGAATTAGCAATATACCTGTTGACATTATTTACACATCTGCATTGATTCGTGCTCAAATGACCGCCATGCTGGCACTGACCCAACACCGCTGCAATAAGGTATTTTTGCATAGTTGTTTGTTTAAATGTTCAAATGTTCTCTTGTAGACAAAGACATTCGTTCAAATGTTCTCTTGTTTAGTGTCTTGTTGGAGTTGTAACATTTCTACATGTCACAGACCAGACACTTCTTGGGAATGGAGCATACCATGTAAAAAGTTCTACCAGTTTTTCAATTCAAAGCAAAATGCCAACCTCATTGTTTAGTCCCAACATCCAATTCTCAAAACTTACAATGTACCTCACGACTTTTTTCAAGACTAGAGAAATGCTGATTGCTGGCCTTTTTGATAGTATCTACCAGGTTGATGAATGTGCTGGTTGGGAACTTATATTCATGAAATAACTCTTGATAAACATTCTAAGTCCACATAATAGACATTTGTTAGGATTTTGAAATCTAGGTTGGAAATTAAAAATATCATGTATTTGATTGATGAATACCTTTGTATATGTTGAACTTTTTTCTTCCTTGTGGAATTCAAAAAGAAATTGCATCACTCCTTAAAAGGTTAGGTATTTCCCTTATTTTTCTTTCTTTCTTTCTTTTTTTTTATTTACCATGTACATTCCCGGCTTCATCAAGAAAGGTTGCTTATTTACACAGGCATGAACCTGCTTGTTGTTTCCAGGTGCCTGTAATTACACATGATGAGAGTGAAGAGTCCAAAATATGGAGTAAAATTCATAGTGAAGACACCAAGAAGCAATCCATTCCAGTTTTGAAAGCTTGGCAATTAAATGAAAGAATGTACTTTCCAGTCCATGTTTTGCCTCTCTCTCTTAAAATTTGTTCTTACCACAAATTTCTAGCTTAATGAAATATTAGAAACTCTCTTACAGGTATGGAGAGCTACAGGGTCTTAATAAACAAGAGACAGCTGTAAAATATGGAAAGGAGCAAGTGTACGAGTGGCGTAGAAGTTATGGTACGTGTCCCCCCAATGGTGAAAGCTTGGAAATGTGCTCTCAAAGAGCTGTTGCTTATTTCAGAGAGCATGTAAGCATAGCAATATTCATCTTTTGGCATATCTGAGTTTGGAAGGTGACATCTTAAGTATATCTATTAACCACTAAGAAGTTTAGAAAGCATTGCTGGATTGTTCTTATGCATGGGTCTATAAGGTTTTACACTGCAGATTGAACCCCAACTTTTATCGGGAAAGCACGTGATGGTTGCTGCCCATGCAAATTCGCTGAGGGCTATTATCATGTATCTTGACAAATTAACTTGTCAGGAGGTAACTAGCTTAAACTCTTTAGAGGTTATTGCTGCTTAGTTATTACATATATTATAAGTTCAGGATTTAGGATTCATGGAGTCACTCACACCTTATGAACATGTATCCTAAGATTTAGTTTCTTACAAGTTACAATTTTGTCTTGTGGACAGGTTATTAACTTAGAACTGTCAAATGGAGTACCAATGCTCTACACATGTAAAGATGGAGAGTTTATCAGGAGAGGAACTCCTCTAGGATCAACAGAGGCTGGTGTATATGCTTATACCTCGGTATGAACTTCCTACTCCATATTCTCGTCCAATATCTTTTGCTGTTACACATTTAAAATAGCTGTCAACTTTTTGAGATTGCCTGTAACATTGTCTAGTTGCTTTTTTTTTTTGGTAAGTAAGATAAATGTGTTGACATAAGGTCCTTGTTTGATCTGCAATACATTATTAGTATATCAGCTGTTTCCAAACTTCTCATAGACTTGGTGTTTTACTTTAAGAGTCAATTAATCAGGATAAATTGTAGCTTTAAGATTCTTAGTCAAGCACCAATTTCCTGAACTGAAGGCCTTGTGGTCTGGTACACTGTATGAGGCCTTATAATGTCATATGTTGGTAATTAAGCTAACAACTTGCCTTAGTTTTTTGTTTTGTTTTTGTGATAAGTAAATAAGTTCTTAGTTTTCATTTTTCATATTTTTGGTTTACCGAAAAAGGGAGCTTATGTGGAAAATAAGGATGCATAAGAGAGGAGAAATCGAAACAAGGTGAAATTTGGAGAATCCGTTCAACTCCAAGATGAGCTACTATGGAGCTCAATTGATTATAGGATTGGTGAGATTTTGAGGTTGCTAACTGTTGGTAGGTTCAGACTAGTTTTATTTTTTGGGTTTTGTGTAGGCTGCCTTCAGTGGGCTCTTTATGTCCGGGCCTACGTATTAAAGTTAGATTTGACTTAATAAATCATAAACGTGTTAGAGCTTTTTCTTTCTACTTTTAAGCCAAAAATAACTTTAAAAACTGAAGAAAAAATAGATTTTTGAGAAGCTTCATTTTAATGCTTTTAGTTTTTTCTTTTCAATAATCAACTTTTATCACAAGTTCAGCTGCAATAAATGCAAATGTCACAGTTTGCTTCCATTCTTTTCCATTTTGCCCTCGAGTCTTAGGCTTCGTTTGTTTGGGTTAAATTCTAACAGATCTGGAAAACGACTTATTTTTTTGTGTTTGGTTGTGATATGAAATATTTTTTAGAAAATATTTTATATTGTTTGGCTTCCATAGAAAATCATTAATATTTCATAACTTATAATTCCTAGAATTTAATAATTGAAGAACCCCGAGATCCCGGCACCCCCAACACCCTTGGAACCCTAAACATTTGGACCCCCGGGACCCTAAAGACCCCGGACCTCTGGAGCCCAGGACCACGGACGCCTTAGAACATTGAGACCTTGGACCCTCGATGTAACACCCTGACCTTTCACATGGCAACGATATTGTCCACTTTGGAAAAAGTTCTCAGGGTTTTGTTCTTTTTAAAGGCTCATCCATCCTTGCATTACTTCAGCGTAATCATGCTTAATTGCGGAGTTCTGTTAGGGTCTTTCCCACTTGGAAAAAATCTCGTTGCTATGTAAAGGTTTAATTTTTTTTTATAATCCAGGAACACTATCTCCCTCTTTGATGTGGGATAACATGATATCATAATCCACCCTCCTTAGGGTTGCACGCCCCCGTGCAGTAGCCTACTTGCTCCGATAGCCTGTTAGTCCTTATCGACCCGCCCACTCTGTAGCCCGCCCACTTCTGTCACGACTCATTTTAAAACATGGCGTCCGTGACCGGCCAGTGAGTCAAAACCCACCAATGGCCTCTTTACCTTTCCTTAACATCCTTTCCTTATACTGAGTTATGATCACTGAAGAAAAAAATAAGACTGACTTAAATATATTCACGTGCAAAAATAGATTTATTAAAACATTTTCTACTGATATTTTTTCAACATAAATTCTCAGAGCATTTAACTATAAAAACAATATTCCAAATAAGAACTTATTCTAAAAACAGAAGTAAGAAAAAATGGCAATTACAGGAAGTGAAAAAAAAACTTGAACTTCTTGTTCCTCTAAAAACTGAATTCTTCACGCTTTCAAGTGTCACATAAAATTGTTCAACATCCATTAGCAATGATAGTATGAATTCAATGATATCTGAATTATTAATTATGACACGGTGTTAGAATAATATATATTAAACGGCTTGCCAGAATTTGGTAGGGAGCGACTCCACATTTAATACAGTGGACATGATCATTTCTTAAGTCACCTAGCCGTGATCCCACCCTTATTGCCTCGCCTCGCCGGTATGCTTAACTTCTCCCAGCGGCCAGGACGCCGTTTAACCCATTATTCTCCCATTCATTTATAATCGTTTATTTATTTATGTTCATTCATATCATTTCATTCATTTATTCATCATTTTCAATATTCACGTGAAATAAAAAACTAATTCAGATATCAGAGATTCACCTGATCTAGCAGAAATTAATTGTGATTCTTCAAAACTCCAAATCTAAATAGAAAGTACAGAACAATATTTTAGTCATTTAATTTTTACTTTTTAATTTTGGCATTAAAACTATATTATTATTTCTTTAAAAAAATTATATAATATAGCATATTTATAATTATAAGATTCTAATTTAAATTATTGCTACAAAATTTGTTTTCTTAAACTTATTTGTTTTGAAAATGTTTTTTTAGATTTAATTTTAATTTAAAGAAAATCTTACAATGTAACTTGTTTAAATTTTAACTCAAGTCCATAAAATATATTTATGTATTTATTTTCTTTTTAACTTAGATCATTTTAT
>JAOTRH010000001.1:14413868-14429952 GCA_034768845.1 Heliamphora exappendiculata | reverse complement strand
GAAAGTTTAATAAAGATGTATTTTCTGGATCCCCGAGCATGGATTTTATGTCGGCGTTGGAAATTCTCCCAACACCTTCATGATCACTCGCCACTATTGATATAGCTCAACTCTTTTGGCCTGTAAAAACAGTCACGAATACATTGATTTTGATGTATCTTGGGTACAGTGCTATCCAAAATTGAATACGTTGTGTCTCGGCATTATGATGCCGTTGTTTCACTTGCTTGCATGACCATCCAATGTCTAAATATCCATAGCACTCATTTGTGGCCTTCCCACATATCTCAATTTTACATCACCTTTTGTTATTGAAACATAGCGTGTTTTGTGCCTTCTAAGTCCACTAACAAATTGACGCCACTAGCTTTAAGCAATTCTTTTCGGTATTTTCCCCTTTATTTCTCATAATCAAGAGGTTCCACCAATCTTGAATGTTGTGGCAGCTATCCAATTCGGGTGACGCAAATCAAAAAGGAGAGAACATCCGTACTTGGATTCTGAACAATGTAGGAGAAGATGTGACAATGATTCTCGGTCCATACCATACCGAATGCACATTGGATCCACCGTGATAGTTATTGATTCTAGCTTTGTATTTGTTGGCAAGATATCATTGAAGCATTTTCACAAGAACGGCCGTATTTTTTATTGAACTTTTAGAGACCACACCTGTTTTCATAAAACTCCTATTCACATTGCTAGAACTTGATTCAGTGATGCATGTATTTGGGCAAATTGATTGATCTTATTTTGCTAAATGATATGCTGATTTCACAGTAAATAAGCCTTTATCAGAATAGCACCAAATCTGTCTATCTCTTCCACTTACAATGCCAATTGGCATGGAGAAGATTAGGTTGGAATCTTCCTATAGAAAAATATTTGGGACGAGGGTGTCATTCCCGCACTTAGAGTCTTCATTTACTAGCCGGTTAACAGTTCGAATAGAGCATTTTGCGATCTTGGTGAAATGACTCTAAAAGTTTTAGGCCGAGGTAGCCATGGATCTTTCCAAATTCGAATATCTTTCCCTGAGCCCATCTCCCAGTGCCATCCTTGTTCTAAGAGCTCCCTGGCCCATGTGATACTTTTCCATCCCCAAGAAGAGTTAGAAGGGGAATTTGCTTGCCAAAAAGATGTTGATGGAAAATATTTTCCTTTAAAAATCTTTTTGAAGAGGGATGAATTACCTGAAATCAACTTCCAACCTTGTTTTGCCAGTAATGCCTTGTTGAAATGCTGAAGATCCGTTATGCCTGGGCCTCCCATTCTTTTGCATTGACCAAGTTTTGACCATTTAAGCCAATGAATTTTTTTCTCTCCACCTTTTGAGCCCCACCAGAAACTTGAGATGGCCAAATTCAATTGCTTAATGAGTGATAGTTGGAGCTTGAAACATGACATTGCATAAGCTGGCAGTGCAAGAAGGACTTATATGAGTAGCACTTCTCTACCCACATAACTAAGTAGAGCCTATTCCCATCTTTTAAGGCTTGCTAGCATTCTATCTTAGATGTATTTGAACATAGTTGCCTTGGATCTATTCATCGTCGTTGGTAAACCAAGATAGAGGCTGCCTCTGTTTGCCTCAGGTATCCTTAGGGCTGAAACAATAGCATCCTTTGTAGTCCTATCGACATTTAGGTTGAAGAATGCTGATGATTTTTCTCAATTAATACTTTGCCCTGATGCAGCTTCATACAATTGAAAGGCCTAGTGTAGGGCATTGCAATCCTTTATTGAGGCTCTGCAATAAATAACAAAATCGTCAGCAAACAAAATGTGTGAAATTAAGGATCATGATCTAACAGTTTTTGCTCCTCATATGTTCTGGTTATGTACTTGTGAGTTTAGGAATGACGATAGCCCTTCAGAATAGAGAAGAAACATATATGGCGATAGTGGATAGACCTGTCTAATTTCTCTGCTTGGATAGAAAGTTTCTCCTCTTTCACCATTTACTATGACTGTGAAGGATACCATAGTCATGTATTCCATGATCCAATTTATCCAGGTGTTGTGAAAACGAATCTTGACCATTACTACCTCGAGGCATTTCCAATCCACTCGATCATAAGCTTTGGCCATGTCGATCTTGAAAGTGATTAGTCCTTGTTTTTCCCTCCCTTTATTTTTTTTTAATATAGTGCATTGTCTCATGGGCTATGAAATATTATCCGACATTTTCCGTCCTTCCACAAAAGCACTTTACGTTTCAGACATCAAAGTGGCCATCAGAGGTTTCAAACGAGTTTCCAAAATTCTTAAGATTACCTTATAAAGCACAATGCAGAGGTTGATGGGCCTATATTGGTTCACTTTTGTTGAGTACTAACTTTTGGGAGAAGAACTAGCTGGGTATGGTATATACATTGTAGAAATTTAGCCGAATAAAAAAAACTCTGAACAGCCTCGCTAATATCTTTTCCAACTATGTGCTAGTACCTCTAATAGAATTCAATTGTCATACCATGGTAACCTGGTGCTTTCCTCGGATTTGTCCCAAAAATTGCCTTTTTAATTTCTTGATCAGTTATTTTGCTCATGAGGGATTTGTTCATTTCTCTTGTTACTTTAGGATTGATAAGGTGTGATTGGGGATACCTCAATTTCTCCACTGGCTTTGTAAAGATCTTCAAAGAAGAGTTGGAACTCCCTCCTCACTTTTTTCTCTTCCGAGTGCCACACTCTTGTAGATGATTTCACCCCTTGAGTTGTGTTCCAGGTTCTCCTCTGCAGCACCTTACCATGGAAGTATGCTGTATTTTGATCACCTGAGGTTAGCCACTGACATCTAGCTTTTTGTGCCCAGAATATTTCCTCCTGAGTCCATTCTTTTGCAAGTTCATATTCGAGTTTCCGAATGTGGGACATGGATTCCCCTCTGCCCTCCATTTGTAAGCCTTCAAGCTGAGTCTTCAACTTTGAAATTCTTTTTGCTGAGTTGTGTTGTTTGCCTTTGCTCCATCTCCACAGCTCTCACCCGCATGATTTTATTTTCTGTTGTACCAAGACCATTCGTGAGCCCTTAAAAATTCTTTGCCATACTTGTTTGATGATTTGTTGTGTTTCCTCCTCCTTAATCCATCTATTGTCAAAACGAAATTGTCTGTGGTATCTCTTAATTAGTGGGTTTGTGTCAAGAAGAGGCATTCTGTGGTCGGAGCCTAGGCTGTTCAAGTGTTCCACTTGGACTTTGTCAAAATTAAATCTCCAATCAGCTGAGCAAAAGCCTTTATCAAGTCAGACCTCAATAAAATCCTCTCCTATTCTTTTGTTTGACCAGGTATACAACTATCCTTTATATCCCATATCAATTATTTTTGAAGGAGGACAAGTTCCAATCATGGCCACGTAGGGCACATGTGGAATGCTGTATAGCGCAGCAGTCATCTGTTCACAATAGTATACCTCGGTATACACCTTCCAGCTCAGGATATGGGCCGAGCATACATAGACAGTGCTCCCGAGCTTTTAAGATCTCGGGACAGGTGAAGCCATGGAACGACCATGGGCCTGGGTGCCACGGCCATGGGCCTGAGTGCCACGGCCATGGTCACAAGCTCAGGAGAGACTCAGGCGTGACCCTTGAAGAGAAGTGCTCGGGACTATGAGGAGAGTTGCTCGGCACCATTAGGAGAAGTGTTCGGCACCCACGTTCGAGTAGGGCGTGCTAAATGACCTCTAAAGCCGAGCTCGAGGATTAATACGTGGTAATCAGTGCTCATAATACGCGTATCATAAGAGGGTGCAGATGATAAGAGATCAAAAGTAGTTGGACCAACTATGGGATTAGGGTGTTAGAAAGGATTGACATAGCCTAAACTAGGTCTGAGTACCAATGGACAGCTTGACATGATAAAAGAAACTTGCAGAAAAATATAATGATAGTAATGATAAGTCACCATCAAACTAACAGCTGAGTACTAATCAAAAGAAAAAATAAGACAACCCGACCTGCTCGAGTCGGATCAAACCTCCAAAACGAGTCATGTATATTTTTTTCCTATAAATAGTTAACACTCTCAAATGCAAAGGTATACACTCTTTTTTACTAGAAGAAACTCTGCAAAATTACACTCTCAATTTTTTCTCTCTCTAAATCCTTGGTTGACTTGATCATCAGAGGGTTCACCGGTAATGCCACCAGCAGACATCTCACCACTTTATTGTACAGGCACACATAGAATTCGCTCCGAATTATTCAGCTAGCTTGAACAAAAATAATAGATTCCAATCATGATCCTCTACAATTTTTATGCTTTGTACCCATATCTATTTTCATGCTTTGTACCCATATCTGAAAAGCGAGTAAAGTTTCTTCTCCTTCGTCTTTCCTACCCTTTTTCTCTTTCAGATGAGTAAGTCATTAAAGTTCCTTCTCTTCTGCCTCTATTAGTTGGATCAAGTTGAATGCATGACAATTTTTTCAAAAAGAAATCAAGAATTTTCAATAATGCTATATTTATTATCTACATTTTTTATTTATCATTTATCATATAATGTGCCACATCTGCAACAATTGATGCATTGAATTTCACTTAGATTTTTTTAATATTTCAATTGTTGTGAGTAAATAAGGAAATGTGATATATAAAAATAGAAAGTATAGTATTATAATTTTGGTATGGTAGAAATTTAAAAGAAATTTATAGTTTTGAGAATTAAAATATATTTTAATTTTTATAAATTTATATAACAATATAGAACAACTAGAACATTTATATAGGTGTTAAGATTTTAACCCTTGAAATGAGACAATTTTGGCATTTTGGTTCTCTATGCTCTCTCATATTCTTTTATGTAAAAGAGTAAAAAAATATTTATTGATATTTCTTTTTCTTTCGTAAATTTAATAAAATAATAATTTAAATTTAACTTTTATCCTTTTTTTCTTATCATTTTTTATATCTCCATAAATTAATAAACTAATAAAATCTTATTTTTAATTAGTGTCTTAAAATTAGTTAATTAACTAATTTTTGGGTAATAACTAGCTAAATAATGTAAAAAGACAACTCTACTCTCTCTAAACTTCGTTTGGCTACTGACTTTTTAGTTTTTGGCTTAAAACCCAAAAAGCCAAAAAACTTTGTTTTACAATTCCCAACTTTTAGTCTATTTGCTTTTAGAATTTTTGATTTTTTTCATAATAATTTTTAATTTTACCATTCTATATGTAAAATTACACAAATTCCGACCAAACAATCATAACCCAGTTCATTGAGGTTGAAGGACAATAATGAAATTTCACATTGAGCTTATTTGGCTTTTTTAGCGGCTTAAAAGTAACTATTTTTCTAACCAAATGATTTTTATTTTTTTTTTATTTTTCAACTTAAAATAATTTAAAACCAAAAAAATAAGTTAAAGCTAAATTGCCAAACCAACTATAAAATTTCAAAATCAATGACGTTCCTTTAGGCCGCCCAGAGACTAAAGAGAAAGTGGTTGCTTTGGCATCCTTTAAATAAAGTGCCTTTTCCCTCCACGTTCATCACTTTTGGTAGGAATGGCTAATAATAAAGGAAAAGGAGCTTAAAACCAGATGGGGACATATTTTATTTCATGTTGTCCACCATCTTTGTCCATCTGGAAAAATAATTCTATCTTGTTAATTAAAGTCATGGAGAATATGACGATTTGAGAAAGTCGAAGGCTTTAAAATAGAGATTCAAGCACATTTTTTGACAAAAAGGATTAATTCGGTTACAATAAAGCTCGGTTTGTTTTGGTTGAAAATATTTTTATTAGGAAAATATTTATGCAAAAAATATTTTATAATTTTTGGTTGACCTAAAAAATAATGAAACTTAGTAATAGTAATAATGACACTAGTTGTTATAGGGGAAGGGGATAGTAGTGGCGAGGGGGTGGCGATAGTGGTAGTAGCAGTGATAGTGGTGCCAACTATGGCGGCAGTGACGATAGCAGGGGATCATCGATAGATTCAATGGGGCAGATGAGATAGTCGTTTCTCTCAAATTTTGAAAAAACTCACTATATAGTAGTATTAGTTCGGAATACTTCTCAAGATTTTATAAGTTCGCCCTTTAAGAATATTATTTTTGCAAACTTAATATATGCCCCCTAAAAATTTATAAGAACATTTTATCTTTTCTAAATTAAAATTTTGCATCTGTCCTTGTAGGGGCGGTGGTGGGACGACAACAATGATTGTGGCAATAGTGAAAAGCACTTGCAGTGATTCGTGATAGTGGTAGTGATGGTGATGGTGGTCATCATATGATGAGTAGCGGTGGCGGTGAGATAGTAAAAATACATATAGAAAATATTTTTTACCACGAAAAAGAAAATATTTTTCATAAAAAATCAACTTAATTATTTTTTGTTAACTTGAGCGATGTTTTTTATTAATTTTTAATTTTTATCATGTCAAATACCAAAAAATAAAAATAATACTTTTTAATAAATATTTGTCATTAAAACAAACGAAACTTAAGTGACTCAAAAATTAAAATTTGACCACATTCGTCGAATCATAAATGCCTTTACTAGTCAAGCATACAAGTGTGTCTGTCAAAAACTTTTTTATGCTCCATAAAAAAACTTGTTAATGAAACTTTGATACATCTCTCTCTCTTTGTTTTGGTTTTTCTTCTTCTTTTTTTTTTTTTTTTTTTTACTTTTGAGATTTGTACCAATTCTTTTGGCACAGGTATTTTTTTTTCTTGTTTATTGGCCAACAACTGGAAAAGTTGATTTTTAAGAGATTTTATTTTAGTTTCCTAGCCCCCCCCTCTCTGTATTTAATTCGGAAAATTAGTTTTAAATTTGTAAAGTAGTGACGATTTTATTTTTCATTTACTAATAAAATTTTTAACGCGCGAGATTCAGTTTTAATACGCGAGATCTAATTGGACCCTATAATAGATAAATTTATCTGTCTATTTTTAAAATATATATAAAATACATGAATAAATTTATCTATTTTGCGTAAATAAGCATACAGATAAATTTATCTATGTGCTTTATACGTGTTTTGAAAAGATCTACTGTTTTTTATACAGATAAATTTATCTGTGTACTTGATATATGTTTTGAAAATGTATAGATAAATTTATCTCTATAAAAAATACAGATAAATTTATTTTTCATGCATAAAATAAGACGACAGATAAATTTATCTGTATGCATTACATATAAATTTATCTGTGTCGTAGGCGGTTGGAGCTCGTGCGTTAAAAATTTTGTTGGTGAATTTTGCGCGTTAAAACTTATTTTTCTGACCTTTTGACTGAAACTCCCTATTTAATTACAATTGCAAAAATACCCACCTAAAACGTGTTTATTTCCTATAAACATCGGTGCCCTCTTTTTTGTTTTCCATTTTTGGTAGGTCCCTTTCACTTTCATTTTTTTTTTGAACAGAAAAGCTTGATTTCACGCACAAAAAATTACATGAAATGCAAACAAAGGGAAACAAAGTATTTCGAATGAACTGATCCTAAAGATCAGTTCGAACAAAATGCTCAAAGCAAGGCAGGTTGGTAAGGCACCAAAGTGCATACAAGAAAACAGCAGACTACAAACACAGTTTTTATCTCCTTCTCACACTCTTACTTCTTTTGTCGAGACTCAAAATCTTGACCTCTTGAAGATTGTAAATGATTTGCACGGTTGAGATATTCTTCAAACTCAGCTCTGTCTTAACCCAAAAAGCTGTCCTAAACTTAATCTGAGTCCATCAGCCCTTCTCAATCAGCCTAAGAGTTCTTGACTAGACTTTGTTCCTTTCTAACCAAAGTGACCAGATTATGGCAAATAAGCCATCCCTTTTATTTTCCTAATGATGCTAGAAAGACTGCTGAGATTAATTTTTTTTTACACTGGTTAAAAATTCAAAGAGCCCGATTTATTCAACTAGCATTACAAAATAAGCGATAACATGATTGGATGATCATTTTTTTTTTCATCGATCGAATAATTCACTTAACAAGCATTTTGTCTCAAGAGGGCACAACTGGCGCGATATTATACCTTGTTTCACATCCCGAGTCCAAACCCTAATAAAAAAGTTACAAGCAAATCGATCCCTCTTCGATAAATGTTCATTCATTGCACATACACAAACAACCATTTTTATTGGGAACTTATCCATTTATAATATTAGGGTTGGCAATTGTTTCTAATGGAATTTTAAAATTTTGTTTAAATTGTTATTTTCATATGCTTATATACATTTTAACAAAAAATCTAAAACTTCACAAAATATCGAAAAAATTGAAAAAAAAAAGGACATTGGCAAATGAAATTAGAATCTTTACCCACAAAACCCTGCCTGTATTTATTAATTTTATTCCATAACACACTTCATTAATTTATTACATAAGTGTTTGATTTCTTGTTTTAATTTCTTTAAAGTGATTTGAATATTCTCTCAGTGGCTACCAAATTAGAAAGTTCACTGGAAAAGGGAAGAATATTCGACTAGTGGTTCATGTGAACGTGATTCTGTGAAGTAAAATTGCCGCTGAAACCAGAGTAATTATCAGTGTTCATTCGTTAGCAACTTAATTTAATGGCCGTTTTTTGGTTTTAAGTTATTTTAAATTAAATAGTCAAAAAATTTGTTTGGTTGAAAAATTAATAACTTTTAAATCACCAAAAATATCAAGTAATTTGGATGTAAAATTTCAAGTCTTCCCTTATATGTAAAAAAATAAAATCAAATCAAAAGCTTAAAAAATCCAAAAAGCCAAAAAGGTAAAAATAGAAATTATTATGAAAAAGCTAATAAGCCTATAAGCTAACAGGTTAAAAGCAAAATATGAAAAACAAAACTTTTTAATTTTTTAAACTTTAAGTTAAAAATTAAAAAATCGACTTTAAACTAGACTTAAAATCGGTAACCAAATAAAAGCTCAATATTTTCATAGTATTATTTGTAAATCCACGTAGTACTCCTATCTAATATGGTAGGAATATAATGACTCATATTTATTCAATATTTATAAAACAAAAGGTGATCTAAGATATAAAAGTTATAATCACTTATTACCAAAAATAATGTATAATAACATTTATATAATATTTTAAAAATATCTAATAAGTTTCCCTAAAACAGGAAGGCAGATTCTCACAACCAAAGTAGCACACTACCCTTAATTTTCTCGGGAAAATGTAGTGGGAAAACGAAAAGAAAACAAAATTGTCATTCCCCAGAAACCCGGATTATAAGTTTTGTAACCAACCGTTACAGCCACCCTCGGAAAACTTAAGGGGCAGTTTTGTCAGACGCTCTTCTCGCGTGAAATAACAGTTGTTTCTCTGACAGCATGCCCCGCATATTAGAGTAATTATTCAGTGCTTCTCGAGTTTTATGTCGCAATTTTATGTGGTAATCTCATTTAATATGATAATGATAAATTTTACAATAAATACATAAACTTTGTTTGGGTAACATGCTTATTGCTTATTAGCAAATAAATAAAAATATGAATAAGCCACTTCGTTTGGCTACTAATTGATTTATTTGTTTATGTTAAAAAAATACTAATAAATTAATATTTTTACGTACAATAATTAGAAAAAACAAACAACACTAGAATAGGCTGAGGCGCGGATATCTCACTCTCTTTAAGGAAATTCAAACCCTCTGCAGTTGGTAAAATTCGAGACTGATGCAACAAATTTTTAAAATTTGACTTGTCTCTCCCATGATATAACAGTCCAACTGATCGTTGTGTGGTTTAAACAAACTCTGCATAAGTTGTAGAACCTAAAACTCCACCAACAAGAATACCTTTTTTTGGCCAGTAATCTCTGAAGTATTTTTATATGAAAATGCTGTTTTTCTTTTTTCTTACACTTGAAACGAAATGAATGTTGATCTATTTATAGGAAGAAAGATGAGAGAATGAAAATATAAGTTTATAAATGGATGATTGTCCAAATACATTCATTCATGAATGAGAGATAAATAATATTTATGTATATACATATTAACATTCTTGAATAAATAGTATTTATTTAATAATAACATTTATACATTTATGTATATATATATATTAATTTAATAATAACATTCATCTTCTATAAATATATTCATCTTTCATAAATATATTTATTTTTCATATAAGAAAACCATTAGTCTCCACCATTTATTCAATTAACTTAATTAATATTAAAAATGTCACAAACAGCTTATTTGACTTATTTTTACTTATTTAGCTTATTTTTATTTATTTGTTTAAATAAGTCACTTCGTTTGTCTAAATTCTTGTTTATTTTTGTTTATTTAGCTTATTTGGTTAAATCTGATTTATTTGGCAAACTAAACGCCGTTATTTATTTGGCTACTTATAAACTAAATAAGACAATAAATCATTTATCCAAATGGGGCCATGATGATTTATCTTTATTAAGTAGTTAAGAGATAAATGGTGGCTCACATTGTATAGTTTACGATCATTTATTTATCAAAAATACCACATAATATCGTCTACAAGGTACTCTGAAATAATTTAATAATTTTCAAGCATATTAGATAAAGTTGTTCCTTTGGTTTTGGTTTAATGCCATGCCATGTTAGTGAAATTATTAATTTATAAAATTGGTGTTTGAAATTGTTGAAATTAATAATTTATAAATTGTAATTTATAGTATAAGTTATAAGTATTTGACAAAAATTATAATTTATAGTTGAAATAGAAAAAAATTATTATAACTTATAATAAAAATTATAAATTTTTTTAGAATAAATTGTACTTTGTAACTAAAATTAGTAACAAGACATAAAAACTAATAGAACTAACTTTACCAAACACCCTCAAATTATAATTTTAAAATTATTATTAATTACAAAATTATATATATTTATTATATTTAAATGGTACTATTTTTTTAAATCTAAAATAAAATTACAACTCACATATATTTATTTTTTCTTTTTTTGATAAATTATAAATTAAAAATTAAAAAAAAAATTTAATAAACGCTCTCGTATTCCTCACTCCCCCGCTGGGCTCCAAATGATGAGTAAAAATAAAAATTACAACTATAATCATAACACACACACACACACACACACACATATATATATATATATATATATTTATTTATTTATTTTTATTTTCTTTGATAAAATATAAATTAAAAATAAAAGAATAACTTTTAATAAATACTCTCATATTCCTCACTGCCCCGCTTGGTTCCAAATGACTTCATTTAGTAACTTGACTCAAAGTTAGTATTTTTGTTTTTATTTTTTAACTTTTAATTGGATAAATAAAGAATATATTTACTTAAAAAAACGACTCCAACATGCGAAAAAAAAACTTAACAATTAATTTTCATGACTTCATATAAAAAAAATCTAACTTTAAAAACGTGATTAATGTATCAATAATATGACACCTCATTGCTCATAACAATTTAAAATAGTTTTGTTGTATTATTTATGTTATTTTAATTTGAAAAATATTATTTAATATTTAATAGACATTGATTAATAAACCATTAATGTATTGATGTATATATAAAATGCATTAATATTTATAAAAATAATAAATATTGCAACTAAAAAATATTGATATATGTATATCTTCTTATTTCTATTTATTATACATTAACACAAGGCACTAGTTCATTATATCTTGTCATTTAATAATATAATAATTTTTTTGATAAATAATATTAATTTATATTTATTGAATAAGTGAAAAAAGTTAATTTACTTAATTATGTAGTGAACCCTTTCATTTATAAAAAATAAAATATAAATAACATCAAATAATATTTTAAAAACACTTAATCACCTTTTCAAATACCTAGAAATTATCTTTTACATGATGATAATATTAAAGCACAATGGATATGTTTGAGCTAAATTTGAAAAATTTTATTTATTTTTAGTTTTATTAAAAAATTTTATTTTTAAAAATTATTTAAATAAAATGAATTAAAAAATAAAAAAATTTCATTAAAATATTAAAAAAATATTTATAATCCTTATTATAAATTATAATTTATAAATATGTAGTGCTAACTACCACCTATTAAGCGATAGTTAATAATTTAATGGAGAAAAAAATTCTCTAATATTAATAATTTTTTAATATGAAATTAATAATTTTTAAAAATATTAATATATTTTATACAAATATTTATATATTATTTATTCTTAATTTTTCTTTATAAATTATTAATTTTAGTTATTAAAGCATTGCCGTACCACACACGCATATCGAGAATCGTCCTCAATGTAACAACTGTAGCAGATATCCCCGCTCCACTTCAATTCATTGCATTTCACTTTGTGTTGTTCTTCTTCTCCACTCTTTCTTTTCCATCATATGGGTTTTGCCCTTACCTCTCTGTAAAAATCTATGATGGTTCAGAACCAAAAAAGTTGACTGGGAACTGATTAGCAGAGATTCAATACAATTGATTCGCCAATCTATTTGAGTTTCCATTAATGGGTTATGATTTTATGACTCCCCAACTACTTCTCTGGTCACCACTCACCACCTTCGCTTTGCGTCTTCGGTGGAAACAGAGCTGCGTCCTCTACTTGCAGCTCTGAGTGGATCGTGAACCTGAGTGTGACCCAACAACAAAATCCAGCGATATCTTGTCATTTCCATCTGGGTCTCGTCTCAATCCTCTGAAGAAAGGTTTTTCCTTCTGGGTTTTCAACTTTTTGGAGAACGGAGAACCCAAACTTGTTTTGGTCCTTTCAAGGGTTCCTCTGTTTCACTCTGTTTTCGACTTTTAAGTTAGGGTTTGAAGAAGGCGACAGAGAAGGCTTGTTTCTCCTCGTTTTCTCTTTTGCCTTTTCTCGTTTTCACCTCATTTGCTTCGTGGGTTGTCTGTTACTTAGAGAAAGTGCTTTTGGATGGTCGGAAAAAGGGCTTAGTTAGATGAACTGTTTGTGAATTCTAAGCCAAATGAAAATGGGAAGTGCGAGTTCAAAAACTGAGAAGAGCGAAGCTCTGCGTCTTTGCAAGGCAAGGAAGAGATTCATCAAACAAGCGATTGATTCAAGGTACGCTTTTGCGGCTTCTCATGTTGCTTATGTTCAATCACTCCGAAACATCGGCATTGCTCTTCGGCGCTTTGCCGAGGCCGAAGTGTTGGTAGAGTTCTCTCTGTCCACTTCGGCCACTGAACTTGACAAAACCCCCTCACATTCTTCCTACCCGTCGCCGTCGCCACCTCACATTGCCGAAGTTTCCGACTCGCCGCTTCCCACCGAGAGCCCCCTTTCACAGCCTTTGCCTAGATTGAGTTATATGAGAGCAGGAGGGACCAGTTCTGTGACCGTTAGGATGGGCCCATACAGCAATGGCTATGACCATAACGGTGAATCGGTGACCTTTACAATGCCACCCCCACCTTATCTGCCGCATGAACAAGGCTCTTGGGATTTCTTTGACCCCAATGATGGATTGCATGTGAATTTTGATAATATGGGAGCGTATCCACAGGTCAGTGGAATAGAAGCTGGTGTAGATGATGGAGTTCTTGAAGGGCCCATGCCCCCTGAATTAGGACAAAAGGGATGTAAAGTTCCCATCAATTCAGTGATTCCGCGTAACAGAAGTAGTGGATCCTTAATGCCAAATGCTCATTCAGTAACACCTGGAGGAGTTGAAGGTACCACAGAACAAGCAGTTGATTATGAGCTTGTAAAGCAAGACGATGAACAAGATGCGAATGGGTTTCCTGGAACGCGGGTAACAAAAGCTGCATTAGAACCCTCCTCTAGTTCAAAGGGGGATCAGTTTGTGGCGAAGAAAGATGTAAGTGCAAGTGCGGAAAGAGAGGATCCTTCGGAGTTCATCACCCATAGAGCTAAAGATTTTCTTTCGAGCATAAAGGATATCGAGCATCGTTTCTTTAGAGCATCTGAATCTGGCAAGGAGGTCTCCCGGATGCTTGAAGCTAACAATATCCGGGTTGGATATTCTGAGGCCAAAGGTAGCTGTTTGTAGTTGAGATGGAAAAACTTATGTTTCATAGTTTTAAGTTGATGAATTGGTTCTATTTGTCTTTTCTGTTTTTATCTTCTGTTTTTTCGGTTGGAGATCTTAAAATTATATTTATCCTTGTAGGGAGTTCTTCAGCCTCAGATTTTTTCTCAGCTCTGCGGCTGGATTGTTGCCGTGGAAAAACTGCGCTTGTTTCGCACGGTATGTATTTGCTCCGTAAATTTTGTGAATGACTTCCCGGGGTATTTATCACCTTGAACATAAGATTTATTCTATGTTGGTATTCTTTTGGCAACAAGATAAAGGCAAGAATCTATACTTCAACAGAATTTTGATAGATGAAAGCACATGTATAAAGTTGGGATTGATCCAGTTCTTGAGTTAATTCTGTTCGTATCATCACCAGCATACACTATAACTAACTTAGTGGAAGTCTTTATCAAGGCAGTGTTAACTGATGATGCATAACATTGGTGCATAGTCAATCTGTGCACTTACTGGATCCTACTATTTCCTTCTTTTGTTCCCATCACCTAATTCTTAATGTCTGTATAGATCCTTCAGAACATACAACAAAAGTTATTACCTGGAAGCGCTCAGCATCCTCGAGGTCATCTTCTTCTAGGAATGCTCTTGCCTCAGGATCAAAAGATGGCAATGACGATACCGGAAGTGATTTTGCTGAAGAGTTCTGCATGATTGCGGGAAGCCACTCCTCCACTCTGGACAGACTGTATGCATGGGAGAGGAAACTTTACGATGAAGTTAAGGTAATTGTTGTAGCATCTTTATTACTGTAAAAGTAATATATCAAATTTGGTCTACTTGGTCAATTGGGTTTCATGTGGCATTTATTGTGAATAGACCATCATTTCAAGTGATTCATTTTCACAATTTGCATAATTTGTTATGCAGAATATTTATTTTCAAGCCACGCTAACCTGTATCTAAGAAGCACATACACTTTGTTGAACACCCACACTTATCAAGATACTTCTAAAACCGTATCACACAGTTCATAAATGCGTCTTTGTTAAAAAATTAAATTTATAATTGTAGGTGTAGATGTCCAATGTTGGTCGAAGTAATAGAGTTCTAGGAAGATGGAATGCAACACAATGGAGAGCAAGTCGGAGATATAGGGATAAGTGAGCTTATGTTGAGTTGTTGTTGGAGAGCTGGAGTTACCTTCTATATAGATTGAGCCGTAGGAGGTGCCAAGATCAGCCAAGGACGGGTGCCTCTTTATTGGCTAAGTTGATAGGATGCCAAACCTTGGGGTATCTATTATTGGACTGGGCTTAATATGTATGATATATGGGGGGGAGTATCATACCTTTGCAAACGGCCATTTGATTGGTATGGTACTAGCTCCCAATAGTACGTTGACCAAACAGATTGCTTGTTATCAGTTGTTGTTAGTTATGGTGCAAGCTCCTAACTTTTGGGTGTTTTGGTTACTCTCTCTTTCTATGGCTGACCAAGTGAAGTTGTCTTGGATGCTGTTTTGGTGATAAATTTCTTAGTCTAGCCTGAAAGTCACGTGCCTCCTTTAACCCTAAACAAAGGTGTCCACGCTTTGCTCCCAGCCTTGGATAACATGTTGGCATATGGAGCATACAGATACCTCGTAGTCGAGTATGGAGTTGAAACACTTGGGCTGCTTGCTTGGAGGCAAGCATGGAGGAGGTACTTCGTGGCTCACCGGCAAGGTAGCTTAGAGGTAAGGACCTCATAGGTGATCTGTGGACCCTGAGGTGCCACGTGGTCATGGGATTTTCATATATGTCCTATGTGATGAATTTTTACATAGTAATAATGTTTTGTATTTTTCAAAGTGCAACTTAAGAATATTAAATGTCTTGAAACATCTAAAAGATGTAAGATATGGCTTCCTAATTTAATTATTGATATGTTTTGATTTTTTCATTATCTTTGAATAAATTATTAATACATTTGATATATATTAATAAAAATATTAATATTTAGCATGTTCTGTGCTTGTCATATGTGGCATTTTCTAAAAATTGACGTGTCCTGCGTGTGTGTCCGCATGCATGCTATTTAGATCTATATGCAAAACATTTTATCCCTCTTTATAATTTTTCAGTGCACTTTGTTTGGAT